>CM065809.1:152810357-153410357 GCA_033398695.1 Orobanche coerulescens | reverse complement strand
TTCCATCCAGGCGTGCCAATAATTTACGCTTTTTCTGAAAAATATTGCCAAATTTCTCATCTTTGTTAGGAAGAAGAATATCTGGCCCTTGACCAATATCATTAACAATATCAGTGTTGTTTTGCCATATGTCTTTCCAATAAAAAATTTACACTCTATCATTTGTCAACCAAGTGTTGGTAACCCATCCTACTCAGCATCCACGTGGGCACACCAGGCAGCTAAACCGGCCGAACAGAACCCGGAATCGGACCGGACAAAAAACCCGATTTCCAACCGGACTCGCTAAAAACCGGTACGGACGGTGACTCCCGGGCCGACCCGGTATCCGATCCCGGAAGGCCGAGCAGAGGAAGGACGAAAATGTCCCGGTTCAAGATTTCGGCGGCCGCCCAACGGCGGCACCAAGCCGACCTAAGCGGGAACCCGAGGGCCGACCTGTCGGATAGACATCTCCTAAGTCGGCAAAATGCACCCGCATGCCAATTAACGTATGCGCCACGCCCTTCCCAAGACACTCCTTATAGGCCGCCACGTGTCCCCGATGTAAATGCGTCGACAAGTGTTATGGGCGTATTCCCAAACATGCGCCACTGTCATCTCCCACCGCCTGCATCGTCTATATATAGGAGAAATGTACAGTAAAAAAGGACCTTTTTGGAATTCTAGGCATTAATAAGAGAGAGAAAAAAGAGAGATAAAAGGGAGATCGAAAAAGAATAAAAAAGACTTGTAATTAACAAGCAAATTGGATAGACCGGCGCACATTATTACGTTCGGTTCTATGCTATCGAAAGGTCATTAATAAAAATTTAGTGATCAACTATCTTCCACTTTATTTGTTATTTTCTACGTGTCTTCGACCCATTTGTCCCGGTCAGTACACGTGACGTTGACCAAATCAGACGTCAACAGATTGGCGCTAGAGGAAGGGCGTCGAACCTTCGATAAAAAAAAGAGGTGTAGATGGACCCTTCACCAGCAATGTCTCACAACAGTTCAAAAAACCCTCAGCCCGCGACGGAGGAAGAAAACCTCCTTAAAGTGTTGAATGCTTTAAACACCCGGCCTTCCTCCAGGGCATGGCAGCCCTTATGGCGAGAGTAACAGGGGGCGGGACCCTTCAAAAACCCGAGGCTCAACCCGAGGCAGAATCTCAGACGGCCCGTCCTGCTGCCTCGGGACGGAGCAGAAAAAGAGCGGCCTCTGAGGCCGCCGGCGAAAGGGCCGAGAGCCACGGTGAAAGCTCACATCCCTCCCGGAAAAGTAAGCCTTCACGCCCCCCGTCCGTTTTTGATCGCCTCGGGGCGGAAGGAAGATTGAGAAGGCGGCACCGGCTCCTACTGTCCCAGTCGAGTCGCAAGGAAGAAAGAGCTCACCACTGTCCCCAAATCAGCGCAAATATTGCCTCCCACTCCGGGCGACAATTCAAGCGAGATCGAGTTCCTAAAAGCGCCTACGGAACTCGAAAATAAACAACTCCCGCCATCCCAAGGCTCGGAAGGGCTCAACGGCCGGGAGAGTCCCACAGCCCCATTGCTCGGCGGAACCTCTCCGGAGAAGTTCAAAATTCCGCAAATTCCGCCATATAACGGAGAAGCAGACCCTAACGCCCATCCGGGGCATTATAATTCTTGGATGGATCTGCATGGGTCGCAGGACGCGCCCGATGCCGCATGTTTTCCTAACTCTAGGGAAAGGGCCCAGAGGTGGTATCGGACGCCCGTCATTCGATTCGAGACATGGGCCCGGCTTTCGGCGACATTCGGTCCCACTTTATGGGGTCCCTTGTGCGGGTCGCCCACGCTCATCCATCGCTTGTAGTCCAGGGGCCGAACGAGTCCCTTAAAGATTATATATCCCGCTTTAATAAACGGATATTAGAGACGGAGCCCATGTCCGACGATGCGCCATTATTGCCAGCCGGCCTTCATAGAATTCTTTTACTGGACGGTGTGCGAACGTCCCACACACCTACCAGAATTTTTGAGCGCGCCACTCCCATATAGTCGCCGAGGAAGCCATGCCGGCGCCAATGTTAGTCATGCCCTCCGATCGAAAAGGATCGTATAAAAGAAGGAAGAAAGGCGTGACTACAAAGAAGCCCGTCAAGAACCTCGACGGAAAATAAAACCCCGCCTCTTCCTCGGCAGCTCCGGCCACTCAAAACTATCGCGGCCCGAGCTCATGGCCAATTTCACTAAATATATTCCATTGGAGCCGCGGCGATATTCGATCAAATAAAAGGCAAAACTTGCTCCGGTCCCCTACCAATCTATAAAGATCGAAGGACATGGACTGACCCGCTTTTGTAAGTATCACGAGTCGTGGTCACAACACCGAGCAGTGTCGGGACCTCGTTGCCGCCCTGATCGCGGCATGTGATGAAACGGGCTTGAGGCGGTTTACCCGGAACCCGCCTCGGGATCGCCAGGATAGGGCCGACCCAGCGAGAGCCAAGAATGATCGGGTGCCTCCGGCCCCCAAATCCCCCCGGGAAATCCTAACGATTATGGGCACCGCCGAGGTCGATGATCCTCGGTCCAAGCGCCATAAGAAAGCATCTATCCGAGAAGCCACCACTTCCTATCAGCGGACCGAGCGTCGAGCAGAAGGGTTTCTGTCGGTGGCCGAAGAAACCTCCAAAAACCCCCAGCTGGCGGTTACTTTCGAGGAGTCCGATGCAGGCGGCTTGGACCATCCCCATTCAGATGCACTTGTCATCACTCTGCCCATAATGGGGATCCCAGTCCACAGGGTATTGGTGGACTCCGGGGCTTATGCAAGCATCATTTACCTTCATACCCTTCGTAGGATGAAGGTAGACCAATCGTATGTCCGGCCCTGCAGCGAGGACATCCGGGGATTTGCCAACTGCCGCACCTCCCCGCTGGGGGAAATTGACCTCGCCCTGGAATTTGGCCAGGGGCCGATTAGGAGAACGATGATCACCACCTTTAAGATCATCGACGTGCACAGCGACTATAATGCCATCGTGGGCCGACCTGTGATGTCGAGGCTGAGAGCCACTCAGTCCACCTACCACCTGTGCATGAAATTCCCTACCCCGGACGGCGTCGGGGTACACAGAGGGGATCAAAGGGCGGCCCGGGAATGCAATCTCAGCATCCGGGCTCGCGAGATCAACGCCGCCGAGGCGGTCCCGGAAAATCCGCCGGAAGAAGTGGAGATTACCAACTCCGAGCAACAGGCGGGAAACACCCTGCTTGACCGGGGGCCCGACGGTCCCGGGGCCGTACAAACCCCCGGGATGGGAATCGGGCGGACGGCAGACCGCGGCCTCCTGCCCGGGAAAAAGCCGATCTTAGAGGAAGATCCCGTTGACCCGCGGTATCAAAATCCAAAAGGGAAAATCCGCCACGCTGAGCCAACAGAAGAATTGGACCTGGTCGACGTGGATTCATCCAACCCCGCCCGACGGCTAAAGATCGGCCACAACCTCCAAGAACCGATCCGCTCCGAGCTTGTCTTCCATCTGAGACAGAATTTGGATGTCTTTGCTTGGACCCATTCTGATATGCCGGGGATCGACCGAATCGCCTGCCACCGATGAACATCGACCCGACTCAAAACCGGTCGTCCAGAAGAGAAGAAAGATGGGGCCCGAGCGCCAGAAAGGGCTGGAAGAGGAGGTAGGAAAGCTGATTGATAACGGGTTTATTCGGGAAGCCCAGTACCCGACCTGGGTAGCCAACCCGGTTCTGGTAAAAAAGCCGACCGGGCTATGGAGGTTATGCATTGACTTATCCAACCTGAATAAAGCACGCCCAAAAGATAGCTACCCACTCCCCATATCGATTACATGGTAGATGCCACGGCCGGGCACGAGCTAATGAGCTTCATGGATGCCTATTCTCGATACAACCGCATTCCGATGCACCTCACGACGAAGAAAATACCTCCTTCTACTCGGCCCGTGGCTTATACGCTACGGATGATGCCTTTCGGGCTCAAGAATGCCGGCGCAACATATCAACGCCCGGTAAATAAAATGTTCGGTGGCACGATAGGCCATACTATGGAAGTATATGTAGATGACATGTTAGTAAAATCCACACTCGGCGGACCATGTACATGACCTCAATAAAATGTTTGCTATTTTGCGAGAGTATAAGATGAAGCTAAATCCGAAGAAATGTTCCTTCGGGGTAGGTTCTGGAAAATTCCTCGGCTACATGGTAAGCCAAAGAGGGATTGAAGCCAACCCCGATAAAATTAAGGCAGTAGCCGAGCTTGTTCCCCCAAACTCGGTCAAAAAAGTGCAAAGCCTAACCGGCCGCCTAGCCGCAGAGCGTTTCATCTCCCGCTCAACGGATAAGTGCAAACCTTTCTTTGAGGCGATAAAAAGAACAAGGATTTTCAATGGAGTAACCTTGCCAAAAAGCCTTTGAAGCTATCAAGAAAGTCTGGCGGAAGCCCCAGGCCCTACAGAGGCCGTCAGGGGAACTTCTTAACTTATATCTCGCAGTCTCGGACTCCGCGATCAGCGCCGCTCTAATTGAGCGGAAAATGCGGTGCAACACCCGGTCTATTATGTGAGTCGGGCCCTTCATGATGCCGAGCTCGAGATATGCCCGATGGAAAAGCGGCCTACGCGCTCATAATGGCATCCGGAAGTTGAGGCCCTATTTTTGGAACACCAAGTAGTCGTCTTAACCAACTATCCATTAAACAGGTTATGCACCGACTGATGTTTAGGCCGAATGGTAAAATGGGCCGTCGAACTAGACGATTTGACATAACTTACGAATCGCGATCGCTATAAAGGGACAAGCCCTTGCGAACTTCATTGCGAGTTCACGCCCGCAATTACCGGAGGACGACCGACCAGAAGAATGGTCACTCTATGTAGATGGGTCCTCTACCGCGGACCGATCGGGTGCGGGGATAGTCCTCGTTAGTCCCGACCAGCGCACTGCTCGCTCGGCTATTTGCCTAAGTTTCCCAACCACCAATAATGAGGCAGAATACGAAGCTCTCTTGGCTGGTCTAGAAATGGCAACCTCTCTCGGCCTTGCCCGCCTCACCATCCTGAGTGATTCTCAGTTGATGGTCAACCAGATCAACGGCGAATACGAAGCCAAAGAGCCTAAACTGGTTAAGTACCTCAACCTAGCCCGAGCATTTGCAAGGTTTTCAGGGGACTATACAACATATTCCCCGAACGGAGAACATTCAGGCCGACTCTTTGGCCAAACTTGCGTCCAGTGCCGGGGCCGAGCATATGGATGAGGTCAGCATAGGGCATCACGCCTCATCGGCCCTGGAAATGGCCGAAATCCGAGCAGCGGAGCAATCAGAACCGCGAGGGTGGATGCAGCCTATAATACAATACCTTCAAAGCGGCATTTTGCCCAAGGACCGATCTCAAGCAAGATCCTTACGAACTCAGTCTGCCCGGTTCACTATCGTGGATGGGGCATTGTATAAAAGAGGATATTCGGTTCATTTCTGAAGTGCTGTCCGAATCGAAGCCGAATATGCCCTCGGGGAGGTGCACGAGGGCATATGTGGAAACCACTCGGCGGCCGGGCATTGGCCTATAAGTTAATCCGACAAGGCTACTATTGGCCCGATCTAAAAAAGATGCCATTGCGCTCGTGCGAAAGTGCGCCGGTGCAAATTTTCGCTCCACAAATCCGATCCCAGGAGAACCTCACGTCTCGTATATTGTCCCCGGCCGTTCGCCAAGTGGGGAATAGACTTGATCGGCCCTCTACCTAGGGACGGGGAGGAGTGCGTCTGTGATAAATCGCGATCGATTATTTTACGAAATGGGCGAGGCCGAACCAATGGCACGCACGAGCAGAAGATAGTTGACTTCGTATGGAAGTCAATCATATGCCGATTCGAATCCCTCAATCCATTGTCTCGGATAATGCGAAGCAGTTTGACAACAAGAAGTTCCGATCTTTCTGCGACGGTCTCAAGTACGAAATAACTTTTCCACGCCCTATTATCCTCAATCTAGCAGGCGGTGGAGCGATCAACAAGATCTTAAAGCAACACCTCAAAACTCGCCTAGAGGAACTCAAGGGTTCCTGGCCAGAAGAACTCCGCGGGACCCTATGGGCCTACCGAACAACGCATAGATCCGCCACAGGAGAAACGCCTTTCTCCTTTGCTTTCGGCTCTGAAGCCGTTATCCCTGTCGAAATCGGAGCGCCAACCTTCCGAGTAGCACATTTTGAAGAAAAGGACAACGACTTGGCCCTCCAAGTGAACCTGGACCTCCTTGAAAAAGCAGGCTCAGGCAGAAATGCGAAACGCTATATACAAAAGGAGGAGTGAAAAATATTACAACTCCAAGGTTCACCCGAGAAGATTCCAGGTCGGCGACCTAGTCCTCAAGAGGGTTCGGGGTCCGGATCCCGGGCCGCTCAAGCCCAAGTGGGAAGGGCCGTATAAAGTTAGCGAAGTCCTTCAGAATGGGGCCTACCGGCTGGAATATCTGAACGGCCAGAGACTAACTCACCCATGGAACGCTATGTATCTAAAGAGGTATTATCAATAAAAATTCGATATTGTTCCTTATTTCAATGCTGGCACACCTCGAAAGACCGGCTCCTCCGGCACTATAAGACCGAGCTCGTCTCGGCACCTTAAAAGACCGGCTCCTCCGGCACCATAAGACCGAGCTCGTCTCGGCACCTCGAAAGACCGGCTCCTCCGGCACTATAAGACCGAGCTCGTCTCGGCACCTCGAAAGACCGGCTCCTCCGGCACTATAAGACCGAGCTCGTCTCGGCACCTTAAAAGACCGGCTCCTCCGGCACCATAAGACCGAGCTCGTCTCGGCACCTCGAAAGACCGGCTCCTCCGGCACTATAAGACCGAGCTCGTCTCGGCACCTTAAAAGACCGGCTCCTCCGGCACCATAAGACCGAGCTCGTCTCGGCACCTCGAAAGACCGGCTCCTCCGGCACTATAAGACCGAGCTCGTCTCGGCACCTCGAAAGACCGGCTCCTCCGGCACTATAAGACCGAGCTCGTCTCGGCACCTTAAAAGACCGGCTCCTCCGGCACCATAAGACCGAGCTCGTCTCGGCACCTCGAAAGACCGGCTCCTCCGGCACTATAAGACCGAGCTTGTCTCGGCACCTCGAAAGACCGGCTCCTCCGGCACTATAAGACCGAGCTTGTCTCGGCACCTTAAAAGACCGGCTCCTCCGGCACTATAAGACCGAGCTCGTCTCGGCACCTCATAAGACCGGCTCATCCGGCACTATAAGACCGAGCCTATATCGGCACGATCGACCAAGAACGATAAAAAAGCACGACGAAAACGACAAGAAAAGATCTTATTTTCATCAAGTCATTATTATTAAATACAGACGATTACAACAAACCCGAACCAGGTTGGCACGCAGGCCGAACATCAGATGAAACAAAAAAGACAAAAAATTGGCACGCAGGCCATGCTGGAAGCAAAACCTAAAAGAAACTATTCGGCCCCGTCATCCTGGCCGGCCGCCTGAAAAGATGGCCCCTCGCCTTCGCCTTGCGGAGCCCGGTCGGCATCATCACCCTCGGCCGCCTCCGGCTCATCGGCCCCTGCAAGGTCCACATGAAGGTCGACCGCCTGAGAGGTGATGTAAGCCTCGATCTCCTGAACGGTCTTCCCACCTTTCATAAGATCTAAAATCTCGAGACAAGTGGAGACGTAATTCAGGTTGATCAGCTCCTCAAAAGCAGGCGTCTCCTTGAAGGCCTCCGCCCCATCGGCACGGCCCCTCGCATAGCTCGAAGCCTCGCAGGTGTTGAGGCGCTCGGTCAGGCTGCCGACCTGGGCCTCGGCCTCCTTCAGATAAGCCTCGTGCTCAGCCCGGATTTCCGCGCACTGTTTCTGCGCCTGATCAACCGCATCGGTCAGCTCCTCGGCCTTCAGCCTCCATATGTCGGCTTGGAGAGCCCGGCCGTCCAAAAGCTCCATCTCGCCCCTCAGAGAGGTTATCTCCCCCTCGAGAGACTTGATCAAAGATGGGCACAAGTGATGCTCCTCCTGCAAAGCCTTAAGATCGGCCTCCGTCTTCTTATACCTCTCGGACAAAGCCAGAAACTCATTCGAGGCCTTCACATAGGTGCACATGGCCCGGCCGACCAAGGCATTCCCGAACTAGATCTGCTCGGCCGGATCCATGTCGTTGGTCATCATCTCCACTTGGGTGTCCAACCCCGGATCGGAATATGGCTAGAAACAGCCACCCCAGGAGGGACCCGACCGAGCATTTCAGAGTCGGAGTCGCGGCCCGGACGTAATCCAGAACCAGCGTGGCCGCCGCCTTCATCTCGATCACACGGCTCCACCCGCTCTGGTTGACCGGAAGGTAGTGGCCCTCCAAGTCAATAACGGCTCTTCCCGATCGGCCGGGCAGAGTCGGGCGACAAGATGACTTCGGGGGCCGACGAACCCTCGGCCTTATTCGCAAACAGCTCGCCCTCTTGCGCTTGCCGGCCCGCTCCTCCGATCGCGGCCTCACCGCCACTGCCACACGGCAGGTGCGTCTCCTCCTACCGGATGAAGTCTTTGCACGAGGAACTGGAAAAGGAGACATATCAAAAAAAAAAAAAAAAAAAAAAAAAGAGGGGTACCTGAACAAGACATGGTGCTCGGGTCGGTCACACTAAGTCCGGCCGCCCAAAGGCACGCCGCGGGCACCAAAAGGTGAGACTTCCTTTGCTCCAGGGGAAGGCCCAAAGCCGCTCGACCCGATCGTCGAACTCGGCGAAGTCTCGGCCGGATGCGTTCGCACAGGCAACAAATGATGAGCGTTAGACAAAAAGGAAACAAAAGCAAAAATACCGCTCACCCATTTTGGCCGTAAAAGCACAGGAACTGCGGCTCGGCATCTATCACCCCGGCTCCCACTCATCCAAAGAACTCCACGGCCCACCGATGAAGAACCACTGTTCTTTCCGGCTATGAATGGTCTCAGTACCCCCACCACTCCTTGTGCATAGCATGCCGGGCCGTCAAATAAAACCAGCCCGAGCCGGACCTACCAACCGACCTCCATAGATAGAGGCTGTTGAACTCCTCAAAGCTGGGCTCGGGCCAGCCGTGCTGGTTAAAAAGAATAAAAAGGCCCACCACCCGGGCCCAAGAATTCGGATGAACCTGGGGGACAGCGAGGCCCCACTGCCTTAACCACCGGGAAAGAGTCAACGGGAGCGGAAACCGAAGCCCGGCCAGTAAAGAGCGGTAGTACACCGCCGTGCAACCAGCGGGCGGACTATGGGGCCTCTCCTCGGGATACGGAACAAACATCCGCACCCTCGCCGGAATTTTGAATCGCAGCCGCCAGGCCGCCAATAGTTCCTCCGTAACATTACTGGGGATCGAGGCTGAGTCCCAACTCGCCTCCACAAAAGGGGCCGGACGAGGCGGGCCGGGCTACCGGCTCGACTCTCTCCGCCGGAGTTTCTCCGACAAATGTCAACGGCGCCGCCATTTCCACTTCTCCAGATCTGGCGACTTCACAAAATCATCTCCTTCCTCCTCAACACTCCAGTCGACGGGAGCTTCGCCAATCGATAAATCCGCCACACCCGTGCGGTCCGGCGACACAACCAAAACCACCTCCGTCTCATCCCTTGTCTCCGACATTTTTAATAGACGAGGAAAAAGAAGAGAAAGAAAAAAGCGAGCTTACCGAGAAGGATTGGCGAAATCGGAAGAGAAGAAAAAGTCGCCGAAAAAATTTTCTCTCTCTCTGCAAACACTATGTAAAAATGGCGGAAGAAACAATGAAAAAGAAGACAACCTCTATTTATAGGGAAATATAGGCAGTAAATGCCAGGCGCGTGAGGCGAGAAATTCTACTGAACCGTCGCAGGATTCGAGAACGCGTGAGCGCGCCGCCCAATATTCTTGCGCCACGCGTCCTCCCACATGATGACACCTAAAGACCAGGGAGGCGGTGCGACACGACTCCCGAAGAGACGTCTGTTCGAAAGATCTTATCCTCCCAACAAGACAAACCGGATCGGCCTCAACATCGAACGACTCCAGCCCCGGCCAGCTCGGCACGGCCCTGGACTCGGGGGCCCTTGTTGGTAACCCATCCTACTCAGCATCCACGTGGGCACACCAGGCAGCTAAACCGGCCGAACAGAACCCGGAATCGGACCGGACAAAAAACCCGATTTCCAACCGGACTCGCTAAAAACGTGACGACGGTGACTCGGGCCGACCGTATCCGATCCGGAAGGCCGAGAGGAAGGACGAAAATGTCGGTTCAAGATTTCGGCGGGCCGGCCCGAGCAGCGGACCGAAGCCGACCTAGCGGCGGGGAACCGAGGCCGACCACTGTCGGATAGACATCTCCTAAGTCGGCAAATGCAGACCCGTATGCCAATTAACGCATGCGGTCACGCCTTCCCAAGACACTCCTTATAGGCCGCCACGTGTCCCCGATGTAAATGCGGTGACAAGTGTTATGGGCGTATTCCCAAACATGCGCCGGTATCATCTCCCACCGCCCAGACTGTCTATATATAGGAGAAATGTACAGTAAAAAAGGACCTTTTTGGAATTCTAGGCATTAATAAGAGAGAGAAAAAAGAGAGATAAAAGGGAGATCGAAAAAGAATAAAAAAGACTTGTAATTAACAAGCAAATTGGATAGACCGGCGCACATTATTACGTTCGGTTCTATGCTATCGAAAGGTCATTAATAAAAATTTAGTGATCAACTATCTTCCACTTTATTTGTTATTTTCTACGTGTCTTTGACCCATTTGTCCCGGTCAGTACACGTGACGTTGACCAAATCAGACGTCAACACCAAGCGTTCTCAAAACGAAAAGGCCTGTTCTTTTTCTTTTATTCTCCAAACCATCACAACGGGTCAGAATAGGATGGTTGTCTGAGTGTGTCTTCGGAATATGCAGTACGGCATTGTTAGGAACCATCGTACACTATTTATCATTAGCTAAAGCCCGATCGATGCCCTCCTGGATATTTGCTCTTCCTTCTCTATTATTGTTCCATGTAAATTTTGGGCCATTGAAAGAGGAGAGTACCATCTATTCTGGCACACTTGATACATGGTTTGGCAGTGAAGGTTTATGGATGAAAACTAGATATGTGGATAGAAGAGATTACGAGATCACGAGATCACGCTAGATAAAATTCTACAACCAGGTGGAACTTTGGATTTCTCGAATTTACACATAGAAATTCATGTAGCATTAAAGGTTGAGCTAATGCAATCCCATCTTATGCTAACTAATGAATGTGGTTGATTGTATCATTTGGAATGGAACAACTTCTGGAGTATTCACTTGCCAGAGTAAGTTATCAAATTGTTGGTTCGGTGAATTTCCAACAATGTAATTGCAATAAAAATTATAAAGAAAGACAACCTAATACAATCTTAATAAATTAAAAGCTGAATTGAAAATTACAACTTTAGCAGAGGCGAGTAGAACTCTTTCCGTAAGATAATTTTGCCCCCGTATAAGAGCAGGTGGCTCAGGCAATATGTCCCCACGATACAACTACTACACATTTCTGAGTTAGGTGCTCTCCAAAACTCAGAACTCCGGCGAACGTTGAATGCTGGAAACAGGGCACGAAAAACAAGAAAGAAATATGCTACAATATGTGGTATGCTGTATTCGTTCTGTTGTGTGTTGTGAAATGAAATGCATAAGACCCCCTTTTGTAGGGTCCAATTACACTCCATCAGGTGGGGAGTTACTATAAATTAAAGTGCCATTAATTCTCTTTAATCCTTCAGCTCAAGAGTTACCTCCACAAATAGTCTCATTTAATTCGGACGTTACATTATGGAGTGTGAAGAGTCATATTCGAGAAGCTAAGTTCTCAACCTGCTTCATTTCAGTCGATACCAAATATCAGCTGAGTTTTCAGCACCCAAATATCAGATCAGATAGGTTTTCAGCCCAAATATCAAATCATATGGGTTTTCAGCCCCAAATATCAGATCAGATAGGTTTTTAGCCCAAATATCAGATCAGATAGGTTTTCAGCCCAAATATTAGATCCGATGGGTTTTCAGCCCCAAATATCAGATCAGGTAGGTTTTCCGTCCAAATATCATATCAGATGCGTTTTCAACCCAAATATCAGATCAGATAGGTTTTCAGCCCAAATACCAGATCAGATAGGTTTCAGCCCAAATATCAGATGAGATAGGTTTTCAGCACAAATATCAGATGGGTTTTCAGCCCCAAATATCAGATGGGTTTTCTACCCCAAATATCAAATGGGTTTTCAACCCCAAATATCAGATGGGTTTTCAACCCCAAATATCAGATGGGTTTTTAGCCTCAAAATATGAGATGGGTTTTTTAACCCCAAATATCAGATGGTTTTCAACCTGTTTTTTTTTTCTTTTTTTAAAAGAAAAAACATCCAGTGTGGACGGGGGTTGAAGCGGGACCCACCAACCTGTAGATAAGAAAAAATCAAGAAATACACAGTATCAGACCCGAATTAGGACCAAAAATGGGCCATAATTCGGGTCCAAGCATCAAAGTAGTCTACGGCCCGCCATAGAAATACAAAGTGCACCACAAAAACCGTGGGCTAATGTTCGGACCCGTAGACCAAGATAAATCAACCTCTAAATATGACCAAAAATGGGCCATAATCCGGAACCTAAAATCTAAAGTGCCTACAACCCGCTATAGCGATACAAGGTGCACCACAAATACCGTGGGCTAATGAGCGGATCAATAGGCAATCAATCAAACGAACAATAATAAAACCTATCTAAATCTAAATGTAGGATAACCAAGTTGATCCATCCGTATAAGGGAGAGAAGAAACGGAGGAGCAGTATCGTAAGTATAAGTCTGAATGCCGAGGGACGACATGCCGAGCTCAGAAAGGTAGTCAGCCGGCCTGTTGCACTCCCGGAAAATATGAGTAACTCTGAACTGAATATCACGGAGAATGTGACGGATACGCATAAGAGTGTGACGAACCTGCCAAGAGCCCCGATGGCCAGATGATAGCATGGTCACCATAGCAGCAGCATCGAGCTCAATCCACACGTATCTCGACCTCTGGGAAGCTAAAATCAATCCAATCGCCAGCGCCTGGATCTCTGCATCAAAACTCGAAGAGGCCTGAAAAGAGGAATGAAAAGCAAGAAGGAGCTCTCCGTGATGATCTCTAATCAGACCCCCCCAACCCGCAATCTGAGTGTCTCTATCGAACGAACCATCCGTGTTCAGCTTGATCCAAGGGGACTCGGGTCGAAGCCAAACCACTGGGATGGGGCGACGAGTCTGAGCGGGGGAAGATAGAGCTTGCTGAAAACGGTCAGGTGGCGAGCAACCTGCCCAGAACTCAGAGGAAATAAGCCCCGTAGCAGCCAATAAAGCAACATGGCGCTCCACCTGCACAATAACATGCGAGGAAAGAAAAGTAACCGCCCTATGCGTTGCACTATTCCTTTCTGTCCAGATGAACTAAAGGATCAAACAAGGAATAATGAAAGTCGCGTGCCTAAAGTGTGTGCCGTGTGCGAAAAAACTCAGGAGCTCAAAAAAATTCTGAGTATGGGGTAGGGATAAATGTGTCCATGCACCAAATTACTCCCACACGTCACGAGCCACATCACTCTCCAAGAAAAGGTGGGCAATGGTCTCGGTATGGTAGGTCTGGGTAAGGGTATGCGAGCAGCATAAACATCTAGAAGCCAATGAAACATCCCTCCTCTGTAGAACGTCATCAGTCGGGATACGTCGCATGAGAAGTCGCCAAATAAACACCAAAATGGTCGGTGTGAGTAAGGCTGTCCAGATGGCTCCGTAAATAAGATTAGCCTGACCCCTCACCCTGATGTGAGACCAAGCCGACGACAATAAGAATGCACCCGAAGAGGTAAGAGTCCAGCACATACTATCCGAATCCTCCTCGGCAATGGGAATCGCAGAGATCTCCTGGATCAACTGAGGGGGAAAACCTAGCTCCTCTCCAACAATAGACTCCAACCTACCCATGTCCCACATCCCATTAACCCATAACTCATTAATCCTAAGATAGAGTCTACCAGTAATCTAATAATAACAAGAAATCGGCGGATCCCAAATCCAAGTATCGTCCCAGAAGCTGACCTCCCCACAGCCACGACCAAGAGTCCAGCGAA
The DNA here is from genome assembly GCA_033398695.1 of Orobanche coerulescens. Taxonomy (NCBI): domain Eukaryota; kingdom Viridiplantae; phylum Streptophyta; class Magnoliopsida; order Lamiales; family Orobanchaceae; genus Orobanche; species Orobanche coerulescens. The sequence continues at coordinate 153,396,210 of CM065809.1, read as the reverse complement.
TGAACCCCTGAGCCTCAATACCCACGCGGAGGAGATGGCGCCAAGGGTGACTGGCACAAGCTTTAAGAGCAGTACGCATAGGCGTAAAGAGGCCAGCAAAGCAGTTTATGCGGAGCATAAACTGTACCCACAGAGACGTGCCAGCGCGAATGTGCCACCAGAGCTTATAACTAAAAGCTATTGCCATATCCGAAAGGCTCCGGATCCCGACGCCTCCCTCAGAGGCTGGACGACAAATCTGCCACCAACAGACCCAGTGCGTCTTCCTCTTCGGACCAACAGCACCCCAGAAGTATCTCACAATGATCTGCTCGAGCTCCTGGATAATGTACTGTGGAGGGTCCAAAACCTGAAGAAGGTGAAGAGGAATCGTGCAGAGAATGCTCTTAATAAGAGCCAAGCGACCCCCAAAACCAAGGTGGCAATGGGACCAACCAGAGATCCTATCCAACATCCGTTGCTTTACCCCAGCAAAGAGTTCTCGTTTCATAAAGTCTTTGTAAATGGGCACACCAAGATAGGTGATGGGGAGGTTGCCCTGGCGAAAACCAGTAAAACCAGTAAGACCATGAACTCTCTGATACTAACCATCTGGCCAGAAGCCATAGAGTAGTGATCCAGGAGATGCATAAGGTCAACATTACCATCATCCACAGCCCGTGTAAATTTAATGATGTCATCAGCATAGGATAAGTGCGAGATGGGGAACGGACGTCCGGCTGTCCTATACCTCATCAAAGGATGGTCCCGAATGAACCGATCCAAGCAGCGCGATAAATAATCAGCGGCAAGCACAAAGAGCGACGGAGAAATAGGGTCGCCCTGATGCAAACCCCAGCTAGAGGCAAAATAGCCGACTGGACTGCCGTTCACCAAGATAGAAAACGTGCAACTCTCGACGCAATGACGGATGAAAATAATCCATCTAGCTGGGAACCCCATCCTCACGAGGACCTCACTTAAAAACTGCCAGTGAACCCTATCATACGTTTTAGCCATATCAAGCTTCAGTGCAAGGTTCGGGACACCATGAATGTCCGCGACGTGGAGGTCGTGAATAAGTTCTTGGGCCAGAAGGATATTATCTGTAATAACCCACCTGTGAACAAATCCACTCTGGTTCGGAGAGATAATAAGAGGGAAGAGAGGAGCAAGCCGAGCGTTAAGGATTTTCGTGATAATCTTATTGGTCACATTACACAGACCAATGGGCCGGTAATTTGACCAACCGCTCGGAACAGGCTTCTTCGGGATCAAAATGACCATAGTCGCCGTGAAAGCCGGAGGTATGGGATGACCCTCAAAGAACTCGAGCACAGCCCCTTCCACGTCGGAAGAAACAATCTCCCAACAATGCTGAAAAAATAAAGACAAAAACCCGTCAGGCCCAGAAGCGCTGTGAGGATCGATATCAAATACCGCAGCATGAATCTCCTGGGGAGAGGGTGGGACACACAAACTATCAGAATCAAAAGAGGGAGGGGATAGAGGGGAAACAAGTGTCATCTGGGGGGACGAGAACATCACCATCGGATGTAAGCAGAGTCCTAAAGAAATTTACAGTGGATGATCGGATGTCCGACTCTACATCGATCATCGTACCATCATCCTCAATGCTGTGAATATGCGACAGACAACGCTTCTGCTTCGCAAAACCCTGAAAAAATCGGGTGTTGCGCTCGCCCTCAGAAACCCAACGAACTGCGGCCTTCTGTTTCCAGAAATCTTCCTCCATAGAGAGACGAAGATGGTACTCAGCACGAAAATGGTGCATAGCGGTTCTATTCTCCGGAGTAGGATCCGAATCATATCGCCGCTCGGCCTTGTCAGCAGCCCTCAAGGCCTCATCCAACTTCGTATGAAGATTTCCAAAAACAGACTAGTTCCACTGTTTCAGCCTACGCTTAACCTTGGGGAGTTTGGCCTGTAGGTTACACATGACAGATAATCCAATCGAAGTAAGCCAGACCTCCCTAACAGTGTCCACGAATGTGTGATGCCGGATCCACATACTCTGGAAACGGAATGACGAATTGTGACGAGTCGCGGAGAAGCGACCCTGGATGAGAAGGGGCGCATTGTCAGACCGAAGTCGAGGCAGGTGAGTGACGGTATAAACTGCAAACACGTTCGAATATGCTTCATTAAATAAAGCACGATCTATCCTTCCCTCAAACCATTGCGCTCCTAAGTGAAAATATCGCCATCGCAGCCCGCGTCGATCAACTCACAGTCAGCAATAGCCTGTGCGAAGTCCAGAATCTCTAGAGAACGGTCTGTGGTACTACCCTCGCGCTCTTTTAAATGCAAGAAGATGTTGAAGTCACCGCTGACGATCCACGGCAACCCCTCTACTTGCCAAGTAATCTCATAGAGGGTGTCCCAAAGGCGTAACGACCAACACGGACAGTGCTGGCATAGACATAAGTGACCTAAATTGACTGGGGAAGAAGGGGAGAATAAATAGAAAGATGAAGGACTTGATCGGTATCTAACAAAACCTGGTGCTGAAAATGAGGGGAAGAAAAGAACTAAATTTTGTTAGACCGATTATAGAGTCCCCACGCAAAACCTAAAGAACGAATATAAAAATCAAAATTAGCATTGAAACCCATGGGTTCTAAAATGCCAATAAAAGAGAATCTATGAACACGGTGGAGATGTCGAATACGCTTCTGTGCTCCGGTGTTAGCCAGACCACGAGCGTTCCATGTAAGAATGGGTATCGACATAAACTAACCAACCGACTCTGACGAAGACCTATGGCGCTGACTGGAGCACCCCAGCCTACGAGGTGTATCTGGCCGGGCAGATGCTCCCCCTTTCAAGGGCGATGAAGATCGTCCCTTGGAAGAGGATGAGGGTCCGCGAGAAGCTGCTCTTCCTCGTGTGGAAATCGAGGAGTAAGAAGCAGTTTTGCCCCTAGTCGTGGCACCAGGGGCAGCAGTAGAAGACATCAAACGTCTCTTAACCGGAGGCTTTGGTGCCGTCACCATCATCGAGAAAGAGAGACTGCGGGTAGGACCACACTCAGTCTGAGATAGAGAGGGAAAAGAATAAGGGGGAAGAGGGGGAGGCTCTTAAACCACCATGGCCAGGGTCTCAGGCTCCATGATGATCGGATCATCGATGCAGCCCTCACCATCATGGCGGGGGGAGGTAGACTCAAGGAGTCTAGAAAAGTGAGGGACGGTGGAGGACTCTGTGTCGTCCTCTAAAACATGCTCATCTTCGCTATGACGACCACTGCTATCGCTACCCGATGCACTATCTTTATTACACACACTAATGATATCATCAATACCAACTAAATCCTCCCCCTCTCTAGCATAGGAGTCCAAAGATGCAAAGTATGAGTGCTATCCAGATTCAGCTGTGCCCTTGGGGATCATCCCCGTCTCTCTAGGTCTTTTTTTGGGAACAACCTGCCAAACGACAGGCTCCTTGCCTTTAGAGACCTTAGGAGCTGTCTGTGAAGTATTAGCCTTAGAGGCTTTAGCAGGGGCCGGCTGCGCCTTCTGCTGTCTAGAAGTGACAGCAGTAGGCTTCTTTCGCTGGGGCGGAGGAGGCCGCTCTTTGTTGCCAACTATGTAGCAACTGGACAGCTCGTGCCCCACATGAGAGCAAAGAGGGCAATATAGTGGAACTCTCTCGTAAATGATGCGCTGCGTAAGAACTTGATCATGAAACTCAACATCAATGTTAGGCAATCTGGGTGCCCAAAAGGTCAATTTCGACGCACACACGGGCGACCGAAAGTCGTGAATGTGTGGTCGTCGGCGCATCCACTAAAATGGGATTGCCAATAGCCTTGGCAATCGTATATAATGCACGGGGATGAAATAAATGCAAGGGAAGACCAGGTAATCTAATCCAGACTGGACAAATAGAAGTTTCTATCCTAACCGAAAAACTAGGCGTCCATTTAAATACACGAGCAGGACATCCAAAAAAATTTCAAGTGGATCCTAACCAAATGCGTCTAAAGTCCTCATCATTATCAAACTTAACCGCTATATGACAAAAATCCAACCAACTCCAACTACATTTACCCCTCAGTTTCATATCAGTCAAACCCGAAGACACATCTCGAGGGGTGGAAATAGCATGCGAAAATTTTAGAATCAAAGTGTGTTCAGCTAGAGTAATCATATCAGAGGTAGAAAAGGAAACACGCGTCTTCTCATTTACGGAGGAGAGAGTACCAAAAGGACATCCATCGAAATTGTAGGATTTCATTGAGGTGCCGGGTTGTTGGATGGAACTGGGCTGCTGTATCGAACCATGTTGATTGTTAACCATTTGGGCGTAGGAGGGCCTTGGCCGAGCTGGTTCGATTGAAACTATTTCGGAGAGGCGGGTTGGATCTTGACTGCTCGAGCTGGGCTGGCGGTTCGGTTCAGCTGGAACCAGTGGTGTCTGGCGGGCTGGCTTGAAAAGGGCTGGGGCTGCTTTTGATTGACTGGCTGGGTTGTTAAGACTGGGGTCAGTGGGCCGAAATGGGAAATGGGTCGGTTGAGGGGTATTAATGGTGGGCTGGGTTGTATTGAATGCGGCTGGGCCAATTGCAGGGCCAGGTGTGGTAATGGGGTGGGTTGTGAAGATTTTGCTTTTATTAATTGGTAGGAAATAAGTGAGTAGGGTATTGGGCTTAGGTAAAGGGTTGGGCTTGGGATGTATTGTGTTGGGGGGCTGGGTTTGCGGTGAAAAGGGCTTAGGGGAAATGGGCAGGTGGGCCGTAATTAATTGTAAAGGGTTATAGGCAATTGTGTTGGTAATTTTATCTGGGCTATAGCTGGGTAAATGATTTGGGCTGGACTGTATATAGGTAGTGGCCAAATAGTGGCTGGACCAATGTGATTGCGAATATTGGGCCGTACCTTGATTAAATTCAGTTGGGCCTCTGAAGCTGACACATCTGCATGGCCCGGGAATTCTGAACCAATCGTGGGAATTGGACCAGGGATCGACGACTCTCCTACGTCGATCGAAGCCTTTAAATTTTTTTCGCCATCCGCCGCTAGGGTTACGAGTGGCGCCAACTGTTTAGCCATTAGGGTTTCCGACGAAGGCGGCTGCGCGGCTGCTGAACCATGGAGGGTTATCGGAGATTCATTTCCATGAGAACTAGGCCTAGGAATACCATTGCTGTGAGGAGATGCGACGGAGTCGGAGTTCAGGGCATGCAGGACTTGCAGTGCCGTAGACGGCAATTTCTGTTTTTGTTGCGAAATCCTTTTTTCTTCTTGTAGCGCCGCGGACAGCGATTTTATTTCTTCTCGCGACTTTCTTTTTTCCGATGCCGGCGACGGGCCTAGACTGCGTTGCGGTCTGTTATCGGGCGTCAGTGACACCCGTTTTTTTTTTATCATGAGTTCAGCACTCCTGAGTCACCGGAGTGTGCGACGACGACGGCAGTTGTATGGCTGTTGTGTGTGTGAGGGGATGTTGGTGGTCTTTCAACCTGGTTAACTCTTCACCTTTTCAATACATGGCCAATTTTAATCATTTATTTCTCACTCACCAGAAATCGGTTTTGAGAATAATAAAATCTTACGTTCATCTTCTCGAAACGTAAATTCACAATTTATTATTAATTCCCAAGAATTAAATATTTTATCATTATTAAATTAGTTTAAATTGAGTTAAAACTCATTTTTTCTAAAACCAATTTCCAACACAAATAAATGAAACACTTTCTTTGGCTAGCTACTCAAGAAAGATTGGTAATCGGATACATTTTGAATGGCGCGGGGGCTTTTTTGTAATTTTTCATTAGTTTTGGACTATTTTTAAATATTTTAAAAATATCTTTATTAATTTATTATTAAACCTAATAAAACATTTAATACTAAAATTATTATATATTACCTATGCATACATTAAAATTAAGTTACTATTCATTAACTAAAAAGAAATTAAATAATTAAATTAACATTAATTGCTAAACTTAAATAATTATTTGAATGGATTTTGTTATGCAACGTAACTTAAGTTGACAACATATTATTTATTTTAATTCTAATTTTTTTTATTATAACTTGTATTCTTGTATTATGTTGATGATATTTGATTTAAATTGTTCCTTTGTTGGTTAATTAAATAGTATTCACATATTTTTTCACAAGTATAATATATAATAAAATATAAATAAAATAAATATATCCACATCATATCACACCCTAAAATTTTTGAAAGAGTTCTGCTACCCCCCCCCCCCCCCCCCAAAAAAAAAATTAGTCCCAACATACGCATCGAAGATACGCGTGTGCTTTTTATTCATGACTCATATTTATACACGAGGGGTCCAATTAGAATCCATCTGATTAGGATGTTAGGAGAAATTAGGAACATGTAGAGTGTGTAGCATCGCATTTTCCTTTTGTAGCACTCGTGCAACATAGGTCTTATTTCCATTAACCTTTTTGTCTTTGAACAGGACCCGTTCTTTTTGCTATGCTCGTTTTTTCATCTTTTTCATATTTTTTTCCATACTTTCCATTTTTATCATAAAAAAATGTCACTCTAAGACCACGTCTCATTGCTTAACTTTACAAATTATTTGGTAATTAAAAAAAACATTTTTTTTTAAATTTCTGATTCACTCATTTCAGAAGCAGCATTATGATTGCTTTTAGAATCTCCGATCATAAAATACTGAAAATTAATATTTACATCTTAAAAATACTTTAAAAAATAATTTTACAAAACTTAAATCTATTTAAATTCACAGCTGATTATATTCGCATCACAGCTGCAAGAACTTTTTTTTTAAGTCACAGCAATACTAATTAGGCCTAATACAAGTAGAGATGTTAAGCGAAATAGCACTAGCGGTTTAAATTGCCTGTGCGGTTCATTGCCTGTGAAAAATTTAAGCGGTCATTAAAAGCTGGATTTAAACGGCCAGAAATATTGGCTTGCTTAACCCTAACGGGTTTCGGACTAAACGGGCTAAATATTTAAAAAACCTATTTTTTATTTTTTTATGAGTAAAAAAACAATAACAATATATTTTATATATATAGTAACAACTATACAATAATAAATATAACAAAAAATACACTTTTATGTATATATATATATATATACACACACTATATTAACAAATACAGTAATAATATATTATATATAATATTAATATATATTATATAGATAATATTAATATAGTGTATATATATAATATTAATATAGTGTATATATATCGAAGCTAGCCACTAGCGGGGCAATTTCAAATGGTCAAGTAAAAGTCCGGATTTAAACGGGGTAGGAAATATCGGTCCTAACCCGGTTTTTTGGCGGGTTAAACGGACCAACCCTACGAGCCCGAGCCCGTTTAACATCTCTAAATACAAGTATATCAGGTGATCAAATGACTTTGTGTGTTATCAAAATTGTACTTCGCATGTACAATAACTCATCCCGGCCAAAAGAAACAATTAAGTCAAATAATATATTAAACTATTTTAATGGTGAAGTTAAATCTCTGGACTTTTAATGGTTCCTTATTCTTGAAAAGAAGAAGTATTGTGGGGTATTTAAAAGGAGACCACCTATCTAAGTGTGAGGACGGACCGCCTCCAATAAATACTTAGGAAACCAAGATGTTGTCCATGGCCAAAATGGTCACAATTATGAGAACGAAATGTGTTGAGAAATTATTTTGTAAGCGCCGTTGACTCGGTATACACCAAGGAATTAGTTCTAGTCACTGTGTCCAGTATGCCACCGGTATATCCGACGATATTTTACTAAGAAAGATTCAAACTCACAAACTAACTATCCCCGTGCAGCAGTATTTCACAAAAACTAGGTATGTGAGTTTGGATTCATGCATGCATTTATTTCCGCTCATGTGGGGGATTGGAAATTAGTTTTAGAAAAATAAGTTTTGACTCAATTTAAACCAATTCGAAATGATAATAAAACTAAATCTTCAAAACTAAATATTAAATTATGAATTTACGTTTAGAGGAGATAAACATAAGATTTTAATTTTCTCAAAATCGATTTCGTTGAGTGAGAAATAAAAAATTAAAGTTAGCCATATTGAAATGGTGAAAAGTTAAAGTGGATATGAAAGATCATCCCACATTGAAAAGTTAAAACTTTCTTGACTAACTTATTAGTAAGAAAGTGTATAGATACTTCAACAATCTAGTAGTATACACTAGTGGGTGAACGATGTAAAGCCCACACGCGCGTCGCCTTAGGTCAGCTCGGCTCAGACACAGGACTGGGCCTGGGCCTGTGCCTGAGTTCTTGGACTTTGGGTTGGACTTGGGCTTTGAGAGCTTAGGATGTGACTATATTAATTTCTTGCAGCCAAGCCCAAGGGAATAAGCCAGTTTGAGAACTGAGCTGATATTTGGACCCAGCTGATACAAGCCAGGTTGAGAAACCAACTGATATTTGGACCCAGCTGAAATAAGCCAGGTTGAGAACCCAACTGCTATTTTGATCCAGCTGAAATAATCGAACCTAGCTAATATTTTGACCCAGCTAAAATCAGCCAGATTGACAACCCAGCTTTTGGAATATAACTCTCCACACTCCATAGTGTAACGCTCGAATTAAATGAGACTATTTATGGAGGTAACCTTTCACGTGAAGGATTAAAGAGAATTAATGGCACTTTAATCTGATATAACTTCCCACCTTATGGAGTGGTTTTGGACCCTATAAAAGGGGATTATATGCATTTCATTAGATATAATTACATAGAACAAAGTACAAGGATACAACATATTGCAACATATATATTTCCTTCTTATTTTTCGTGCCCAATTTCCTCACTTGAACGCTCACCGAAATTCTGAATTTTGTAGAGCACCTAACGTAGCAGTTGTATCTTGGGGATATTTTGTCTGAGTTATCTGCTCTTATACGGGGCAATTATCTTACGGAAAGAGTTCTAGTACCCTCTGCTAAGTTGTATTTTATTCAATTTTATAATTTACCAAGTTGCCTATGCTCGTCGTTTCATCTTTTTATATTCTTTCTTCCTTCTTTTTTAAGAAAAATATTACTCTTAATTTACATCTCACTAAAACCCCATTTGATATTGCTTAATTTTAAAAATAATTAATTTTTTTATTAGTTTGTAAATTTAATAGTGTTAGATAGCTGAAAAATACAGTTTTTTAAGAATTTACGAGTTACTGTTACTGACAACAAATTTTAGAAACGGTATTAGGGTTGCTTTTAGAAACGGGTGTCAGAAAAATGTTAGAAATTAATATTTTACATCTTAAAGTATTTTAAAAAATAATACTTTTTGAATAGGAATTTATTTAAAGTAATAACTGATTATTTTCACATCACAGTTACACCAACTTTTTTCTTTATAAATCATAACAATTGGGTCTAATACGAGTCTATCCAGTGATCAAAAAAGCTTGCGTGATACCAAAATTCTACTTCCTACGTACAATAACTCATCCTGGCCAAAAGAAACAGTTGAGTCAAATAATATATTAAACTATTTTTAAGTTTCATAAATTTTAAATCCTTTTTGCCTTAAAATATAACCACTTGGCAAACTAAATTTTTGTATAATATCTTAATTAATCCATAGAATGTTGAAGTATTGATATTTTTGGATATGAACATAGAGAATCAAGTTATATTGATTGATGATATGATTTTCGTGGAGGAATACGAATATGATTATGTGTTTATTGAGATCATTATTCATCCTTGAGTATATATATTCATAGTATTGAACAAGTGTTCAATTCGGATGTTAGGATTATTTGATGGACTTGGAATTGTGATTGTTATAAATTTTATGGATATGAACAAGGGATGAACACATTATTTTATATACGAGGTTGAATGTGATAAGTGTTGATAATCGTGGTATTGGTTTATTACGAATTAGCGATTACGAATGAGGAGGAATGTTGTTAATTCTTATTCAAGGTTGAATTCGAATTTGAGTATGTTATAATCCTTGTTATCAGATTGAATTGATTATGATATGATTATCGAATTGCGGAGTCATATTGTGGTTATGTATTCGTGGCTTATTTGTTGAGTTGTTCGGTTCTGTATATGATCGAGGTATTATTGAAACGTTGGGTTTGTTGATCGTTATCGAAGTTGTTGTTAATTGATTATTGCAATAGGTTGTGATAATTGATCGTTGATTATAACCGTTATGTTGCAGCCGAGATTGAGGCGTACGTGGATTACTTTAGTTGGGGCCGACTCGTAGACGAAAGTAAGCGATTTGGTAACGGCTTTGTCATCGTCGTATCAGTATCAAGGCAAGTTTATACTTGTTCGCTTTATAATATTTAATTAATGTTCTTTATTTTATTTTATTTATAATTCATATAGCAATGATATTATAAATGTGAATTGTTGAGATGATGGTTTGTATATTATGCTTTGATTTGGGTTAAATCATAATATATATGATTTACGTGTGTTATCAGCAAACTTAAGTATTTAGTATACAATTGGTGAATGTGGAGACACGAGTTACCTATGGTCTTATGGAACGTCGGATATCGAGAATGGTATATCGCAGTGGTTCTTGATATCAGGTTAATGCTTTATTAATATGGATTGGACTGTATGTCATCGAGGTTATTCGGTTATTCGTTTGTTTGCAGGGACGTTTGTTCGTGGAGAGAACAGCGTCTCCAATTTGAGGTAAGTTTAGTATTGCTCGATTAGGAGGATAATGATTCCGATGAATGTTGTATATGTTCTATATATTGAGATTCTTGCTGAGCGTACGTATTGATCGTTTCTTGAGGGATGTTGATCCCATAAATATTGTTTTGGTACTATTGATCGTGTTGATCATTTTTTGAGGGATGATGATCCGAGGACTGTTGTTTTGATATTATTGGTCATGCCGTCCTTTGTTATCGGTTTGTCGTTGCTTCACTTCAATGAGTCCCTTTTGATCCTTAATGGATATGTTAACCATTTGAGCTTCGTTGTCATGTTGATGTCGTGACATTCATGAGTCACATCTCCGTGCCAACTGTTTATGTGTAGGATTCTTAGTCAGGCACATATGGCCGTGTGTCAATATTTCCACATTGGACTGTGCACATGAGACTATTACTTCGTCAGATTAATTAGGTACATTATCCCACGTATATCCTGAATTCCATATATGGGGTGGACATGTGCACAGATACATCTTTGGGTCGGGCGTACTTTGATGTCCATCATTTGAGCCTATGGTCTGAAATCATCATACAGCATGTTTGATTGCGTGTGATCAGTGGGTTGAGATTATGATACTGTTGAGTCTATACAGTATTGGTGTTTAGAACTATCGGACAGAAAAATTAAGACAGGCCGAGTCAGGCCGGGTCGCTACGATGAGTTGCTTTGCGCGGTGCATCACGGTTGAGTACACTGGGTTGGCTCGGGTCAGACGACAGGGCTCGCAGCTTGGGCTGGATCGTTGATGGTGTGCGGGTCGGGCAGCTTGATCGGGTCGGCTGCAAGTTATGGGGCCGGACTGCTGTGCACGACGGATCGCGGGTGGACTTGTTCAGGTGATCCAAGCTGGCGGGATCTGGTTGCGGGCGACGAGGGGGTCAAGCAGCGAGTTCGGGTTGTAGGTGGCGAGGGCCAAGCAGCGGGATCAGGACTGGCGTGATCGGGTTGGCGGGCTCCGATTACGGGTGGCCAGGGTCCGGGCAGCGGGATCGGGGTTGACGGTGGTTTGCGGTGTGGGGGTTGGGGTTCGGCCGTGAAAAGAAATTTCGATTTTTTTAGCTATTGTCAAAAATATCTGTAGGGCTACGGGTTGATAACATGTTTGGTGAACCTGTAAACAACGCAATAAAAGATGAACAGTCGATAGAACAATTGTATTGATATCATTGATTAAGACTCTTTATAAAGTATTTACTATAAGTATCCTTCCATACATATGATTTTACTATAAGTATCCTTCCATACATATGATTCTTTATAAGAAAAAATTTCAAGTGGAATCCTACTATTTTTAAAATGACCTAAAATATAACACATCACGAGAAGAATAAAATCGTAATTTTCCAAACATAAACGAACTATACAATACGGGTGAAGAATCATGTGGGGTTAAATGGGTTGTACCAGGTCGATCCAGACCCGACCTATTATTATCAAGATTAATAATAATAATAATAATAATAATAATAATAATAATAATAATAATAACGAAATTGAACTGAATTGAACTGTATGGACCTGAAAAATAAGTCTCAAATAACATGGCCTAAATGGGGTCTGAATAGAGCTGTTATTTGAGCCGAGCCGAGCTCGAGTACTTGATGCTCGAGCTCGGCTCGAGCTCGATAACACTAATGAGTAAAGAGATGAGCTTGACTCGACTCGTAAACGAGTCTAACGAGCCTAACGAGCCTATCGAGCCGAGCCGAGCCCAACGAGCCTAATGTAATTATAAGAAAAATCTTAGTTATCGAGCCTAACAAGTCGAGTTCGAGCCGGCTCGTTAATAAATCGAGCAACAAGTCGAGCTCGAGCTCGGCTCATTTAATATTCGAGTCGAGCTTTAACGAGCCTTAACGAGTCGAGCCGAGCCGAGCTTTCGAGCAGCTCGTTTCGCATAACAGCTCTAGGTCTGAATGATTTAACCGTAAATATCGTCTTTTAGGTGTTAGCCTGTTAGGTTGGTGTTGCGTATGTCGTGTGGGTCGGGATGTCACCAGCAAAGAAACCTCCCTCGCTTGGACTTCGTCCACCGCGCAGATATAAAAACTTCATCTTCAATAATACTACTCCATAAAAATAGACTCAGATCTTCAACTCCATACACATTAGTAAATTCTAGAAAGAAACCAACTAACTGATGATGACTTCTCACAGGCTATATTACTCGAGGTTTGAGGGCAAAAGACTCAAGCTTGGAGACGAAGCAGACTTATTAATAGTTCACCCTAAGGTTTGATTTTTTTTTTTAATTTTTTTTACCCTTTGATTTCAATGCTGGAGTATATATATGTTTACTAGCAGGTTCCTAGTACTAAAAATTTATAAATGAACCAAACTTTATATATACACATGTATTGTTTGTGTGTATGAGAGCACGCACGCAAATATAAATTACCTTCTTTCTTTTGTCATATAAACTAGCGAAAGCTAATGAAAGAGGGCGGCGCGACCTGGGTCCTGTTAAGTTTATTAAGGATGATTTGGGCCAAGTTTTAGTGAACGATGTGGCTATTAAGGAGAGGTGGAATAGGTATTTTTTTGAACTTTTCAATGAGGCTAGGGGTAGTGACTCGGTGGTGCAATGAGTTAGTCTATCTTCTGCCCGTTCGTTTAGTTCCTATGTTAGCATCAGCAAGGAGGAAGTAAAGGGTGCTCTTATGAAAATGGGTAGAGCTAAGGCGGTAGGCCCGGATCAGATCCCTATTGAAGTTTGGCTTTGTCTGGGGGAAGTCGGAGTTCAGTGGCTAGCAGAGCTGTTCAACATCCTCCTCAGAGGTTCTAAGATGCCGACGGAGTGGAGGCATAGTATTGTCGTGCCGTTTTTCAAGAACAAAGGCGATGCTTAGAGTTGTAGTAACTATAGGGGTATTAAACTCCTCAGTCATACTATGAAACTTTGGGAAAGAGTGGTGGAATGCAGGATTAGAAGAGAAGTTGAGATCTCAGAGAACCAATTTGGCTTCATGCCGGGGAGGTCCACGACTGAGGCCATTCATCTCGTCAGACGCCTTATGAAGAAGTTTAGAGAGCGGCGTAAGGACCTCCATATGGTGTTCATAGATCTAGAGAAAGCTTACGATAGCACTCCGCGCGATGTTATTTGGAGGAGCCTAGTAGAGAGGAGGGTGTCGTTGCCGTTCGTTAGGGCGATCCAAGACATGTATTCCCAAGCAAGGACGTGCGTTAGGACCCCAGCTGGTGACACCCAGTATTTTCCGGTTGAGATAGGGCTACACCAGGGGTCGGTGCTAAGCCCTCTTCTCTTCGCTTTGATCCTTGACGTCATTTCGCGGGGGATACAAGATGGCATCCCGTGGTGCATGCTTTTTGTTGACGACATTGTGTTAGTGGCAGAGTCGAGGAGGGAGGTGAACTCGAAGTTGGAGCTATGGAGGTCTAAGTTAGAATCCCAGGGCTTGCGTGTGAGCCGATCTAAGACAGAGTATCTGTGGTGTAACTTTAGTGGTGAGGCCAATGAGGAGGATGTAGAGGTTATGATTGCGGATCAGATTGTTCCCCGTACGGATAAGTTCAGGTATTTAGGTTCGATCATTCAGAAGGAATATGAGTGTGAAGATGATGTCATTCATCGTATCAAGGCGGGGTGGCTAAGGTGGAGAGCAGCGACAGGGGTCCTGTGCGACAAGAAAGTCCCTCTAAAGTTGAAGGGTAAATTCTATAGAGCGACAATCCGACCTGCAATGTTGTATGGCTCTAAATGTTGGGCGATGAAGAAGTCGCTTGAGAACAAGTTGGAAGCGGCTGAAATGAGAATGTTACGCTGGTCGTGTGGTCGCACATTGTTAGATAGAATCTCGAACGGGGTCTTCAGGAACGCGCTAGAAGTGGCGCCCGTTTCAGCGAAAGTTAAGGAAGGGAGATTGAGATGGTTTGGCCACGTCCGCAGGAGGCAGGTATCTGCTCCGGTGAGGAGGGTCGAGAGTTTAGTAGTTGTCGGGGAGAGGAGGAGAGGTAGACCGATGAGGACGTGGGAGGAGCAGCTGAGATTAGATTTGAAGGCCTTAAACCTTTCCGAGACCATGACTGTTGATAGGTGCGCTTGAAGGCGCCAGATCAGAGTTGTGGATTCTTTAGTTGGGAGTGGTGCTGTAGTTGAGAGCCTCACGGTTGGGTTGTCTCGGTTAGCTTTGACCTATAGCATTGCATTTTTACATTTATTGTATATTTTATCCTATTGCCTTTTGCGTGTGGTGTATTTTTGACAGAGAGTTGTGCGCGGAGTCAACCTCTCTTCTGTTTGAGCAGCGTTCATCGGGAGTGGTGTAGCCAAATTCCTCTTAGGTAAGTCCCATGTGGATTAAGCCATGGGCTCAGGTATGGTATTGAGTTTTTTCGTATCATATGCTTCCCTTTGTATTTTTCACTCAATATGTTGTTGTGCACTGTTGAGTCTTGGAAGCAGTACTCCTCTGATAATAGGTAGGGGCATGGTCTGCGTACATCTTACCCTACCCAGACCCTGCTCTGAGCGGGATATACTAGGTATGTTTGGTTTAGTTTGGTTTATATAAATGAGGATGATATAAATTACCTTCTTTTTTTGTCTTATAAGTGAGGATGATATAAATTACCTTCTTTCTTTTGTCTTATAAATGAGGATGATATAGGAACCTTGCTTATTGTAGGAACGGGAGAACTTGCTAGTAAACATGTATATACATCGAGCAGCATATATTAATAGCATCATCTTAGGGAAACTGATAATAGCATCATATATATATATATATATATATATATATATATATGCACACATGTATCGTTTGTGTGTATGAGAGCATGCACGCAAAATCCGTCCTTTTAGATTTTAGAAAACACATATAGGCTATAAGAATGAAATGGCTCAATCTCATATATGTGATTGTTTAGATTGTAGTAATTCATCTCATGTGAGGATTGATTTCTTAGAATATTATTGTTATATATTTCATCCTTTGATGGTGAAGGTTGAAGATGAAGCCAAATTGCTAGAGAAATTCTGTGTTTATCAGAAAGATAAAGAGCTCAGAAAAGGGTGTATATCAGACTCATGAGGAGAGCCCTATTTATAATGTCGGATTAGGGTTACAAGTAGGTCGATTTTAGGGTTTTGATGACGGCGCCGTCATTAGTGGTCCGAAATTAGGGTTGACGGGTGGTTTAACGAAATTAATCAATTTTACCACGCCTCTCTCTAAAATTCTAAATATCACTAAATCCCGTCTAAATTTCCGAAGACCTTTTTGGCAGGGCCCGCCCCATGGAGCCTCAGCAGGCGCCGCCCTAGACCCACAGTGGCGCCGCCCGACCCCGACATTAGCACGGCTTATAATTCGATCTTATACATGTGTGCACTCCGCACATACCCGATCATATATTAGAATACGAATTATAAACCCCTTAGCTCACATATTAGTTCCAATTACACAAAATGAATGGTGACACTAAAATCACCAACAAATCACCATGACCTGAAACTCGGTAAGCAAAAAGCTTCCTTGTCTATATTCATATATTCTTCCTTTGACGTCTTTTAACTTTCTGCTTATCTTTTGTTCAGTATTTGATTTTCTGAAAGAAGCGAACGAGGGCATATTATTGGAGATACTCATTCGTCTACCCAATTGTCGATCCGCTATTCAATTTGGGTCTATATGTCAAAGTTGGCATTCTTTGATTTCTCAGCCTCAGTTTATCCCCAGATTCATATCCCAGCATCATGAACATCATGATCACTATTCACTGCCCTACACAGTCTTATTTTGTAAAGCTGCATGGGCCCCAGTGTTCGTAACCCATTTGCAAGCTATTTTCTGACGAGTCAATGTTTATCAACGAAAAAAAAACGTCGTTTTATTTGGACTTCTTGCCTTCACCAATGGTCGTAAGAGCATCGTGTGACGACTTGTTGCTTGTCTCCCCAAATGCAAGTCAACTCGACGCGGATCGCTACATATGCAATCCAATTACTAAACAATATTATAAGCTCCTTGGGATTCCTGGAGCCCGTCGTTGTAGTTCAGCATTTGGGCATGTGTTATTACGAATAAACAATAACAACAACAACAACCAATTCAAGGTGGTACAACTCGAAATCACTCATTTTAAAAGTAAAATCGAACCAGAAGAAGTTAGCTCATTTTATAGGTATGCTAATGGGACTAGTATACTCGAACCGACTCACCCTTGATTCATCACACGGATTTCACTCCGGGACAGTCAATGACGGAGTCGATAGGGTGTGATAGGTATTCGTGAACCTTCGACTTGAGGATTTAGTAGGGATGTGCTTGTGATGTTAAGATTTTCACTAGAGTAGTTCGACCCAGAATACCGAGAGGTGGGGTCAACCCCGACGTGCATCTTGACGGACAAGTAGTAGGTTCTACGAAATACCAAGATAGGATTCTTTCTATTGTAAGTGAACATGTATATGTCCTATATGGTTATTGGCAGATAAGATCATAAGTCTTTGGCCAAAGCATTGAAGCTAGTTGTATTGGATACACGAGAGCTCGGTGATCTCGATTTGCATTAATTTAAACATAGAATCAAGTACAGATAGGGTTTGACTGATCGTGACCCTATAACTTGATCGGGACATATGAAAGAAGGGTTTATACGTTTACTGGTATTCACGACAGAATGGTTCTTGAATGATCCATATCATTCGTTCTCAGTAAGGTTACAGTATGAGCCGCGGGACTGGCTAGGTGGTGCTATAACTCTTTGATTCCTCCCATTGCTTACTGAGACGGACCTACCGAGTCGCGCATTAGGACAGAATAATATGAAGTGGATCTCTTATTGTGAATTTTAGACACTGGATGTCTAACAGTACAGTGTTGGATAAATTAAATCGGTCTAGTGAATTAAATAAATTACGGGGTAATTAATTTAACTCATGAATTATTATTTCTTGGAAAAATATTTTTTTTGATATAATTGATTAATTAGATTAATCGATTGTATTAATTTTATTTGAGATGAACCAAGATGTATCTGTGGGACTGAATACACGACGGACCGTTTCATGGACCGAAATGAACCGAATCTTTCTATATTATGGCAGGGGCTGCCCCACATCATGAAGGTTCCTTGATGATGACTTTGTCCCCTTGGTTGCATATGTTGAAGGATTTTCCTATCACTTGGGGACAGAAAGGTGATAAGATGGGATCTTATCATAATCATCCTTAGGTGTGAAGGTTGGAGGTTAGTGTGGACTTTATTATAAAACAAAGTTCATCCTCCACCACATGACACACAAAAATCGGCCAACATATAGAAGAGAGAGAGAGAGAGAAAGATTTCTTTATTTTGTTCAAGTTCTTACACTCTTAGAGAGAGAAAGAAAAACCAAGAACAAAATTATATCACTTAGAGTGATCACATATTTGAGAGAGCATTTTTCTACTACTCATTTATAGCCGTATCCTTGGAGGATAATTGGGTAGTTGTTGTTCCGATCATCTCCCGGTGCGTGGCTAGTAGAGATGCGGTGCTTTCGGTATTTGGATCATCGAGGACTTATCAAATCTGATTTGCTGTCACCGGTATCAACCTCAACATTCTATCAAAGGACTTCAAGGGTATGGTTTCATATCCTTATTCTTGTCCTTTTATATTCGTATATACATTGCATGATCAGTCCTCTTTAGGGGTTCAGTTATTATTCATTTTTGCTTCCGGTGCGCCTTCATTTTAGGCATCAAATCCCAACAGCGGCGAGGGCCAAGCAGCGGGATCGGGTGGGGCGACGAGGGGGGATCAGGACTGGCATGATCAAGTTGGAGGGCTCTGATTACGGGTAGCTAAGGTCCGGGCAGTGGGATCGGCGTTGGCCGTGATTTGCAGTGTCGGGGTGGGGCTAGGGTGCCGTGAAAAGAAATTTCAATTATTTTTTTGCGTTATTTTCAAAAATATATGTAGGCTACATGCTGATAACAAGTTTGAGGAAACTGTAAATAAAGCAATAAAATATGAACAATCAATAGAATAATTGTATTGATATCACTTATAGAAGGCCCTTTATAAAGTTTTTACAATAAGTCTCCTTCCATACATATGATATCTTATAAGAAAATGCTTCAGGTGGAATGTCCTAATATCTTTAATTCTTTGATCAAATCCCGCTCAGAATTATCGACACCATAGAAATCAAGATCAACGCGAAGATCGAGGATGACTTGATTAAAGCCTCCATAGTCGCTAATCCAAGAACCGGATTTGCTGCCATTAATATTGCAATTCAGGAAAGCGCTGATCATGCACATTGTTAAAGTTGTTCAAGCGTATCCCATAGATCTTTAGGAGTTTGCAAGTTATATAACACTTTTTCAATTGTAGATGTATATGCTGTCCCAAATACATCAGTGCATTAGTCATGGTTCCCTAGCTCGAATTCCTGAGCGATAGGCTCGTTACAGGAAAAAATGGTGGTAGTAAATATCTTATCGATAAATGTCTGAGACTCATCGATGATACTGCTTATAGGCATGGTCAAGGATATCAAACTCCGGATGTATATTTGAGCTTTGTGTCATCCACAAGATATAACAAAAGGAAGTTTGTCTTGTTGGGATTTAAGTGACACAAGGTCAGTCGATGCTTCAAACGACGATATCAAATCGTACCAAATGTGTGGGGTATGCAACAACCACAAAGTATCGACTTTCAATAATTTTGTGATTCCCCCAGGACCGTCACACAATTTTCTTCGATACACGAGAGATACCAACTTCTCTCACGATCTCATCTACAGCAAAGTAGTGTGGGAGAGTAACAGCTCAAGTGCCCATGTACTCAAAATATTTTCCCAAAAAAGAGAATTGAAATAGGGACAGGGGATTACCTATATAATAAAATTGGCTACGTGATATCAAGCAATTGACGGTGTGCTCGGAGCAGCTAGTTGGTACTCGATGGGATGATGTAAAACCAGGAGCGCTATTTTGGCGGGTCCAAGGAACACAAAAACTCAAAGTTGGTGTTTAGAACTATCATACAGAAAAAAGGTGTGGCGAGTCGGGCTGGGTCGCTACGATGAGTTGCTTTGCGCGGTGCATCACGGCTGAGTACAACGGGTTGGCTCGATTCAGACGACGGGGCTCGCAGCTCGGGCTGGATTGTTGAGATGTGCGGGTCGGGCAGCTTGATTGGGTCAACTACTGGTTATGGGGCCGAACCGATGTGCACGACGGATCACGGGTGGACTAGTTCAGGTAATCCGAGCTGGCGGGATTTGGTTGCGGGCGACGAAGGGGTCAAGCAGCGAGATCGGGTTGTAAGCGACAAGGGCCAAGCAGCGGGATTGGGTGGGGGCGGGCAGCGGGATCAAGACTGGCGTGATCGGGTTGGCGGGCCGACACGGTGGCTGTGGGCCGACAAATGGATTGGAGTGGCGGTGGTTTGCGGTTTGAGGGCTAGGGTTCGGCCGTGAAAAAAAATTTCGATTTCTTTTCGCTATTGTCAAAAATATTTGTAGGGCTACGTGTTGATAACATGTTTGAGGGAACTGTAAATAACACAATAAAAGATGAACAATCAATAGAGCAATTGTATTGATATTACTGATTTAAGACTCTTTATAAAGTCTTTACTATAAGTATCCTTCCATTCATATGATTTTTTTTAAGGAAAAATTTCAAGTGGAATCCTACTATTTTTAGAATGACCGAAAATATAACACATCACAGGAAGAATAAAATCGTAATTTTCTGAACTATACGGGTTAAGAATCATGTGGGGTTAAATGGATCGTAGCAGGTCGATCCATACCCGACCTATTTACATTGGTGAGTTAATCACTACGCCATAGATGGCTTTCTACTAGGGGTGTTCATAACCGGGTACCCGGTTTTTCGGGTACCCGAATTTACGGGTACCCGATTTTTCGGGTAATGAAAAATTCGGCCCGTGACCCGACCCGAAAAGTCGGGTACCCGAAAAAGCGGGTACCCTATTTTTTCGGGTCGGGTCATAGGGTACCCGGCCCAAAATTTAATACCACTAATTTTAAATTTTTATAAATAATTTGTAATTTTAATATAAATTTATTTTAAAATTTATTATATAAATTAATTCCCCGAGTACTAAATACATTATAAATATTTTCCGTAAATTAAGTAAATTTCAAACTAACTAAATTTTTTATATATATCATTTTTTTATTATATAATTATGCTTAATTCAATATTTAATTATATATATGAGAGAATATATTATTTTTTATTTAAAGATTTTATAAATTTCCAAACTAGTGAGAATAAATACCATGAGTGAAAATACATTAACATGGATTCTCATATTAAATATATTTCATATTAGTTGAAAGATAAAATTTCATATCATTGCAACTTAAATAATTAAATTTATAAAAAAAAAAACTAATTATTAAAAAATAATCGGGTTTTTGGGTACCCGAATTTACGCAACAAGTCGGCCCATGACCCGGCCCGATTATAGGACTTTTTTCCGGGTTGGGTACCCGGCCCGAAAAAAATTTAAAAATTTTAAAAATACCCGGAATATTTAGTTCGGGTCATCGGGTAGTTGGGTCGGGTAGTTCGGGTCGGGTATTTTTGAACACCCAACAAGTCGGCCCATGACCCGGCCCGATTATAGGACTTTTTTCCGGGTCGGGTACCCGGCCCGAAAAAAATTTAAAAATTTTAAAAATACCCGGAATATTTAGTTCGGGTCATCGGGTAGTTGGGTCGGGTAGTTCGGGTCGGGTATTTTTGAACACCCCTAATTTCTACAACATTTAGGCATGGGTGTTACCTTCTTGGATGTTACCATAGCTATGAAATTTTGAACCTATCACAACATTGTGGTTATGGTGTTTCCAAATCCATAAACGTATGTTACTCTAGATATGAAAGGTGTGACACTCAGCAACACCATGAGATATGTTACCTTAGAGTATTAATAAAAAAATTTGAATTTTATTTAAAATTAATAAATATTTAACTTTAAAAATAATTACTTTGAATAAAATTATTGAAGTTATTAATATAAAAAGTAATATTCTATCAAATAATCAAATTATTTATATTTTATAAATATTAAAATATTTATAAAGAATTTAGAATAAAAAGACTTTAAAATAATGTAATATTCAAAAAATAATAAAATTTGATTAGAATTATTAGTAATTTTCTTAGATAAAAGAATAGCTTGTAATAACTGTGAATTTTTATAAAATAATTAAAATAATAAATTTAATAATTATATTTAAATATCAACAAATTAAAATAAATTTGTGATGTTTTTTAAGAAGAAAACTAAAAACAAAAGAAAACATATACAGTGAATTATTGAAATAGGGTGAGAGCGGCAAAACAAATACACAAGCAGCAAAACGAAAATTGGGTCAAACCAATTAGGGGAAAATTTGGGGCACACTCACCATCTAAATCTCTCCCGCAGCTTATACCCCTCTCTCATTTAGTGGGTTCAATTACGCTTAGTTCCCGAGTTTAATTTAACGAGAGAAAAGAGGGAAATGGACGGAAATAAGAAGAAAGAAAAAATATTTGGTGTTCCTGAGTTTTTTAATGAAAAGAAACGGAAAGAAATGGAAGGAAAACTTCCCCTCCTAACTTTCCTTCCGATTTGGAAGGATTTGGAGAGAAAAGTACAAAATGATTAATTTTCTTTTCACTTCCTTCAAACTCGGGAATACAAAATACAATTTCCTTTCACTTTCCTTTCTCTTCTTTTCTCTCCTGACTTTCTTTCCCTTTCTTTTCTTTCCTTTACTAAAACTCGGGAACTAAGCGTTAGGATTGAAAATGCAGTTCCGTTCAATTAGATTCATTAAACTGCCTTACTTTTATTACGGTTAAACAAAACCCTAAGTGTTATGCTTGTGCGCCGCACTCCTCATTCTCACTCTCCCACTCTCTCAATCTCAGCGTCTCTCTCTCTCATTCTCAATTTGCAAGAGCAAACGTAACAATGGCTAACGGTGATTATTTGGCGCTGGACATTGAGGAATTGAAGCATCTTCAGAGCATTGCGAAGCGTACACGCATCGTTTCGCTTATTTCCTCCGAAATTTGCAACCTTGAGAAGGTTAGTCTCTCTGCATTCGACACAAATCTCCAATGTCGAATGTTTTTTGTTTTATTTTCCGACGATCGTCCATGGTCGTTTATGCTAAGAAATGTTCACATGGAGGATGGGCTAGGGTTTTCCTTTTTATGCGGGGGTGATTCAGTGCTTTATTTCGACCTATTCTACCCCAATGAATTTGGGT
Organism: Orobanche coerulescens; assembly: GCA_033398695.1. Taxonomy (NCBI): domain Eukaryota; kingdom Viridiplantae; phylum Streptophyta; class Magnoliopsida; order Lamiales; family Orobanchaceae; genus Orobanche; species Orobanche coerulescens. Next base: position 153,373,253 of record CM065809.1, on the reverse strand, counting down.
TATGGACTTGATATGATGCGATGTATGTGCGATGGTTTGAGGATTGAAAGGGTGATTATAGTTGAATTTTTAAATTTTAGTATTCTGCTATTCAATGATTTCGATAATAGTATGCTCTCACTGGATTAAATGAACTGGAATGGGTGAATTCGTGTGATTGTTATTGAAATATTACTGAATGTTTCAATTCTAGGAACTTTTGGATGAGATTGTACATTATAGAAAGTTTTGTACCATTTTCATGATCACGAGCTCGTGTAGTTGGTGTTGATCTTAACAATGCGCCTTAATTATTCCATGGATCTTGGTTAGTTCTAATTTGAAGAACGCGAACATATTATTGTCGTCTTGTTTAGTTCTTAGTCGTAGACGATTTTGGTTATGCTTCTTTTGTGTTGGTATACTGATTTAGTTTGTGCCATTGTTCCTGTGTAACCCATGATGTTGTTCCTTTTAGGTTTTGAGAGTACAATTTTTTATACCCTTCTTGCAAAGGTCATCTTTTAATGCCTAATTCGTGATTTCTTTTTCAGTTATCAAATGCAGCGACCTCTGCACCGTCTCAGCAAATACCATCTCCAATTCCTGCAGTCAACACCCCAACTCCTGTATCAAGTGCTCCTTAGGCCGTATCCAACTCTTTGTTGAATTATGTTCCTCTTAGGGCTCATCTCTTTCAGCTGGGATCAGGATAATGATCAAGTAAAGGTACGACTGCTATCTTTTCGAGAATTTTGAGCTCTAGGTATGTTACTTTGGTGGAAATGATTCCATACTCCTTGGTGTCAAGCTTAATAGATTTGCAATTGCCATAATTTATTTGTTCTAAAATTGATGGATAGTTGGTTGATATGCCCTCATTGTAAATAGGGGGATTATAAACTAGTTGATGCTTTGTTGCTGTGTTTTCTGACTAATCAGTGTGTGGCATTTGTGATTGAGCTGCTGTGAGAGTGTGTGGGAGGGTGTTGTTTGGCTGAAATGATAAGAATTGCGCACACAATGACTGAATCATGCCTAATTTGTTTTTTCATCTATGGCAATGGCACAACCTGAGATGCTTTTACAAATTACAAAAAAATGATTCTGATTTCCCATAAAAAATCCCACTAATCCCAAAACTATCTAGGTTACAGTCAACCTCTTCATCTCCATCTTCGAGCAATTGAATTGATAGGGTATTCCTTATCAAATTCACCCCTTCTGAGTCACCAGCCTCCATTAGGTAGGTTAGTCATTGTCTAACTAGATCTTGGGACACTTCCAAGTTCAATGGCAGTGTTCCAGCCCTTATAAGAGCTTCTTTACCAATTTGTGGCACCTTGTAGTTGTTTCATTATCTGGATCATGCAACCTTAATGATAAGAACACGTTATTCAAGGTTGTGTGATATAGTTTATGAAAATAATCATCAATTGCTTGCACTAATTGCTCAACTGTTACACAAGATGTTTTGTGTTGAAGACTTTGAATTGACCTGAACCACCCTAAATCATTCACATTTGTATCAGGTGAATTAGGTGAGAATCTTAACCTTAGAAGTTTGTTAGGAGCAGTGAGGTCTGGCCTAATTGCATATGTGTGTGCTTTGATCAGTCCAAGTTTGACCCACCTTCCCACTGTGCTGTGATTATTGTGGCAGGTTTTCAAAATATTTTATTTATATCAACATTTCAGCCTTTAATATTTGATTTACTATATCATTCGGTAGATCCCAAAAGGCATTCTTTATGCATTTCTTTTAGATTCTTACTGCATAAAATGTATGTTCTTCTAAATTCTAAAATGTTTTACTTGTTAGGTCATTGCTGCAACAGTAGCAGGTGATCTTAAAAAATATTCTGAAGCTTTCCTTGTAAAGCAGAATGAAGAGTAATGTGCTTGAATTTTAAACCTAGATAAATAAACAGGGCAAATTATTTCTGGTTTAGAAAAACTAGTTTGGAGACCTTATTTTTCTGATAGTTGTTAACAGGCTGCCTATTTGGAAGCTTAGAAACCATCACTAATTATTGACTCTTCTTTCTTGTTTCATTCTGCAGATCTCTCGTTCAAAGAAGGTGAAGATTGTGAATGGAAACCAACTCAGGCACATTGGCAAATCCTGGGCTAATTGAATAAGTGTTCCACAGAATAGTTTCTTAGAGTCTTTTTGTATGCTAGTCTTAGACGTCCATTGCTTTATGACAGTACCTTTTGTACTAGTATTGGTTTTTCTATCTCGCTTATGACATTGCGATGTGGTTGATTAAAAATGACCAAGTTATTTTCTTCTAGTACTTGTACATATGTAGTTGGTGATGTAGTTGGTTGGTTTGTGATTGGATATAGTTAGTTTTTTTATGATGGGATTATGTAATTGGTTGTTGGTTTTTTTAATGGGAAATGTTAAATTTAAAATTTATAATTTTATTTTGTTAAAATGAAGGTGTTACCTTAGCTACAATATATCTGTTGCAACTATCTTTCATTGGTAACACCTGTAATACCTAGTGTGTTGCAGTTGGTAATATACGTGTTGCAATAGACTAAAAAATACTGCGCATTTTGTGGCCCTACTCGTGGGCCCTACAAAGCAGGCCCAAGAAAAGTGGGGGCCACCAGCTGACCCCACTAAGTGGGTCCCACCCGTGGGCCCGGCCTGTGGGACCCACAAAATGGGCCCTACATGTGGAACCCACTAAATTGACTATATATTTTACAAAATTATAAAGTCTATTGCAGCACGAATATGATGTTGTTGTAGGGTCCTTAGGATGTTGTTGTATAGTTCTTTTGTAACAAATAATCCTCTGTTAGCTTAGGATGATCCACATGTTGCCTTTGAGTCCAAAGGCTACTGCTCACAGAGCAACTTAGCTAAAGTGTTACCTTTGCCAATTTTGGGTCCGTGGCAACAAAAAATTGGGTTTAAGGTAACACAGTTATGTGGTTGCTGTTCGCTATATTTTTAAACAATCCGCAAGTGTACGGAGTAAGTGTAGAAAGTGGCGAGCAAGGTCGTATTCCACAGAGACTAAATATTCTTATTGTGTTGAGTACTAGATTATAGTGTTCCCGGTTTTATCTAGACGATCGAAAGGTAAAATGGATGATTAATGAAATAACATACAATGATCACAATAAATTAAAACGATTGAAAATATCCGAATGGAAGCGAATAACAAGAGTTTAGAAAGGTAGATTCCAAGGCTAGGTTTCCGTTGATTACTAAATTTAGTCGGGATTGGTTCCAAAAAGTTCTAAGTGCGTCTCCAAAATGATGATCACAACAATATTTTAAAGTCTCTCTCGAGATGCATTAAAACGTAGATTAAACAACCTATAACAACGTCTCCGTCTATTATAAATTATCTAACTCCAAAAAATGTTCATAAGATTAGATATCATCATAGTTCATCACCGATTTCTCAATCTCGTAATTTACTACGTCAAATACTCGAAACCTATTAATGCCCTCTTCTCTCGAATTATGAGCAATTAAGTTTAACATGTAAAAACATTGATCAAGTGTCTAAACATGAATCAAAACCAAGTATTTGATAAAGAAATCACACTAGATAAATATAATTATCAATCCCTCAAAAGCAAATCAACGTACTCCCATTGTAACACCCCAAACTAGGTGGATATTAAAGTGCCGTGAATCCCCGACTGGGATCCACCAGGCGAATGAAAATGATGAATTAAATAATATAATTATAGTACCGAACCACATTATATTACCAAATACTCCGATGAGGAGTTTAAGTACAACACACCAGGACAATACCGAATACTAGTATATTTTATATGAAGATAAAATACACAATACTGAATGAAACGGAGTATCCAAATGAAAGTCTGCAGCGGAAATTAAAGGACAACAACATGAATAACTGAAAGATTGGGGCCCCCAACTAGTATCACTGGGACTCCTCGACGTCAACATGATATTCCCGTGCTTTTGCCTTGCCATGACCTGAAAGACAAAATCCCCAGCCGGGGTCAGTTACACAGAACAACAATCCTCAAGGGTTGAAAATACACAATCATGATTTAACTGAAGTTATGAAATATCCTTAATTATGAATTACGCTGAAGAGGAGTATCATAGTACGCCCGTAGTGTTCTGTGCAAATGTACAAGACGGATGACCGGACACACCCATCCTTGTACCTAATTAGTCTCACGGAGGTAAACGTTACCGTGTGCACAGCCCAATGTATCACTCCCAATACATGGCCATCACGTGCCCGACTAAAAATTCCACACATCCGCACCCGGCCACGCAATATGAACCCAGAAGGTCATATGAAACGAGAATGACCACAATGAATATCAGTGAACAATAGTAATCTGACAAAGTCAAGAATGACTCACCGAGATGAAAGTAATAATGAAGTGATTGATAGTTTCAATGAAATGATTGGAACCGCCGTTCCTCGTTAATGAAGTGATTCTTCGACATTTACAAGTCTCAATATGATTAATACAATGATGAATGAGTTATGATTATGAATGATCAACAAAAAAAGGAATGAATATCCTTTTAACCGAGTAAGAATTAACTTACACAATACCGATGAAGAATGTCCTCCCACGAACAAATATCCTAAATGAAGTGTCGGTCGCTCGAACAACCTTGAATCAATACAATTACCAACAATCCATTCAATATACGAATGAAACACGAATATAACGAACTCAAAACGTCGATACGATTAAACCAAATTCATTGGGGCATTATATCGAACACTTTGTGGCCAACTCCGATTGATTACAACCAAACCTCAATAATACCAACATCAAATCCTCAAGAAGTGTTTCAAACCAACAAAACATCTTCAATACGATCAATAATCCGTTATGAATATCCAAATACGTGATTATAACAACAATTAATCGAAAATCCCCAAATCCAACTCGATATTCAAGGTGTTCTTGAATAATCCCTCAATAATCCAATGAATCTTTATATAAACTCATAATCATATGCATATCCCTACATATAACATGATTATAACGTCCAAAACATCATATCTCAACATAAAATCGAAATCCAAGATGTTGAAGAAATTACCTCTTGAAGATCCAACCACTTCGATCCGATGAACACGAGTTAAATCGAGTATCCAAGCTTCCCAAATGAATAAAGATGAAGAAAATCAAGTACTCAAGTGATTAATGAAGGAAAATCCCTCCCTCAAGCTCTCTCTCTCGGACAAGATGGAAGAAAAGGGTGAAAGTGAAGAAAAAGTCCCGGCCGGGTCCTTATATACTTCCGGAAGTTACGGCCATAACTCGGCCTTCTTACGCCCGTAACCGGCCAACTCGTACGGCCGTAACTCGGCTTCGTCCAAAAACCTGCCGACAGCCTTACGGCCGTATCCGCCCTGACTTACGGGCGTAACTCGCCCTCGTCTAAAATATCTGCCGACATCCTTACGTCCGTACCCGCACACCTTACGGGCGTAACTCGGATGATACGGTTGTATCCGGCCAAACTTACGGGCGTAAGCCCCCTTCGTCGAAAATGACCAGGCACCCTGCCTGTAGCGTACGGCCGTATCCGGCCAAGCCTAACGGCCGTACCTTCCTCGTCTTACGGCTGTATGCCGCAACCCTTACGGTCGTAAGTCCCTCCCGTCCGACAAAGCCTGAAATATACGAATGCCACTTACGGCCGTATCCTACCCTTCTTACGGCCATAACTCGCCTTCGGCCAACAATGCCTGGGCAGCCTGCTGGACACGTACGGCCGTAACCGGCCAAGCCTTACGGCCGTACCTGCTCATCTTACGACCGTATTCCGAAACCTTACGGCCGTAAGTCCCGTTCGTCCAAAATGGCCTGAAATCAACGAACACTTGTTACGGCCGTAACCTACAATCCTTACGGCCGTAACTCAATGCTGGACAAGGTGAAAAATCCGATAACTCCGATTCCTCGCTACGACTGATGAATGATCCGACATATCATACGAATGTGAAAGTGAACAAGTCCAACACATGCCAAAGATGATACTCCCAGTACAAGACTACTAATCACGATGAAAATTAAAATACTCCCATCTCGATCTAGAAACGGAGATGAAATGACGATCGGTAATTGATATACGATTACAACATGCCAACAGTGAACGAAATGAATGAATCATGAATGAAGAGTGATTAATAATGAGTGAAGTTTACTGAATGATAATTACTGACTGATTAATATTGAATAAAAATGAATGAATTACAATCGGGTATTACATACTCCCCCCCTTAAAAAGAATTTCGTCCCTGAAACTAAGGGTCAAACAACTCGGGATAATTCTCCCGCATATTCTCCTCGGTTTCCCAAGTAGCCTCTTCGACTCCGTGCCTAGCCCACTGAATCTTGACCAAAGGAATCGTCTTGTTCTTCAACTGTTTGATTCGCCGCTCTAAAACTCGTATAGGACGCTCCTCATACGAATGATCATCCACGATCTCGATTTCGTCGAACTGAAGTATGTGACTCGGGTCGGCACGTGAAACACATTATGAATTCAGCTCAACGCCGGGGGTAAAGCCAAACGATAAGCTAGCTCGCCTACTCGTTCCAAAATCTCAAATGGTCGAATAAATATCGGACTCAACTTCCCCCGTTTTCCGAAATGGAAAATACCTCGACTCAGGGATACCTTGACCAAAACGTGGTCACCCGTCTCGAACTCTAGTGGTCGACGACGATTATCTGCATATGATTTCTGTCGACTCTGAGCGGTCAAGAAACGACTCCTGATCAAAGCTACCTTCTCACGGGCGGCTATAAGTATATCGGGCTCGGTGCCGATTGATTCTGATAAGTCGTCCCAACACAAAGGAGATCGACAACGATGCGCGTACAAGGCCTCGTAAGGCGCCATATTAATCGAAGCATGCCAACTATTATTATACGTGAACTCGATCAATGGTAGTTGGGCTTCCCAATCGTCTTTCCAATCGAGGACACATGCCCTCAACATGTCCTATAATGTCTGAATGGTTCTCTCTGATTGTCCGTCGGACTGAGGATGAAAAGCAGTACTGAGATTAAGCTGAGTTCCCATAGCACGATGAACTGATTTCCAAAAATGAGACACAAACCGTCCGTCACGATCGGAAACGATACTTTTAGGAGTACCGTGCAGTCTCCCTATCTCTTTGATGAATAACTGGGCAAGTCTCTCGGGACCCCAAGTATTCTTAATCTCAAGAAAGTGGGCTGACTTAATTAAGCGGTCCACGATCACCCAGATCGTATTCATGCCACGCCGACTCGTCGGCAAACTCGTGATAAAATCCATAGAAATATCTTCCCACTTCCATTCTGAAATAGGGAGAGGTTTCAGCATACCCGTCGGTCGCTGATGTTCAATCTTGACTTGCTGACAGGTTAAGCATCTCGAAACAAATTCCGCGACTTCTCGCTTTATATTACTCTACCAGTAATTTTGTTTCAAGTCCTTGTACATCTTGCTAGACCCCGGATGAACCGAATAAGGGGTAGCATGAGCTTCTCTCAAAATCGAGTTTTTCAGCTCGTCATTCGCCGGTACGCACCACCGATTCTTAAATCTCAAAAGTCCATCCTCGTGGACCACGAATCCAGGGGCTTTCCCCTGAGCCACATCCTCACGGATGCACGACAATGCTGGGTCTGAACCCTGATTCTCCCGGATCGCCTCCTCAAGTGATGATGAAATTTCTAACGTACAAAGTTGCCCTTGTACTCGCTGTAACCAAACCTCGGTCTCGGTTCTCAGAAATTCCTGCTGAAGTTCCTTCTGAACTGTTAAACGAGCAAGCATCTGCTCCTGAACGGACTTACGACTCAAGGCGTCGGCGACAACGTTCGCCTTGCCCGGGTGGTAAAGGATCTCGATATCGTAATCTTTGATTAGTTCCAACCACCGTCTTTGTCGCATATTTTTAACTCCTTTTGAGTAAATATATACTTCAACTCTTGTGATCAGTGAAGATCTGACAGGTGACGCCATAAAGGTAACGACGCCAAATTTCCAACGCGAAAACCACGATTGCTAGCTCCAGGTCGTGGGTCGGATAATTAACCAGCTAATCCGAGGAATCTTTGGATTTCCTTAACATTTTTCGGAGGTTGCCAATCTCGGATAGCCTCCATGTTCTGAGGGTCGACACGAACTCTATCAGATGAAATTACATGCCCGAGAAAAGTCACTTCGGACATCCAGAACTCACATTTAGAAAACTTTCCATAAAGTTGCTCGCGTCTTAACACGTCGAGAACCTGATGAAGATGTACCTCGTGTTCCTCTCGATCACGAGAATAAATCAAAATGTCATCGATGAAGACAACAACAAACTGATCCAAAAAGTCGATGAAAACCCGATTCATTAACTCCATGAATACCGCAGGTGCATTAGTTAGCCCGAACGGCATAACTACGAACTCATAATGACCATAGCGTGTACAAAACACTTTCCTTGCGATATCCGACTCTCGAATTCGCAATTGATGATATCCAGATCTTAAGTCGATCTTGGAAAATATTGAATCTCCCTGAAGTTGATCTAAAAGATCATCAATACGGGGTAAGGGATACTTATTCTTGATCGTCACCCTATTCGACTCCCGATAATTAATACACAAACGGAACGAACCATCCTTCTTCTTGACAAACAGCACTAGTGCTCCCCACGGGGACGCATTCGGTCGGAGATAACCTTTCTCAAACAATTCCTCAAGTTGAATCTTCAACTCCTGCATTTCGGTCGGGGCCATCCGGTATGGTGCCTTCGATAATGGGGACGTACCGGGCTCCAACTCACTCGTGAATTCCACAACTCTATGTGAAGGCAACCAGGTAACTCGTCTGGGAATACATCGTCAATCGATGACAATGATACCACGAATGATTGAACATTTCGATTGCCCTAGAATGGTGAATTGATGAAAATGATACAATGAATGATTGAACAACTCGATTGCCTTAAAACGGCCAATCGATGAAAATGATACAATGAATGATTGAACAACTCGATTGCCTTAGAACGGCCGATCGATGAAAATGATACACTGAATGATCGAACAACTCGATTGCCTTAGAACGGCCAATCGATGAAAATGATACAATGGATGATTGAACAACTCGATTGCCTTAGAACGGCCAATCGATGAAAATGATACAATGAATGATTGAACAACTCGATTGAGGAATTTCTCTGCTTCCATCATAATAATAATTCTCTTGGAACAATGGGGATACCTCCCTGAAGCACACATTCGACAACCAACTACGGAATGATAGTGACCAAACGCTTACAGCACTAAGGATAGTATCATGACGATCCATCCAACTAATACCCAATATTACATCGTCCTTAGATAAATTCACCACGATTAGGTCCACCAACCAATCGCGGTCATTAAGCTTACTTCGGTATGATTTCCGAAAATTCTTCCATCGTCAGGTAGACCGATGGTATGAGGTCCACAAGCAATAGGACTATCCCAAAATAAGTCTATTCAAACATGATTCAAAAATGAATGAATGTGGTGTACCAGTATCAAAAGGTACACACAGGTTGAAATAAATTTACGAGTATACCTAAGATCATTCGGGCCACCGGATCGTCGATCCTCTTCATCACATGAATCCGGGACTTGCCGGCCCCCGAACCGGACTCTCCCATCTGATAAATATGAGCTCCAACTTTATTTGCTTCCATTGTCTTAAATGACGTTGACAGAGCAGTCTGATTCTGAATCGCTGATTGCTTCGGGGCCTGAGATGCCGCCGGAGCCGACTTGGAGTCCTTTCGGCAAAAACGGGCCTTATGCCCAAAATTCCCACAATTATGGCACGTGATAGACGGTTTCAGACACTTAGTGCTGTAATGACCCGGCGCTCCACAGTTGAAACAGGTGATGGCCGAACTGGCCGCTCGGGACTGAGATCCCCCACGATTATGCGCCGTAGGAGGTCGCTCAGAAACGATAGGACTCACACGAGGCTTCTTGAAGGTTGACTGACCGCCTTCAGATTGATTACGCTTCGTTGATTTCTTGCTGACATATGAAGGTTGTTGCTCAGCAATTTCCTTAGCAGTAGGCTCATACGGGAGAGTTCTCTCGATTAATCTGGCCAGAGTGGCGCAATGATGATTGAGCAATTGCATATGGCTCATCATGACCTGCATAAAAGTGAGTGGATCAACCCGCACATCTTCTGATCGAGCCGAGTCCTGGGTACGATTTCCCGACAGCGAGTGATTATTTCCCGGGTTTCGGCCCGCACCGCGGCCTCTCCCCGTGCATCCCCTAACCGCTCTCTCCATGCTGAAGTAGGAAGGTCGCATAATGATTATATTTCCCGCATGAATATCACATTATGATTATGTCATGAGATGATGAAAATGAGCATACATGCTCTAACTTAGTGATTACATGAATGATTTACTGAAGTGACATGATTATCTGATGAAATTCTCGAAATGATTATCTTGAACAATTTAACAAGATTAATAATATGATCATCCAGATCGACAACTGTGTAATGAAATGAATTGAGTAATTAATGAGTTAACATGATCGTCCTGATCATCAACTAAGTAATGAAATGAATTAAGTGATTAATGAGTTAACATGATCGTCCTAATCATAATGAATGATGATGTTTGAGGATTGTTAATTGATGAATAATGAATGAATGACTATTGCCAGAAATTATACCATGGCGTTAGAAATCTTACAGTTCTTTCGGTCTGATTGGCTCGGCATTTGCTCAGGTCACACGTGACGCGAAAGTCCAATGATGCTAGTCTGATGACGATGATTTCAAATGAGACATGACTAGGAAGGTAGTATTAAAAACCACGCTCTGATACCAACTCTGTAACACCCCAAACTAGGCGGATATTACAGTTCCGTGAATCCCCGATTGGGACCCACCAGGCGAATGAAAATAATGAATTAAATAATATAATTGTAGTACCGAACCACATTATATTACCAAATACTCCGATGAGGAGTTTAAGTATAACACAACAGGACAATACCAAATACTAGTATATTTTATATGAAGATAAAATACACAACACTGAATGAAACGGAGTATCCAAATGAAAGTCTGCAGCGGAAATTAAAGGACAACAAACATGAATAACTGAAAGATTGGGGCCCATACTAGTATCACTGGGACTCCTCGACATCAACATGTTATTCCCATGCTTTTGCCTTGCCATGACCTGAAAGACAAAATCCCCAGCCGGGGTCAGTTACACAGAACAACAATCCTCAAGGGTTGAAAATACACAATCATGATTTAACTGAAGTTATGAAATATCCTTAATTATGAATTACGCTGAAGAGGAGTATCATAGTACGCCCGTAGTGTTATGTGCAAGTGTACAATATGGATGACCGGACACACCCGTCCTTGTACCTAATTAGTCTCACAGAGGTAAACTTTACCGTGTGCACAGCCCAATGTATCACTCCCAATACATGGCCATCACGTGCCCGACTAAAAATTCCACACATCCGCACCCGACCACGCAATATGAACCCAGAAGGTCATATGAAACGAGAATGACCACAATGAATATCAATGAACAATAGTAATCTGACAAAGTCAAGAATGACTCACCGAGATGAAAGTAATAATGAAGTGATTGATAGTTTCAATGAAATGGTTGGAACCGCCGTTCCTCGTTAATGAAGTGATTCTTCGACATTTACAAGTCTCAATATGATTAATACAATGATGAATGAATTATTATTATTATGAATGATCAACAACAAAAGGAATGAATATCCTTTTAACCGAGTAAGAATTAACTTACACAATACCGATGAAGAATGTCCTCCCATGAACAAATGTCCTAAATGAAGTGTCGGTCGCTCGAACAACCTTGAATCAATACAATTACCAACAATCCGTTCAATATACGAATCAAACACGAATATAACGAACTCAAAACGTCGATACGATTAAACCAAATTCATTGGGGCATTATATCGAACACTTTGTGGCCAACTCCGATTGATTACAACCAAACCTCAATAATACCAACATCAAATCCTCAAGAAGTGTTTCAAACCAACAAAAAATCTTCAATACGATCAATAATCCCTTATGAATATCCAAATACGTGATTATAACAACAATTAATCGAAAATCCCCAAATCCAACTCGATATTCAAGGTGTTCTTGAATAATCCCTCAATAATCCAATAAATCTTTATACAAACTCATAATCATATGCATATCCCTACATATAACATGATTATAACGTCCAAAACATCATATCTCAAAATAAAATCGAAATCCAAGATTTTGAAGAAATTACCTCTTGAAGATCCAACCACTTCGATCCGATGACCACGAGTTAAATCGAGTATCCAAGCTTCCCAAATGAATAAAGATGAAGAAAATCAAGTACTCAAGTGATTAATGAAGGAAAATCCCTCCCTCAAGCTCTCTCTCTCGGACAAGATGAAAGAAAAGGGTGAAAGTGAAGAAAAAGTCCCGTCCGGGTCCTTATATACTTCCGGAAGTTACGGCCGTAACTCGGCCTTCTTACGGCCGTAACATTCCAGGTCAACGGCCTTACGGCCGTAACCGGCCAACTCGTACGGCCGTAACTCGGCTTCGTCCAAAAACCTACCGACAGCCTTACGGCCGTATCCGCCCTGACTTACAGGCGTAACTCGCCCTCGTCTAAAATATCTGCCGACATCCTTACGGCCGTACCCGCACACCTTACGGGCGTAACTCGGATGATACGGCCGTATCCGGCCAAACTTACGGGCGTAAGCCCCCTTCGTCGAAAATGACCAGGCACCCTGCCTGTAGCGTACGGCCGTATCCGGCCAAGCCTTACGGCCGTACCTTCCTCATCTTACAGCCATATGCCGCAACCCTTACGGCCGTAAGTCCCTCCCGTCCGACAAAGTCTGAAATATACGAATGCCACTTACGGCCGTATCCTACCCTTCTTACGGCCGTAACTCGCCTTCGGCCAACAATGCCTGGGCAGCCTGCTGGACACGTACGGCCGTAACCGGCCAAGCCTTACGGCCGTACCTGCTCATCTTATGGCCGTATTCCGAAATCTTACGGCCGTAAGTCCCGTTCATCCAAAATGGCCTGAAATCAACGAACACTTGTTACGGCCGTAACCTACAATCCTTACGGCCGTAACTCAATGCTGGACAAGGTGAAAAATCCGATAACTCCGATTCCTCGCTACGACTGATGAATGATCCGACATATCATACGAATGTGAAAGTGAACAAGTCCAACACATGCCAAAGATGATACTCCCAGTACAAGACTACTAATCACGATGAAAATTAAAATACTCCCGTCTCGATCTAGAAACGGAGATGAAATGACGATCGGTAATTGATATACGATTACAACATGCCAACAGTGAACGAAATGAATGAATCATGAATGAAGAGTGATTAATAATGAGTGAAGTTTACTGAATGATAATTACTGACTGATTAATATTGAATAAAAATGAATGAATTACAACCGGGTATTACACCCATGCCCGGAATCTAAAGAGTTTAGCCGGACATGGTAATGAAAGGAAGATTAATAATCATCATGTTCATGCTAAAAACAACAAAATGAATAAAAGATAGGAAGAAGATAAAACTCGTGGTGTGTCTTGATTGATCCCGGTTGAAGCTTTCAAATGTTCTTGAAGTGTTCTTCAAGAATTTCTTCAAAACTCCTTCTTTTTTGGTAAGAAAGCCCCTTGATCTTTTGTTTTTCTCTCTCTCTAATCTCCCAAAATTCAGCATATCTCAAGTCTTGCCCCATATTCTCCTTTTATAAAGCTAAAAATATCACTTTTTCTACACAAATCTTGCAAAAATGTCAAAAGATGATATTTCCACCGAAAAGTGACACGGCCCGTGTCAAATGACACGGCCCGTGTCATAGTACGCTCAAAATGCTAAAACCTGCTGGACAGGGAACTCGACCGTATCAAATGACATGGCCGAGCAAATGACACGGCCCGTGTCATACTCGTCTGAATAAGCAAAAACTCGCTGAATGTGAAACCCGACCGTGTTAATATGGCACGACCGGGATAATGACACGGCCCGTGTCAATTGACACGGCCGGGCTCGTGTTGACTCGTTTTGACACCGTTTTGATTCCGTTTTGACTCCGATCTCTCGTTTCCGCATTGCTTGATATGTATTGGGGTTGGAGACTTCGTTCTTGCTTGATTTATGTCCATAAAGTACCTATAAAATCAATAAAACGTACCCAAGCGTTATCGAGTCCAATAAACACAATATGAGTATAAACGACTTAGTTCTACACATTTTAGGATCTTAAAACCCGGAAAATTGGTGCAAAAATATGTGTAAAAATGAGTGTTATCAAAATCCCCCAAACTTGAACGTTGATCGTCCCGAGCAATGCACTTTAAAATAACCACTCTTAAGGGAACTCGTCCCTCAATATACCTCAAAGGATCATTTTGAAAATTCATCAATACGCCTCAAGAAATAAATAAGTCGAGTTCTATAAAGTATTCAAATCTTGGGGGTGCTTCCTTAACATCATAGCTAATACTTGAATAATATGAACCTCGCCGGTCAAGTGTATTCCCTCACTCTCAAAGTGTATAATGGGATAAGTGACGCTCAAAACTCATTCAATGAAATAAGAATCCCCATAGGCTTGCCAATCGTCTACATCTCTACCACTAGTTGTGCATGCAAATTTGGTGAATCAAAAAGAACTTTATCGGTTGTAATGTAGGATTTTTGGTCGGGGTAGGATAAGTATGGCTTAAAGTGACTTGACTTGAGCAAATTAGAACATTATCTCAATAATCACTTCGCTCAATTAGAAGCTCAATAATCCCTTAGAATTTGTTTCCTTCAACCCCTTGATTTTAATATCATCGTACTAAGCACTTTTGAAAGTGAGAATCACAATCCTTTTTCCTCCTTATTGCTCCATACATCTCGTTTCTTTTGTGTCCACGAATTTTTTTTTTCTTTCTAAGTTTTCATGTGGTGGACAACATCATCATTAAATCACACCAATCTTCCTTCAAATTATTTTGACAAATCATTGCATTTTGAACCAACAATCTTCCCGATCGCTTCCACACATCTTTTCATTCTTTTGCCAATTTGTTCTAAATAGCTCAAGTATAGGGACAAAAGTTTATAATGGAACGGAAAGCTCATAATGTGGCTAACAAGAAATAGGCTTTAAGCTCAATCGGGCTAACTAGGGAAACAAATTTTTCGGGTTGGCCAAAAGGTTTGAAGGGTTGCCAATAAAAATCGCCTAAAATCATTTTCACTAATTTGCAAACACACTTGTAGTTTCGAATAAGATACCAGGGCAAGTTCTAGAGTCTTAAAAACATGAATGGTACACTCGACAATGAAACTTGCATATTTAATGATGCACGAAGGCTCAAAAGCTCACAAGCTAGATTTGTTCATATTTCCAAGAGATTAAACTATTTATTCAATTTCACACCCTTTTGATTATTCTACAATTTTTTCCCTACAAATTATCCTCGATTTGCATATCAAAATAGCAAAAAAAATCCCGAGGCATCTAAGACAAGAGTTCATTCTTTCGAGTTTCATCAAAGTTCATCATCATCAAAACACACCAAGTTCGAAATAAAACACACCAAAATAAAACACACCAAAAAAAATTCAAACCAAAACATAAAACAAAATCCAAACACACCAAAAAAATAAAAGCAAACAAATAATGTAGGTATTTCTTGACCCAATATCTCCCCCCAAACTTAAATTAAAGAGTATACACATGAAGGGGGTATAGTATTTAAACAAAAAAAAACTTTGGGTCAAGAAATACTTACAACCGGTCCTATTGATTTGGCGGAGGATAGTGGCCTTGTTGGACATGCCAATCTTCCATTCGTCGTAAAATTGTTAGCATCTCGTCTTGTCTTTGACGGGTCTCCTCTCGGAAAGCCTCGAACTCTTCTCTCAGCAAAGAACGAGATGTGGCATGTCTTGTTTCGGCCTGTCTCGACGACTCGGGCCGTTCTCTCCTTCTTTCTTCTTCCTCCCCCGTTTCTCTTTCGTCTTCAGGGCCTATCTCATATTCGAATTCTTCCTCCATTCTTTCCTCTCTCTCTTCTTCTCACATCCTCTCTTCTCTCTCTTCAAATTCCGTACGCCTAGGACGGACATTTCGAGCAACATATCTTTCACTCGGAGAAATTAATCCAGCTGCCTCCCGGGCCAATTTGTGTGCTTCCGTGGCCATTTGTAGATTTTCTAAGTCCCGAATACTGGAAATAGTTGTCAAAGTTGTATTCGGGAGTAGGAAGTGATCGCCGTCATTCTGGAGGAAAATAACTCGAGAGTCGTAGTCGAGAATATTCATCAACTTCATGACTTGGACAGATAAAAGCATATTTCCCGGGAGGGGAGTTCGGTTTTCTAGAGGTACGTCAAGATGAAGTGCGATAGGGGTAATTAAACCCCCTATCCAAATCTCCCCTCTCGGTTTAGTGGCAACGTCTTCAAAGTTATCCATGATAATAGCGCCGGTTGCGGGATTTGTTCCGTCGAGTATATGAGCTAAAACATAAAGCTCTCGCTGAGTAATTCGCCCCGTTTCTTTTTGGCCGAAGATAGTGCTTGCAATGACCTTGTGTAGATAGCGGAGGATATGCTTGTGGAGTGAGGATCCTTTCGCTGACTTTGGGATGTAGGGACGTGCACCGCTCCCCGGGTATTCAACCATTGACCTCCAGTAAGTCTCACACTCAAACCGATTGATTCGGTATTCTCCGTGCCTTCGAGCGTCATATATAGTATCCAATTCACCAGGACCCAATTTTTCATTTTTGTTGTTTAGTCGAAATTCCAAGGCGGTCGGCTCATGCGAAATCGGATCTCTTTTAACAGAGAGTGTGCTAAGAAATTCCAGCGTGAGGCAGCGGTAAGTGGGCCAATGTTGGGTCATTAACGTCGTCCAACTTATTCGTGAAAGTAGCCTCATGACATCGTCTCTTATCCCCATCGCCATCATGCATTCATCGTCCGGCCATCGAGTGGGGAGCATTTTTTTCTGCCCCAATGTCTCCCATCGTGCTAAGCGACTCGGCGGAAGCTCAATTCCATACGTCTCGGGCGTCTCGACAGCCCCTTGAGTAGGTATTCTATCCGGTTGTTCAATTTCTGTTATGGGTCTTCCTCGTCCTCGTTGAGTTGCACCTCGTCCTTGTTGGGCATTTCCTCGTCCTCGTCCCCTGGCCATTTCCCTGCAAGAGAATCATCAATTCTCATTTGTTCACACAAGCTCCGAATCACTATTTTTCGATAATAAACGTACCCCCAAACTTTTTTACAAATTACATATTTTCCCAATTGCATAAGTAAAATCCCAAACATGTAATATCATCTCTCAATCATATATATCCAACATGTAATTCATGATAATCAAAATTTCAACTTATTTTTACTCACGACAAATTCCACCAAAAAAAAAATTCATTCAAGAACCCTAAATTGCTCAATAAATCATATTCCACATAATCTCAATGCAGTGAAGAATTAAACCATCCAAAAATCGTAAATCATACCTTGAATTCGGAGTGAAAATTGAAGAAAAATTCAGAAAAAATCGCGACCCAAACCCGGATGAAATCGTCTGATTCGTACCCTTTGAAGCTTTAGGATTGTAGAATAATGATGAACACTATGTTATTATGTGAGATTTGACACGGTTTTTTCCTGATTTTGCCGGATTTAATGGGATTTGGGGCTAGAGTTTATGATTCGGCCGTGTAGGAAAATTTGGGGAAGAAGATGAGATGAAGTCGGGTGTACAGCGCTTTTATACCCCCCGATCGACACGGCCCGTGTCGATTGACACGGCCCGTGTCATACCTGCTTCATTTGTTAAAAATGTTGCTGTCCACCTGACCCGGCCGTGTCAAATGACACGGCCCGTGCCGTACTACTCCAGAAAGTGAAATTTGATCTGGGTACCTCACTCGACCGTGTCATATGACATGGCCCGTGTCGTACCTGCTTGGATTGTCCAAATCGGCTGGCCATCAGACCCGACCGTGTCAATTGACACGGCCCATGTCGTACTACTCTAGAAAGTGATAAATGATCTGCCTGCACGACTCGACCGTGTCATATGACACGGCCCGTGTCGTACTGGCCTGGAAAATACAGTTTTGTCCTCGGTGTGTTTTTCCTGCGATTTTGAACACCAAAATTTGAACCGGTTAGTTATACAACAAGAAAAAATACAAAAAAAAATGCGAAAAAGATCAAAACATGAAAATAAAAATTATTGGGTTGCCTCCCAATTAGCGCTAAGTTTAACGTCTTTAGCCGGACGTCTTCAACTGGAAGTTTTTATGGCTCGATTAAAGTTATTACGGATACGGCTTCCTTTTGATAGGGATGATAGTAGTGTTTGACTCGTTGTCCGTTAACTTTAAATAGCTCTCCGTCTCTGCTCATGAGCTCGACTATTCTGGGTGGAAGTACTTTCTTGATCACGAATAGACCCGACCATCTTGATTTCAATTTTTCGGGGAACAATTTTAGTCTTGAATTATAGAGAAGTACTTGTTGTCCCGACATAAATTCACGTTTAACGATCATCTTATCGTGCCACCTTTTCGATCTTTCTTTGTAGATTCGAGAGTTTTCGTAGCATTCTTCCCGGAATTCTTCCAATTCATTTAGCTCTAGCAATCTTTTCTTTCCGGCGGCCTCAAAATCCAAGTTTATTCTTTTCACCGCCCACGTCGCTCTATGCTCCAATTCCAAAGGTAGGTGACATGATTTCCCAAAAATGAGTTGATAGGGAGATGTTCCCAAAGGATTTTTATAGGCCGTACGATAAGCCCAAAGTGCATCATCGAGCTTGGATGACCAATCTTTCCGAGAAGTACTCACCGTCTTTTCCAAGATTAGCTTGATCTCTTTGTTTGCCGCTTCGGCTTATCCATTTGCTTGTGGATGATAGGCCAATGATTTCTTTGATCGGACCCCATATTTCTGAAGGAGTTTATCCATGATTTTGTTGACAAAATGCGATCCCCGATCACTGATTAATGCTCTTGGAGTTCCGAATCGGCAAAAGATGTTCTTCTTTAAAAATTTCATTACTACTTGAGCATCATTTGTTGGAGAAGAAATTGCCTCGACCCATCGAGATACGTACTCGACCGCTAGGAGAATGTACTTATTTCCGAATGATGATGAGAATGGACCCATGAAGTCGATACCCTAAATGTCAAATAGTTCAACCTCAATTACGTTGGTTAGGGGCATCTCATGACGTCTTGAAATATTTCCTACTCATTGGCATCTATCGCATTGTTGAATGAAGAGATAGCAATCTTTGTATAGTGTAGGCCAATAAAATCTGCTTTGCAACACCTTTGCAGCAGTCCGTGTTGCTCTGAAATGTCCTCCGGTTGGTGATGAATGAGATTGTTGAAGAATTTCATCCCATTCCTCTTGCGGTACACATCTCCTTACGATCATGTCGGCACATCTCTTAAAAAGTAATGGATCATCCCACATATAGAACTTGATATCGTGTAGGAATTTCTTCTTTTGATAATGAGATAAATCCGGTGGTAGCACACCTGCGACCAAAAAATTAACAATGTCAGCAAACTACGGAAATTTAGCTTCTATCATAAAAAGTCGCTCGTCCGGAAATTCTTCTTTAATCCCTTCGATCTCGGGTTCCTCCTCCTTTTTGTACTCGAGGTGAGATAAGTGGTCGGCTACCACGTTTTCACAACCTTTTATGTCTCGAACTTCCACGTCAAACTCTTGTAAAAGAAGAATCCATCGAATTAGGCGAGGTTTAGAATCTTTTTTCTCAAACAAGTATTTGATAGCTGCGTGATCCGTGTGTACTATCGTCTTTGTCCCAATTAACTATGATCGGAACTTATCAAAATCAAATACCACGGCAAGCATTTCTTTCTCCGTTGTTGTGTAATTTTGTTGGGCTCCGTCCAATGTTTTGCTTGCATAATAAATAGCCCGAAAGAGTCTCTCACGACGTTGTCCCAACACAGCTCCGACCGCATAATCACTTGCATCACACATGATCTCAAAAGGTTGAGACCAATCCGGTACCACGAGGATAGGAGCACTCACTAATGCCTTCTTTAAAGTCTCAAATGCCTGCAAACATTCGTTAGAAAGAATGAAAGTGGTATCTTTTTCGAGCAATTTACTCAAAGGTTTAGTGGTTTTTGAAAAATCTTTTATGAATCTCCTATAAAAACCCGCGTGTCCAAGAAAACTCCTAATTGCTTTTTCATTCTTCGGTGGGGGAAGTTTTTCAATGGCGACAATTTTCGCCCTATCAACCTCCAAACCGGCGGCGGACACTCGATGGCCTAGGACAATTCCTTCTTGCACCATAAAGTGGCATTTCGCCCAATTCAACACGAGATTAGTGTCTTCACATCACTGCAAAACTAAAGTAAGATTATGCAAGCAATGATCAAATGAATTTCCAAACACCGAAAAATCATCCATGAAAACTTCCATTATATTTTCGATCAAACAGTGAAAGATAGCCATCATACAACGTTGAAACGTGGCTGGAGCATTACATAAACCAAACGGCATTCTACGATAAGCATAAATTCCATAAGGACATGTAAAAGCCGTTTTTTCTTGATCTTCCGGTGTTATGTAGATTTGATTATACCCTGAATATCCATCAAGAAAACAAAAAAATTCATGCCCCGCCAATCTATCAAGCATTTGATCAATGAAGGGAAGAGGAAAATGGTCTTTGCGAGTAGCCGCATTTAAAGCCCTATAGTCTATACATACTCGCCATCCCGTAACTACTCTCATAGCAATTAATTCATCTTTTTCGTCTTTGGTTATGGTCATCCCTCCCTTTTTTGATACAACTTGAGTAGGACTTACCCACTCACTATCGGAAATTGGATATATCATCCCGGCATCTAAAAGTCTTAGTACTTCCTTTTTCACCACTTCTTTCATTATGGGATTAAGTCTCCGTTGATTTTGCACTTTAGGTTTAAAATTTTCTTCAAGCAAAATCCTATGCATGCATATGGAAGGACTAATTCCCTTCAAATCTGAGATAGACCATCCTATAGCCGACTTATGTGCTCTCAATACACGAAGCAATTTATCTAGTTGGGTGGATGAAAGTGAAGAGGATACAATTACCGGATTGGATTTGTTATCATCAAGAAATGCATACTTGAGGTGTTCCGGGAGGGTTTTAAGGTCCAAGCTTGGTTGAGATGAATCCGATTGAGATGAAATGGACCCCAAATTTTTGTCCATGTCGTTGGACACGTTCGATTCGTCCGTCAGCTTGATTTCTGCAACTACTTCATGCTCCCCTTTGTCTAAATCATCGAACGTATTGATTTGCGTTTTTTCCTGTAGAGAATTCAATTCAGAAACATAATCAAACAAGTCAGAATCGTCAAACTCCAAAGTTGAATCACTAGAAAAACATGAATTCATAAGAGCAAACTCTAACGGATCCGAAGATAATGAGTGTAAGATTTTTTTCTTTCCATACGAGCTTATATGGTCAATAATATTGCAATATTCTGTATTATCATGAAATTTCATAGCTTTGAATATAGAAAATAGAACATGCTCGTCGTTAACACGTAGTGTTAATTCTCCCCTTTCAACATCAATAAGAGCCTTTTCCGTTGCTAAAAATGGACGTCCAAGGATAAGTGGTAAATCTCCATCTTCTTCCATATCGAGGACAACAAAATCCGCTGGAAAAATAAATTTGTCGACTTTTACAAGCACATCTTCAACAATCCCCTTGGGATGTGTTATGGATCGATCCGCCAATTGTAGCATAACCGTTGTGGTTTTCATTTCTCCGACACCTAATTTCCTGAAAATAGATAACGACATGAGGTTAATCGAAGCAACTAAATCACACAAAGCTTTATCGAATGAGACGTTTCCAATAGTGCATGGAACGGTAAAGCTTCTGGGATCCTTAAGCTTTTGAGGCAATTTGCGTTAGATAATAGCGCTACATTCTTCGGTTAGTTTAACCGTCTCATGATCTTCCATCTTTCTTTTTCTTGACATCACATCTTTCAAGAACTTTGCATAGTTAGGCATTTGTTCCAAAGCGTCTGCAAAAGGAATATTGATATTAATTTTCTTGAAGATGTCTAAAAACTTTGCGAATTGTGCATTTAACTTTTTCTTTTTGAAACGTTGAGGAAAAGGGAGAGGAACGTTAGGAGTAGAGTTAGGAGATATTTTAGGCTTCTCAGCTCCCTTTGATGTATCATGCTTCCCTTCTTCCTTTTCAATTTCGAATTGATCCTCCTTGACTTCCTCACTTGGCATCTTTGACCCTTCATAATTCGTTCCACTTATTATGGTGATCGCTTGACACGACTCTGTTGGATTCACTTCGGTATTGCTTGGAAATTGTCCTCGTTGATGTTGACTCCCGACAACTTTGGCTAATTATCCAATTTGAGTTTCGAGATTTTTCATTTGAGCTCCCATGGTGATAGCTAGTTGAGTGACATGGCCTTCGATTTTGTCTAATTTTTCCTCGTCTTGACTAAATCGGCTTTTCGTCTCCATCATGAAGGTAGCCAGAATACTCTCGAGATTCGACGTCGGCTTTGCTTCTTCAATTATCTCCCCATTCGATACCTTGAATCCGGCCGGTGGTTGCAAAGCATTCTTTGGATTAGCATAGCTAAAATTTTCATGATTTCGATTTGAGGGATGGTAGAAGCCCGGTGGTGGATTATTCCGGTAATTGTTGTAACTCTGATTATTAATGTAGTGTGCCTCCTTCAATGGATCGGACGGTAGTGAACTTGAACTTCCTTGAGAAACTCCCTTCGAATCACCTCCTTTTGTTAGAGCCCTCAATTGAGTAGTTAACATCGTCATTTGTGCGGTTAATACCTTTATAGGATCCGAATCGGATATCTCAGCCACCCTTCTAATATTTGATCTTTCCATTGGCCATTGATAGCTATTCATAGCCATTTCTTCGATCAATCCATACGCTTCTTCAGCGCTTCTTGCTAGCAATGCCCCTCCCGCGGAAGCATCAATAAAATTTCTTGTTTCCCCCATAAGACCATTGTAGAAGAAACACATTTGTTGGTCTTTGGGGAAACCATGTCGAGGGCATCACCTTAGTATATCTTTGAAACGTTCCCAAGCTTCATATAACAGTTCGGAATCCAATTGATGAAATTGAGTAATCTCACCTTTTAGCTTCATTGTCTTGTTTGGTGGGAAAATTTGAACAAAAATTTTTCGCTCAATTCTTCCCATGTCTTTATACTTCCGGGAGCTAAAGTTCCAAGCCAATTTCTTGCTTTCTCCCTCAAAGAGAATGGAAACAATCGTAAGCGTATGGCATCATCCGAGACTCCGTTCATTTTGATAGTATCACATATTTGCATGAAATCAGTGAGATGGGCATGTGGATCTTCGACAGCAAATCCTCCAAATTGATTTTGTTGAACCATTGAAATTAAGGCCGGCTTCAACTCGAAATTATGAGCGTTGATGGGAACATGAGTGATTCCTCCAAAGTTTCGGTCTAGTTTCGGTCGGAATCCATCCCGAATTGATTGCACCCTAGTTGGTGGATTTTCAATCCTTCTGCCCTCGTTGTCTTGGATTACTGCATTCTCGTTTGCGTTGCCCCTTTCTACGTTGTCTCCCGCTCTCTCCATGTCTTCAAAAAGATCCCTTCTTAGTTTCCTTGAGGTAGCACTTGTTCGTCAGGCAAATGCTTCTACTTCCAGGATGAAAGTTTCTAAAGGCACTCGAGATGAACGAGTGTTCATGCACTCCCTGAGTAGAAATTGTATGAGTTAAGTAACAAATAAGAAAATGTCTAATGTAAGACTAAAAACACTTATCGTAATATCAACACAAAATTAATTTAGTCCCCGGCAACGGCGCCAAAAATTTATTCGCTATATTTTTAAACAATCCGAAAGTGTACGGAGTAAGTGTAGAAAGCGGCGAGCAAGGTCGTATTCCACAGAGACTAAATATTCTTATCGTGTTGAGTACTAGATTATAGTGTTCCCGGTTTTATCTAGACGATCGAAAGGTAAAATGGATGATTAATGAAATAACATACAATGATCACAATAAATTAAAACGATTGAAAATATCCGAATGGAAGCGAATAGCAAGAGTTTAGAAAGGTAGATTCCAAGGCTAGGTTTCCGTTGATTACTAAATTTAGTCGGGATTGGTTCCAAAAAGTTCTAAGTGCGTCTCCAAAATGATGATCACAACAATATTTTAAAGTCTCTCTCGAGATGCATTAAAACGTAGATTAAACAACCTATAACAACGTCTCCGTCTATTATAAATTATCTAACTCCAAAAAATGTTCATAAGATTAGATATCATCATAGTTCATCACCGATTTCTCAATCTCGTAATTTACTACGTCAAATACTCGAAACCTATTAATGCCCTCTTCTCTCGAATTATGAGCAATTAAGTTTAACATGTAAAAACATTGATCAAGTGTCTAAACATGAATCAAAACCAAGTATTTGATAAATAAATCACACTAGATAAATATAATTATCAATCCCTCAAAATCATAGCAAATCAACGTACTCTCATGCCCGAAATCTAAAGAGTTTAGCCGGACATGGTAATGAAAGGAAGATTAATAATCATCATGTTCATGCTAAAAACAACAAAATGAATAAAAGATAGGAAGAAGATAAAACTTGTGGTGTGTCTTGATTGATCCCAGTTGAAGCCTTCAAATGTTCATGAAGTGTTCTTCAAGAATTTCTTCAAAACTCCTTTTTTGGTAAGAAAGCCCCTTGATCTTTTGTTTTTCTCTCTCTCTCTAATCTCCCAAAATTCAGCATATCTCAAGTCTTGCCCCATATTCTCCTTTTATAAAGCTAAAAATATCACTTTTTCTACACAAATCTTGCAAAAATATCAAAAGATGATATTTCCACCGAAAAGTGACACGGCCCGTGTCATAGTGCGCTCAAAATGCTAAAACCTGTTGGACAGGGAACTCGACCGTGTCAAATGACACGGCCGAGCAAATGAAACGACCGTGTCAAATGACACGGCCCGTGTCATACTCGTCTGAATAAGCAAAAACTCGCTGAATGTGAAACCCGACTGTGTCAATATGGCACGGCCGGGATAATGACACGGCCCATGTCAATTGACACGGCCGGGCTCGTGTTGACTCGTTTTGACACCGTTTTGATTCCGTTTTGACTCCAATCTCTCGTTTCCGCATTGCTTGATATGTATTGAGGTTGGAGACTTCGTTCTTGCTTGATTTATGTCCATAAAGTACCTATAAAATCAATAAAACGTACCCAAGCGTGATCGAGTCCAATAAACACAATATGAGTATAAACGACACAGTTCTACACATTTTAGGATCTTAAAACCCGGAAAATCGGTGCAAAAATATGTGTAAAAATGAGTGTTATCAGTTGCCGAAGGCCATTTATGGCGTAGTGAATGGATCTGAATTAATTAACCGTAAATCCATGAAGCACGACCCTGACTCATTTATATCGTATTTTAGGTGTTAGCTTGTTAGGTTGATGTTGCGTAAAGGGCTGTTCTCGGTCCGGTTCGGTCCGGGTATTGTCTTCCCGAGTCTGGACCGTTAAGGTATCGAGTATTACCGGTTTTGGTCTTTACCGGTTTTGGGTCCCAACTTCAATACTTGTATCCGGACCGCTAACGTTTCGGGTGAGTATCGGTCCCGGGTATTTCGGGCGGGTTCTCGGGTATCTTGGATCATTAAAAGCCCTAATCATCAAAACCTCATAATCGAAACAAGAATCGAGGGTTTTTTCAAATGTATGCTAAGGAAATTAAGAGATAAGGTCTCTTAAACTTATTTTTTCTATATGTACTAATACCTTATACAATATTTTGTACAATGTATGTTTATGAAAAATTACCGGGTTTTTTAACGGGTTACCGGTTTCGGTCCTTATCGGTTTCGGTTCTAACTTTGGTACCAGTATCCGGAACACTAACGTTTCGGGTGAATATCGGTTCCGGGTATTATCGGACGGTTCTCGGGCGATTCTCGAGTATACTTGGACCGCTAACACCCCTAGTTGCGTATGGCGTGTGGGTCGGGATGTCACCAGCAAAGAAACCTCCCTCGCTTGGACTTCATCTTCAATAAATACTACTCCATAAAAGTAAACTCAGATCTTCAACTCCATTCAGATTAGTAAATTCTAGAAAGAAACCAACTAACTGATGATGACTTCTCACAGGCTATATTACTCGAGTTTTTAGGGCAAAAGACTCGAGCTTGGAGACGAAGCAGACTTATTAATAGTTCACCCTATGGTTTGATTTTTTTTTTTTAAATTTTTTTTATCCTTTAATTTCAATGCTGGAGTATATTGTATTGGGGGAACCTCTTTGTTTCATCATAGAGCTCAATCCTATCTGTTAATTGATGCAATGCAAAAATACTGTATCCATTTTTCACTGAAATGTCAAATTACTGTTGGAAAAATAGGTTAATTAATACCATAATTAATTATGGTAATTAATGACATTAAATGGTATATTTGGAATCTACATTTTGTGTAGATTAATTTAGTGTATTTACTTGTTCAATTTCGTTAAGAAATGAATGAGTAATTAATGCACAAAGTTAAGCCATTTAATTGTTGGGAATGTGGTGTGGAATCTCATCCCACATTGGAAAAGCAAGGAAAAGTTGAGCTATTAATAAAGGACTTTCCATCATAAAGGAGCAATCAAGTGTTCTCCATTATGGTGCACCCTAGTTGGCTTTAATTAATTTTTAAGGCTAAAATCCGAATCCTACGAGGAAGGTGCAAAGCACCTTCCGAGTCCGAGTCCGAGTCCGAGCACGTGCACGTCGCACTTGTCGCAACGGGCGCTTCGTAGGCGCTCATACTACAAGTCCCAAATATCCAGTAGTTCGCCCGGAATTCGATTCCTAGTACAGGGTATCGAGTTCGTCGATAAACCGTTGTATCTTGGGGACGTTTGCCGTTCAATCGTGTGTACTGTGCGGGGCAATTTCGTCTTACGGGGAGAGAGTCCAACTCTTGCCTCGGTTTTGCATCATTTGTCATTTTCTACAGCATTTACAACAACAATCGTAAGACGAAATTTTTCTGTAGAAGATGGCATCGTCAAGCAACAATGTTCATGCTCCTGCCCATGCCGAAAAACCAGAGAAGTTCTCAGGTACTGATTTCAAACGTTGGCAATCAAAAATGCTGTTCTACCTCACTACTCTCAACCTCTGTCGCTTCCTTTCCGAATCTCCTCCTGTTGTGGGGGATGATGAAACTGACACCCAGAAACGCACGGCATTGGATGCATGGCATCATAGCGACTTCTTATGTCGGAACTATATTTTGAATGGGCTGGATGACACACTTTACAGTGTTTATTCCACAATCAAAACGTCCAAAGAGTTGTGGGACTCGTTGGAGACAAAATATAAAACAGAAGATGCCGGTTTGAAGAAGTTCATCGTGGGTCGTTTTCTAGACTTCAAAATGGTGGACACCAAAACTGTTCTCGAGCAAGTGCAGAAAATACAGTTGATCCTGCACGATATTTTGGCAGATGGAATGAGCTTGTCTGAATCCTTTCAAGTTGCTGCCATAATCGAGAAGTTGCCCCCGATGTGGAAGGACTTCAAAAACTACCTCAAGCACAAACGCAAGGAAATGGGCCTTGAAGATCTAATTGTGCGACTGAGGATCGAAGAGGACAATCGGAAGACCGATGTCAAGATGAACAAGTCATCTATGGAGGCAAAAGCAAATCTCATCGAGTCAAGCAACAACAAAAAGCGGAAATTTAACGGGAAGAAGCAAGACTCGAAGAATAAAAAGAAGATCAAAGGAGAATGCTACAACTGCGGTAAATTCGGGCATATGGCGAAAAATTACCGCAAACCAAAGAAGGACAAGAAGAGAGATCAAGCAAATGTTATCGAGATTAAGTATGTTCCCGTTGATTTGTCCTGTCTTGATCTGTGTGCAGTTGTAGATGAAATCAATATGGTTGGAATCCCAGTCGGATGGTGGGTGGACACCGGCGATACTAAACACATTTGTGCCGATAAAACCATGTTCTCCTCATATGAGCCCGTCACCGAAGAAAGAAAATTGTACATGGGAAACTCCGCTGCCTCAAATGTTGTCGGAACTGGAGAAGTTATACTCAAGATGACGTCGGGATTGAAATTGACGCTCAAGAATGTGCTACATGTTCCAGACATCCGTAAGAATCTTGTGTCTGGCTCAGCATTGAGCAAAGCCGGATTTAAGCTAGTGTTTGAAGCAGATAAAGTTGTAATAACTAAAAATGGTCACTTTATCGGAAAAGGCTATATAGATAACGGCCTTTTCAAACTGAATGCTATCAATGTACGTGGTGGAAATGAAATAAACGATAAAGTTGTTTATTTGGTTGAGTCTCCTAATTTATGGTATGATAGATTAGGACATGCAAATCTAAATATACTACGTCGTTTAGTACATTTAGATTTATTGCCAAAAATGACTTTAGATCAACACAAAAGGTGTGAAATATGTGTTGAAGCAAAAATGGCAAAATCCCCTTTTCATTCAGTGGAAAGATCGACAAAACCTCTTGAATTGATTCACACCGATCTGTGCGATTTAAAACTTGTGCAAACAAGAGGTGGAAAGAATTATTTCATAACTTTTATAGATGACTGCACAAGATTTTGTTATGTGTATCTTTTGAAAAGCAAAGACGAAGCATTCGAAGCTTTCAAAACATACAAAACAGAAGTTGAAAATCAACTCAACACCAAAATCAAAATGATTCGAAGTGATCGAGGTGGTGAATATGTTGCACCTTTTGAAGAATATTGTCGTGAAAATGGCATTATTCACCAAATGACTGCATCTTATGCACCTCAATCGAATGGTGTTGCCGAACGAAAGAATAGAACATTGAAGGAAATGATGAATGCTATGTTGATAAGCTCGGGACTATCACTTAACATATGGGGATAAGCTATTCTTTCGGCCAATAAAATTCTGAATAAATTACCCAAAAAGAAGCAAGATAAAACTCCATATGAATTATGAAAAGGAAGAAAGCCGTCCTATAAATACTTAAAAGTGTGGGGGTGCTTAGCAAAAGTTGAAGTACCGAAACCCAAGCAACTAAAAATAGGACCAAAAACGGTTGATTGCATTTTCATAGGATATGCAAATAATAGTAGTGCGTACCGATTTTTGGTACACAAATCGTAAGTACCCGATATAAATGAGGGAATGATTATAGAATCAAGAAATGCCATATTTTTTGAAACTATATTCCCTAAGAAAGAAAAGAATGAAATAAGTTCGAAAAAGAGGACTTATGATGAAATCTCGCCAAATAGTAATGGACCAACACCGGAACCAAGGCGAGGAAAAAGAATAAAAACTGCAAAAACCTTTGGTCCGGATTTTGTAGTCTATTCTTTAGAAGATGAACCAAAGACAATCAAGGAAGCATTGTCTGGTTCCGATGCCGATCTATGGCAAGAAGCTATTAATAGTGAAATCGAGTCAATCTTGAACAATCACACTTGGCACATTGTTGATCTTCCTCTGGGAAATAAACCTTTAGGTTGCAAGTGGATTCTCAAGAAGAAATATAAAGGTGATAAATCTATTGACAAATACAAGGCACGTTTGGTAGCCAAAGGATACAAACAAAAGGAAGGGTATGATTACTTTGATACATACTCACCAGTTACTCGGATTACATCCATTAGAATGCCACTTGCAATAGCAACATTGTACAATCTTGAGATACATCAAATGGATGTATAAACGGCCTTTCTAAATGGAGATTTAGGAGATGAAATTTATATGGAACAACCCGAAGGGTTCGTGGTTCCCGGCCAAGAAAACAAAGTTTGTAAACTTGTTAAGTCTTTATACGGACTTAAGCAAGCACCCAAACAATGGCATGAGAAATTTGACCAAGTAATGATGTCAGATGGTTTCAAGATCAATGAATGCGATAAATGTGTGTACATCAAAGGTACATCTGACAATTTTGTCATTGTGTGTCTATACGTTGATGATATGCTAATTATGGGTAGCAACAATAAAATCATCATAGGCACTAAGAAAATGTTAAAGAAGAACTTCGACATGAAGGATATGGGATTAGCCGATGTGATTCTAGGAATCAAGATCTCCAGAACACCCGATGGAATAGTCTTATCACAATCTCACTATGTTGAGAATGTACTTAAGAAATTCAAGGCATACGATCTACCTCCGGCTAAGACACCTGTTGACTTAAGTTTACACTTAGCCAAAAATCGAGGAGAACCCATATCACAAACAGAATATGATAGGATAATTGGAAGTCTAATGTACTTAGCAAATTGTACAAGGCCAGACATAGCATATTCTATTAGTAAACTGAGTCGGTTTACGAGTAATCCCGGAAAGGATCATTAGACCGCATTGACAAGAGTGTTGAGATACTTAAAACACACTGTCAATCATGGTATACACTATTCGAGATATCCAGTTGTTTTGGAAGGATATTGTGATGCCAACTGGATATCCGATACTAAAGACTCTAAATCTACAAGCAGTTATGTATTTACCATTGGTGGAGGAGCAATATCATGGAAATCTTCTAAGCAAACATGCATAGCCCGATCTACAATGGAATCGGAGTTTATTGCTTTAGACAAAGCCGGCGAAGAAGCCGAATGGTTAAGAAACTTCTTAGAAGATATTCCCTGTTGGGAAAAACCTTTGCCTCCCGTTATGATACATTATGATAGCATGGCAGCCATAGGGAGGGCAAAGAACAGTATATATAATGGTAAGTCTCGACATATTCGTCGAAGACACAATACCATTAGACAATTGATCACTACAGGAATAATGTGTATTGACTATGTAAAGTCAAAAGACAATATAGCGGATCCGTTTACGAAAGGTATTAACCGTGATCAATTATATAATGCAGCAAGGGGAATGGGATTGAAATCCACACATTGAGAATTTTCATAATGGTAACTCAACCAGGATGATTGGAGATCCCAAGAACTTGGTTCAATGAGACAACTAAGTTGTGAAAGTTCAAGTTAAAGCACTTGAAAATCCATTCTCGTAGCTGTTCAAGTGCAAGCCTACAATTTGTGGTAAAGGGTAAGCTTTTAAAGCTTTTAATGATTCCTATAGCCTTTTATAGGTGGAGTATGGCAAGATACTCTTCATAGGAGGTCACCTATATAAGTGAAGAAGTAAGGCCGCTTCATAAAATTAGTAACACTTATGAATCCAAGAAATGGTCCAAGGCCAAAATGGACACAACGTGAGAACGAAAGATATTAGATCTATTATTGTGTGTATGTTATTGTCTTGGTTTACACAAAAGTTGACCGGTTCAAGACATCACGTTCACCGAGCAACGAGTAAATCCGATAGCATTACACTAAGGAAGGTTCAAGGCTAACTACCACCTATCCTGAAGCAATAATAGGTCGTCGGGACTTAGTGCATATTGGATTTGCATTAATCATCATTCATGTGGGGGATTGTTGGAAAAATAGCTTAATTGATACCATAATTAATTATGGTAATTAATGACATTAAATGGTATATTTGGAATCTACATTTTCTGTAGATTAATTTAGTGTATTTACTTGTTCAATTTCGTTAAGAAATGAATGAGTAATTAATCTGTAGTTAAGCCATTTAATTGTTGGGAATGTGGTGTAATCACATCCCACGTTGGAAAGCGAGGAAAAGTTGAAATTTATTAATAAAGAACTTTCCATCATAAAGGAGCAATCAGTGTCTCCATTACAGACACAGATTGACTTTAATTAATTTTTAAGGCTAAAATCCAAATCCTACGAGGAAGGTGCAAAGCACCTTTCGAGTCCGAGCACGTGCACGTGCACGTCGCACTTGTCGCAACGGGCGTTTCGTAGGCGCTCATACTACAAGTCCCAAATATTCAGTAATTCGCCTGGAATTCGAATTCTTGCCTCGATTTTGCATCATTTGTCATTTTCTACTGCATTTACAACAACAATTACTAGGTTTTCCCGAAAACATATGTATGTATTGGCGGTCCGAATCCTCTGTCTAGGAATTGGTGTGCCAATCTGTACCACTACCAAAACGACAGTGTTTTCAACTCACTCATAATCTCTATGATTTCCTGCTTCGAGCGGCTCGGCTCAGCCCAGTCGGTGAATTGATTTCCTTAATTATCTCTGCTATTGTTTCCTTATGAAAAAAAAGAGGAATCAATCAAATTGTTTCCAACATGGATTTCTATCATTTCTGAAGTCTCCTCGAATCTTCATCCTGTTTCAAAGTCTTCCCTTTCCACCGGCGGCCATGGTACTTTTCGCTTCTGCACAGTCGAATTGTGAGACCGCCGGCGCTGTCACACCAAGTGCTCGACGAGAGGTGCGTTAATTTATTTTTCTCGACCTAATTTTCTATCAGTTATACAAAGATTTCGGAATCTTATTTATGAAGCTATGATTAGTGAAAGAATAGTCTAGAGCTCCATTGTTATCTGGTAATGCAAGCCATCTCTAGAATCCCATGTCATTTTGGATTGCATATTTCGCTTTCTTTAGGTCCCGCCAACTACTCGATGAAAGGTTTGATAGAAAATTATGTATACTTAATTATGTGGAGAATTATATGTGCTTAGTTTTATTTTAAGAACTGATCATATATAAATTATCCTTTTAGTGTGTTGTTGAGATTGGAAAATCTTCTCTCATCAAAGTTGTTGGTATTGAGTTTAAAAAATAATGTAATATTAGTTATTGGGATCTTACAAGTGAACTTCGTTTTTGGGAGATTGTAATTTTGTTGTTTCCTCAATCTTTTGATATATATTTGTAATACTTCAACTTTTATGAAATACATGTTTCTTGTGCTAGTAAATATGCAATTACGCACCATTATCAAGTCATGTATCTTCTGATTACAAGGCATTCAATATTCTCTTCATCTTAAACTGCAGGGCCACACATTTAATTACTTTGTTTAATTGGATCCCCATAGCCCTTCAAAATCAACTACTGTACTCACTTTCAGACTCAATTTCCATTACAAAATTAGTATTCTTACACCCATTTGACTCTCACTCACAATCGGAATCATTAGTGTCAATGGCAATCTCCTTCCACCACTCCCTCTCCTTCCACCACCTCCCTTCTCCCCTCCAATCTCGAAATCTCTGCCTCCAGCCCCCCATCGCCGCCGCTTTTATTCCCGGCATATCTGCAACGAGAAAAAGTGAAAAAGATTGAGTGTTGATGATTGAATTCCTCTTTTGTTTCAGGGTTGCGTTTGTGAAGCATATTTTCTTAAGTTCTTTTCTTTTCTTTTCTGTTTTACAAATTGTGTATGGAATTTAATGCAGGAATGTTGATTTAATTGCTAATTTTTGTTTGGTATTGTGAGAAAGTAATACATTAGCCTTTTAATGTCTCAATAGATTGGTGTTATTTTTGCTTTTAGAATTTCCATTTGGAACCAATACAGAGGTTATTGGTTGTGTAGATAACAATTTCCTTTTGTTGTGTGGTAGTTTATTTTGTTATTTTCTTCATTACTTTATTTTAAATTGTTTCTTGTTTTTGTTCTCTCTTTTTGTATATGTAGGTGGAAAAAAAGTAGATTGATTAGCAAATATGTATTTTTCACTGAAATGTCAAATTACTTGGTTTTCTCGAAAACATATTTATGTATTGGGGGAATTCAGATCCTGCTCATGCCGTCATCCGTAGCTCGATTCTTTTTATCAAGTGATGATGATATAAATTACCTTCTTTCTTTTGGCTTATATATATATGAATGAGTGTGTGTCGATTGGTTCATCAGCATATATTAATATCATCATCTTAGGGAAACTGATAATAGCATCATATATATATATATATATATATATAATGTGTGTGTGTGTGTTTACTAGCAGGTTCCTAGTTATAAAAGTTTATAAATGAACTAAACTTTATATTGTTTGTGTATGGGAGCACGCACGCACGCAAAACCCGTCCTTTTAGATTTTAGAAAACACCTATAGGCTATAAGAATGAAATGGCTCAATCTCATATATGTGATTGTTTAGATTTTAGTAATTCATCTCATGTGACGATTGATTTCTTAGAATATTATTGTTATATTTCTTCCTTTGATGGTGAAGGTTGAAGATGATGCAAATCACCATGACCTGAAACTCGGTAAGCAAAAAGCTTCCTTGTCTATATTCATATATTCTTCCTTTGATGTCTTTTATAGATATCCAAACTAGTTTAACTTTCTGATTATCGTTTGTTCAGTATCTGATTTTCTGAAAGAAGCGAACGAGGGCATATTATTGGAGATATTCATTCGTCTACCCAATTGTCGATCCGCTATTCAATTTGGGTCTATATGTCAAAGTTGGCATTCTTTGATTTCTCAGCCTCAGTTTATCCCCAGATTCATATCCCAGCATCATGAACATCATGATCACTATTCACTGCCCTACACAGTCTTATTTTGTAAGGCTGCTAAGGAGTGGCATGGGCCCCAGTGTTCGCAACCCATTTGCAAGCTATTTTCTGACGAGTCAATGTTTATCCACGGAAAAAAAACGTCGTTTTATTTGGACTTCTTGCCTTCACCAATGGTCGTAAGAGCATCGTGTGTCGACTTGTTGCTTGTCTCCCCAAATGCAAGTCAACTCGACGCGGATCGCTACATGTGCAATCCGATTACTAAACAATATTATAAGCTCCCTGGGATTCCTGGAGCCCGTCGTTGTAGTTCAGCATTTGGGCATGCGTTATTACGAATAAACAACAACATCCAATTCAAGGTGGTACAACTCGAAATCACTCATTTTAAAAGTAAAATGGAACCAGAAGAAGTTGGCTCCATTCCGATGTGGATATATTCTTCCGAGTCAGGTAAGTGGAAAAGGAAATGGTTCCCGTATCCTCGACCCAAGGTATTTCTCGGTACTTTGCTATATCATGTTGTTGCGTGCAATGGGATTGTGTATTTTCTGGAGTACGAACGTGATGCGGACAGGGTTATCGCATTCGATTTGCTAAATGGTGGAACTGATGTTATTGTATTCCCCGATGATTTTTGGTGGTTTAAACATCAGCAGCAGCAACAACAGGATTCTTGTGATGTGAGGGAACAAATAGGCGTTGTAGGTGGGGAGTTGAGGTTATTACAAGCTGTCCTCACGGGTCGGGGATCAATCATCAATTTCAAAGTATGGAAATTGAATGATAAAGAAAGCTCGTGGTTTTTGGTTCATGATAAGAAAAAATTGACATGGCCGCCGGGTAACCAAGAAGAGCAGCTTGTTGCATCCTTTCTTCACCCAACAGATGGTGGTGTGATCTTTATGGTATGGGGAACAACCCTTTTCCGGTATGACCTGATTATGGAAGAAGGCAAGTATGAGATGATCGATGAGCTTCAAGAATCTCTGGACATAAGTGAGAAGCGGCACTGGCTTTACAATGACCTACTTATCTCATTTCCTATGGTGTATCCACCTTGGCCAACACCGTTTCCTCCTGCTGTTTAGAGTTTACATTTGTTTGTAATATTTGCTTATTTGTGTTAACATGTTGCTTTCATTACTATAATGAGTTTGTTTATTTAAGAGAACTTGGTTTACAATAATGGCTTCATGCATTCATTCTCTCCACACCCAAAAAAAGGAACAAAAAATAATTTTAAAACATGTTTTATGCTTAAGCAAATTTCATTTCAATATGGGGCAGGATCCTCTACAGTGCACAGCATGGTGCTGTGCACTGTAGGCCGTTAGATTACACACACCCGCACGGGTGTGTGTGTATGTGTCCGATCTAACGGCCGGCAGTGCACAGCACCATGCTGTGCACTGCAGAGGATCCTACCCCATTCAATATAGCATGATAGATTCATAATGTGATACAGTGCAAGAGATAGTAAGCAGAAGACAGCAAGCAAAATAAAGAATAGAACTGTGTACATATGCGCGATTGCATTTCTATCGGTAAATTAAAGAGAAAAAGAGTAAGGGAGTAAGGAGAGAGATTTATTGGTAAACTAACAATTAAGAAGGGGAGAGATATTTATTGTTATGTATTTTCCAAGACTTGATAGTCTACAATTATTATAAAAATGAAGAGCGTGTTATAAAACTGTATATTATAGATAATAGGAGAGTGATTCTCATGTACGATTTTCGTTAATAACTGAAATCTTATTTATAGGAAAACTTCAGATGATACAATCATATTATATAATTACATCAGAGACAAAATAGTCATTCACATAGAATAAATTATATCAAGAGTCACTTTAAGGAGAATCACTTCTCCTTGTGACTCAATTATAACTGAGTGAATCATATAATTTTCTTCCATATGCATCATTGATTGTAGGAGTATCCATCTGCTGTCTCAGTAAAACCTCTTGGGACAAAAACTGAGTGAATATGTCATATATATCATTCGGAGTATCCGTGTGTTGCTTCATTAGAACCTTGTCAAGAAAACCCTCTGGGAAAAGTTGATCGAGGGAAAAACAGTACAACTACTCCTTATGTTTACAAATCTCTAAGGAATAATTTTGATCTTTGTACTGTTCCTCATTATGTCATGAATATGCCTCGTTAAAACCTTAGTAGGAAAAATCCAGTGGGAGAAATCCCAATAAAGGGAAAAGAGTACATTTCATACTAATACGCCATTCCTATTGCCTCGTTAAAAATATTGCTAGGAAACCCCAATGAGACAAAACATCAGTCAAGGGAAAAAGAGTGCAACGAGTATTCTATATAAATATGCCCCAGGCATTTCAATAATCCTCCAAGGATTAGTATGAGTATCATATTCAGTGTAGTTTGTAATATCGAACTCATATTTTTTTTAATATATTCCAAATCTCTTTTGGAGATTCCATATTAGTAGTGATTAAGCTGCCTCGTTAAAAATTTTATTAGAAAAATCCAGTGGGATAAAATCTCAAGAAAAGAGTACATGATATAATTTTCGTGTCACAACTCTTTAGTTTGAGTGATTGTATGCACTGATAATATATTTAAAATCTCTCCAATAACTTCTTTTCTCTTTCAGTAAGCCCATATGTTATAATTTTATTATAATGGTATATATTTCAATTTCGATGTACATCAATATCCTTATTTTCACAAATCGCGAATTTCAATATCCTCATTTCCAGTATCCATATTTCACAAGTATGGATTTCATTACCCACATTTCACAATTAGTGATTTCTATATCCACATTTCACGGATTTCAATATTTTCATTCTTTCACGAGTATCCTTATTTCATTCATGGATATCTTTATTTCATTCTCTGATATCCTTTTTAACAATTTTATCCTGATATCCTTATTTCATTCATAACGCTATTCTTTTATATTGTGTCGACACATTTCAATTTTATTTATTTTCCTGTAGCAACATAACTTGTTGAGATATCTCATTATCAATTATTCAGTAGGATTAAACATTATAGTTATATCTATATACTTTTCCAAAAGTATATGCCTCATTTATCATTAGCTTTGATTTATATTCGGGGAATAATTAATTATTTATCAAAGCAGCTGTAGTTGATATCAAAGACTAATAATCTATCATACATCTTTGAATTTCAAGTTCGTATTTCAGTTGTGATGATATAAAATGTGATGCATTTCATATATTTCTAACTATTAATACTCTCCCTCATGCTAAGAGATTTCTGAGCACCAAACCCATAGGCCAGTATCTCAGCATTCATCTTGAGTCATGAGAGTTTTTATATTATGTCCTTGATACTGGACGGAGGACTTTAAATAGTTTGTAAAAATAATATCCCACTTGTTGGCGTATACTTGATCCTTTATGGATCTAATCAAGTTATTTGGGATATATTACCAGCTTTATCTGATCTGGAATACATACTCAAACCGTGAGCAGATCATCTCACAAATTTATGATTACGAGTCATATATACATGCGACTATCTAGTGGATCCATAATCTAGTAGTTCACATGTAGAGAGAGTATACCCCCTTCATATATTCCAAATTATTAGGAATTAATTCCCAAATTAATCGAGAACAAATACATGAAGACCTGATGTGTTTATAACATAGATATTATATTGACACATCACATCATCTTTCGGTTCCATTATTAAGAAAGGTATGTCTTGTGCACTAGTAGTCAAAACTTGTTTGGCAGCTTGTTCTACCACTTCGTGAATAGTAGATTCAAGCTCCACTGATCATATTTGTTTTGGCTCGGTTTTCAGGTAACCAGGCAGCTTAGTGCTGGTTAGATCACAATCAACTGAGGCGATTATTCCATACTTATGCTTGTAGCAGTAGGAGTCGTGTAGTTGAAGATTAGTGATAAGATATTAGTCCTAAATAATGTAGTATTGGTACTTGATTTTAGAATGAATTTAATTTTAATTTCTAAATTGAGTTGTGATGGTTATTCAGTTTCTTTTAATGGTGATGCTATTATTAGAAGAAACAGTGAATATATTTGCAAAGGTATCTATACTGATGGACTATATGTCATTAATACTGCACAAACTCCTACATATAAACATAAAGCACTTAACTTTTTGTCTAAACCTAAAAACAGAGAAGAATCTTCAACCATAAACCAAACATATCTGTGGCATTTACGGTTATTTCATGCAAACCTTAGAAGGATTCAGAGATTGGTACATGATGGCCCATTGGTTGACCTCCAAGTTAAGTCATTTCCAATTTGTGAATCTTGTCTGGAAGGTGAAATGACCAAAAAGATACTTAAAACCAAAGGAAACCATGCTTAGAATGTGTTGGAATCAGTGTTTTCAAACTCGCTTTATCGCGTGAGTCTTAGTGCGCTATCGCGCACAACAGGGCCGCAGCGCTACATAGCGCTGGTTTTTTACTCGATGCTCGGTTTTCTTATGCCTTTTAGACGTAGCGTCATAGCGTAAATAGCGTACGCTATTACGCTAAAGTAGGTAAAGCGTACACTTTATGTGCGCTTGTGAAACCTGTTGAAATTTTGGAGGGCAATTCTATAAAACCCCAACCCCAACAAAATAAAACCCTCTTCAGGTCTAGGTCGCATCCCTTCTTAAGTCTAAAACCTTCGATTGTTCAGTCGATCGTTTCCACCGCAATCCCCAGTCGCCTCCAGTGGCCATCGCAAAAGCCAGTCGCCTCTAGTAGCACAGACCGCAAATCGCCAGTCGCCTCCAGTAGCACAAGCCGCAATCGCCAGTCGCCTCCACCTCGATTATTCAGTCGTAGGTTTTTTGAGCTTTTTCTTTTGAG
This sequence comes from Orobanche coerulescens, assembly GCA_033398695.1. NCBI lineage: Eukaryota > Viridiplantae > Streptophyta > Magnoliopsida > Lamiales > Orobanchaceae > Orobanche > Orobanche coerulescens. The sequence goes on along the minus strand of CM065809.1, from coordinate 153,333,826 downwards.
CAGTTTTTTTGAGGAGTTTTTTTAACATGTTTTTTTTTTCTGAGCAGTTTTTTTTTTCTTTTTTGAAAAATCTGGGCAGATTTTATTAGTAGGTTCAAATGTCAAAAAATTCATCCAAAAAAGGTGTTGCTTGGAAGTATGGATCACAAAATAAAGGAGAAAAGTCTGTTGTATGTAAATTTTGTCAACATGTAACCAGTGGAGGTATAAATCGTTGGAAACATCACTGAGCTCGAACCCGGATAGGTGTTTCTCCTTGTGTTAGTGTACCAGATTATGTTAGGAAATAGATTAAAGAATCATTGAACAACACTAAAGATACAAAAAACAAGAGAAATGAATTGTGGAAAGAGACTGGTGAAGGACCCCGGGGTAATATGCAATCATAAAAATTTACAAGTGAGGGGGTAGCTCAATTGGCTTCGATGATAGTAGCAAACCTAGAGGCACTCTTGTTGGCCACTAAGTATACAGGATACAACTTAGAAAGTGTTTGAAACAACAAGCTGTACGGTTTTCAAATCTGAGTACGTAGCGGAAGTCTTTAATACAGTAAGTTGCTGAGGATACAACAACTAGGTGTGCAGTGTATACTTAAATAATCACAAATAATAAAACAATAAAGACAGAAGGTAAATAACACAATATTTAAAGTGGTTCGAGGTAAACCCCTCTACGTCCACTGGTCCTCCACACAGGATTAAAAAGTTTATTATAATTACTGCGTACACAACTACGTAATTATAACCAAACCTAACTAATATATCGTTCACACATATTGATATACTGATCATAGCCTTCAACCGTTCACACAGATTGGTTTGATCTAACACGTGACTGGCTTCTGCACACACAATTCTGAAGCTTCGTCTTTTCAATGCAAGTCCGTCACGCACAGTTCAGGAATAACAAGGATTCTCAGTCCACACAGGGCTGATGGGTTTTGTTCAAGGGTAGAACAATGTTTGAACAACAGCTTTGACTTTCTGAGCTTTTAGCTGATGATGTGTTGTTCACGGTTTGAGCACTGTATATCTCTTCTTTCAGAATAGCAGAATGCTTTGGGAGATATATTTTGCTCTGAATATTCGTGTAAGCACTTGTTTCACTTGCGTATATAATTTTTGTTGATCTTCAAGCTCTGGAGATATATATAGCCTTTGAAATATATCCGTTGAAATAGATCCGTTGAGCAAAATTCTGTGAAAACTTGATAGTTGACTTGAATAGACTGAGATCCGGATATTGCGGGATTTGAAGATCTCTGACGACTTACAATATTTAAATACTTTATCCTTTCACTATTTAAATACTTCTTTATCAAATGGGACTTGACTTCTAGTGAATACTGAAGATTCCTTCTTGTCCTGTTTGGATACTGTATGGAAGGATTGCTGTATTGTTGATTCGAGACAGCTTCCATACTTACCTTTGCGAGACTTTTTGCTGTAAGATAGATTCACTGTACGTTGGAACTACGAGAAGTCTTCGATACAGGTTGACACCTTTGATAAGCTTTTCGATACAGCTATTTGCGGTATGCAGGATTGGCATATTGTCAAAACATTCTGTCATGACTTTCGATACAGGGATTGTTATCCCAACAGTTTCGATACCGGGTATTTGTTATCCCAACAATTTCCCCCTTTTTGATAATTTGCCAAATCCTTCCGAGTCTTCCTTTTAAAGCCTTATGATGTTATCCAAACATCCTTGATGATGCCAAAACTTTGACACTTAGCATTTTTGAAGTAAGGCAGACTTCTTGGTCTTCTTTCGAATGTTCTGGCCTTCAGCATTTTAGCCTAACACTAAGAACTGCTCGCATGCAAGTTCAGCTTTTATCAAAAGAAGGTTACATCTATAAGCTTATGATTGGCGTGCAGGCACAATCTTACATTGTATTCTAGATACATACAACTTAAACTATGAACTGTTCGCAGACAAGTTCGTACAGTTTGTGTATTGAGATAAGTTTCATACTTTGAATACAGCAAGAATAAATTAAGTGTTTGTAAACATACAAGAACACAGTAGATTACGAGTTGTAATCTTTGAAGACAGGCAAATATTTTATTGATATGAAACAAAGAGTACAAATTTTGGTGTCTGAAAATAAGATTACAAAAAAAATAATACAAGGAATTTAACTTTTGTAGTCTGAATGTCTCCATGGCCTTTTAGGGTCATTCTTGGTGTTTTTCCACCAATTTTGATGAGCGTCCTTGTCTCGATTCATATATAAGGCTCGCCCTTCATATGATTTATCGAAGACAAGGATCCAATCTTCTGGATGGGTTATCAAGTCACCTTTTCTATGTTTGGACTTCATCTGCAGTTGTAGCGGAAGCATTCCTTGTTCCAGCTTGTTTTTAAATTCCTCTGCGGCTTCCTGCACCATCCTGCATCTGTTGAATAATGAGGATTCCCTGATAAGTACAACAAAGTATCTTAGTAGTTCATTTCTCCTCCAGTTCTTGATCTCTACTGCAGTAGGCTGTCGGTCAGCCGGGAGGTTCATAGCTTGAGGCTTCTGAACTAAGCTCTTCCAAGGATACTTAGGATCCTGGAAATCTGGTCGATCTCTATATATCCTAACATTCGGCGTTGAAATACGGGCTATATCAGCAGTGATGGAGTCTTCAAAAGGAGCTAACAGTTCTTTCTCTTGCTCCAGCCTTGTTCTCCTAGCAGCTTCCCTTGCTTCTTCCCCCTTTTTGGCGTCATCAAGGTACGACACCTTCTCGTCAAGATGTTCCAGGATTTGCAGAGCGGTATCCTGTTTCGTCTCGAGACTTGTCATTTTCTCGACCAGGGAGGTGAGCACCTGCGACATATCTTTAATGTTTTTGTCGTGGGCTCGAAGCTGGAAACTGGTTTCGATCATAGCAGATGCTGCCTTGGCCTCAGACACGCGAAGCTTAGATTGCTCGTCTCTCAGGAGCTGCTCTTGTTTTTCTTGAAGTTGGCTCAAGGCCTGCTTGAAGACGTGTGGCAAGACAGTGAAGGCTTCTATCACTCGGGAGACTTCGTGCTGTAGTCCTGTAATCTCTTCAACTGCAGATGTGTGTAGCCAAGCAAGAGCTTTTTCCACAAAGTGTAGAGCGTTGACGGCGTCCTGGATAAAGACAGTTTGGAGGCCAAGAGCATGTAATTGCTCTTTTCTTGTGGTTGTTCTGGGAGAATCTGGCTGGGCAAAGCTCTCGACTCCGTTCAACCTTCTCAAGTTCACATTTGGCCGTGAAATGAGTTGGACATCCTCAGGTATAACACCATCATCGGATTCCAAGGCGGTTGATGGTGCGGGAGTATCAGATTCGGTCTCGGCGACGGGAGTGCTGCATCCTCCTATGCTGAAGTGGTTTCTGAAGACATGGATACAGGAGGGACTGATTCCTGCTGCTGTCTCTCAGTATCCACCTGCTCCGGCAGAGGGACTGATTCCTCTTGCGGGATGGCGTCAGATTCTTCTTCTCCTTGGGCGGCTACAGGCTCGAGTGCCTGTTGTGAACCAGATTGTTCCTCCGCGACATGAGGGGCTGAATCCTCATTGTCGGGAATAGTGTCTTGTTGATGGGGAGGTGATTGGTGATGACTCAATGATCTTGCGCCCATCGGAAATTCAGATTCTTCGCGACTCTGTCTTAGACCAGCCTGTAGGGCGCCGTCATCATCGTCTGAGTTGGGATCTGATCTTGGATTTTCAGGAGATTCCACGGACTTAGCTTTTCCTTTCTTTCGTGCTTCGGCTTTTTCAATCAGATGACTCTCAATAAGCTCTTTAACGCATAGGTTGTCCCATTGGATTAGGACAGCAACATCTTGAGCGTCCATCACTTCCAAAACAAATCTTTCCTCGTTGCTCCATTCGCTCCAGTTGAACAGGTCGAGCAAGTCTGTAGTTCTGCCATTGGACAAACCGTTCGTAAGCCTGGTCGATTTGCACAGAAAGTAGGGTTTTAGAAATAATTGAGTCCGGGGAGGGGCTGCGTACAGCGCCTGGGTTCGCTGTAGGCATGGGTTCCTTTACAGGTGTGGTATCCTGTATCGTAGAGGGATCCATAACAGGGGATGGTACCCTATTGGGAGATGGATCATTTAAGGGTGTGGAATCCCGTATAGGAGAAGTAGCTGTTGGCTCCATAGAGGCATCCGACTCGCCAGAGTCTTTAGATTTGGCAGATGTCCTAGCATCCGTCATAGCCGCCAAGGGCTCGGGATCTACTGTATCGACAGTAGTGGGCATCTCTGTAACACCCCCGAGATATTCGGAGTATATTACAGTGCCGTGGACCCCTACATGGGACCCACCAGGCTAAAACAAGGAAAACACTACTCGACTAACCATCTCGGTTAGCAAATACACACATTTAAATAATACAACATATAAAGATACGCCCGGAGCAACCGACGTAATAAACATCAACCGACAATATAGCAATTTGAGTTAATACAAAACGAAGTTTGAAATGAAAAGCCTAAGTACTCGCGAGTACAATCTATAAGTTTATAAATATGGGAAACAACCATATCGAATTAGACAAGAGAAATAAGAAGACTCGAATGCACACGTCGTCGACCCTGGCCAACATCATCGTACTGTCCCAGCGCCCGCTCGTCCGGCAGAACATAACCTGAAATCCATACAAGAATTTCCCCAAGACGGGTCCCCAAAGGGGTTAGAAATTACGCTAGTACAAGTAATCAAGGCAAACCAATCGCTTACACATTTCATAGTACAATGCACCAAATCATTTCGAAAACCAAAACCAGACATGTCTTTTCCGGAAAAGAAACAGTCAATCAAATTTGCCTAGGACTGGGACGAAGCCACGAATCCCACCCGAGGCCTCTAAGGACCCTCCCGAGCTGGCCACATTCATAAAACAAATCAAGCACCACACGTCACCTAAGACCGGGACGAAGCCACGAATCCCACCCGAGGCCTCTAAGGACCCTCCCGGGCTGGCCGCGAAACAAACTCATGAATCCAGGACGAAGCCATAGATTCCCCCGAGGCCCCATCAGACCCTCCCGAGGTGAGTAAAGCACACACAATATACATTACCATTTCACGTTAAGCATAAAGGTTTCCAGAGATACTTGCCTTGAATAATTGACGACGCAATGAATGGAAAGGAAAATCACCGACGAACGTTATGAACCAACGGAACCGAACCTAACGATTCGAAGAACATAATCACAACCAACTCTAGACGAATACGGAAATGGAATACACCCGAAAATCCGCCTACGATTCATGTATATTCATACAAAAATAACGAGGGCGGACCACAACCAAACCCTCTCGATTACGTAAAACCATGAAAATATACCATGAATCTGTAGGAAAACTAATGATATCAACAAGATTAATCATATACATCATGGATTAACCAACAAAACGGGACGAATCGGACGAAAATCCCAAAACCCCCAAATCTCCCCTAAAATAGGGTTTTAGAAGATTTACATTGATTCAAGAGGTAAAAGATGATTAAATGATGATAACTTGGTGTTAGAGACTCAAAATCTTGGATGGATGATAATACACGATCCAACTTCAGCCTCCAAATCGTCCAAGTCGCCTAACCCTCGAAGAAGAAGAAGGAATGAAAAATGATGCTGAAAAACACGACTGTCCTCTTAAATACCTCAGAGACGCACGACCACCACGCACGACCAAGTGTTCATGTGTCTGGTCGTGCGCCAGGCCACTGCCTAACTCCTGTCCTCACGCACGAGCACAGCGCACGAGCACTAGCTCGTGCTTCCTGCTCGTGCGTCCCTGGGAGATACTTCCGAGCATTGATTGCGCATGAGCAGCGGGCACGACCAATTGTTCGGGTGCTAGGCCACTGCCCAGCTCCTGTCGTCACGCACGAGCACTAGCTCGTGCTTCCTGCTCGTGCGTCCCTGGAGTCCTCTGCCTAGCATACGACTACGCATGAGCGCCAAACACAAATGACAACTCGTGTGGCCTGCTCGAGTGAAGAACTAAAGGCTAACATCTAGCCCGACACGACTCCGAAAACATCCCGAACGTAACCAACTCAAAAGGGAAAGACATCGAGAGTTCACGACGCTCTCTAAGGGACAATACGACAACATAATACAATACGCCATCGAATCACCAAGCAAAAACTCACAACATCCATAAGGACATAAGACGGACTTGCGGCAACCCCGAAATGGCGGTTCAGAAAGACGATTTACGAGAATACATGAAATAGCGACGAAAATGACATAAAACACCAAACCGAGTAAAACGAGTCCGAAACAAGCTCGGACAACAAAAAGTCCAATATTAAATATCCTCGAAATGTCAATACGTTTAAGAGCGAGTTGCTAAAAAGAAAACGAAAGAATACACCAAAATGAGGATACCGGAAAAGAAAAAAATTACGGATATTATATTCTACCCCTCTAAAAATAAGTTTCGTCCTGAAACTTAAGAAACAAACAACTCGGGGTACCTAGCACGCATGCTATCCTCTGTTTCCCAAGTTGCCTCCTCGACACCATGTCTCGACCACTGCACCTTGACCAAAGGGATGGTTTTATGCCTCAGTCGCTTCTCACGATGCTCCAAAATCTTCAAAGGACGCTCCTCAAAAGTAATATCCTCGGCGACATCAATCTCACCATAATCGATGACGTGACTAGGATCCGGAACATATTTCCTCAGCTGGGAAACATGAAAAATGCTATGAATGTGACTCAAGGCCGGGGGTAACGCCAAACGGTATGCCAGCCCACCGACTCGCTCGAGAATCTCGAAGGGTCCGATAAATCTCGGACTCAACTTCCCTTTCTTCCCGAAACGAAAAAAATCCTCTCGTCGGCGACACCTTTAGCAAAAGGTGGTCTCCCACCTCGAATTCTAAAGGTCGACGACGGCCGTCAGCATACGACTTCTGTCGACTCTGGGCGGTCAACATCCATTCTCGAATCAAAACCACCTTCCGCCTCGTTTCTAAAATAATATCCGGTTCGGTCCCGACCATATCAGACGCCTTATTCCAACAAATCGGTGATCAAAAATGCCGCCCATAAAGTGCCTCATACGGTGCCATCCGAATCGACGCGTGCCAACTATTGTTGTACGTGAATTCGATCAATGGCAAATGCTCCTCCCAGTCACTGCTCCAATTGAGAGCACAAGCACGCAACATATCCTCGAACGTCTGGATAGTGCGTTCCGACTGTCCATCTGACTGAGGATGAAAAGAGGTACTCAAACACAAACGAGTACCCAATGCTTTATGCACCGCCTGCCAAAAGTGCGATACAAAACGGCCATCACGATCCGAAACAATAGACTTCGGAGTACCGTTGAGCCTCACAATCTGTGCGATAAATACACGGGCAACTTCTCCGGGCCCCAAGTGTCCTTGACGCCCAGAAAATGTGCCGACTTGGTCAGACGATCAACAATCACCCAGACCATATTCATGCCCGACCTCGATCTCGGCAAACTCGTAATGAAATCCATCGATATATCTTTCCATTTCCATTCCGGAATGGGAAGTGACTGCAATAACTCAGCCGGTCGCTGATGCTTGATTTTGACCTGCTGACAAGTCAAACATCTCGCTACAAACTGTGCGACCTCCTCCTTCATATCATTCCACCAGAAATTCCTTCTCAGGTCCTTGTACATCTTACTCGAACCAGGATGAACGGAGTAAGGTGTAGCATGGGCCTCACGCAAAATACTCTGTCTCAACTCTGAGTCGTTCGGTACATAAAGCTGACTCTGAAATCTCAAAACACCATCCTCGTGAATCACAAACCCAGGAGACTTTCCTTTAAGAACGTTCTCTCGAATTTGAGTAATCATTGGATCCTCCAACTGCTTCAGCTTAATTTCGTCGATCAAAGACGACGAAATCTCTAAAGCACAAATTTGTCCGACAGCTCTAGGCAACAAAACCTCAACATCCAACTCGATCAAAACCCACCGAAGTTCAGACTGAGACGTAAGGATCTCAAGCGTTCGCAACGCAACTGTTTTCCAACTCAAGGCGTCAGCCACGACGTTCGCCTTTCCCGGATGATAAAGGATTTCGAGGTCATAACCCTTAATCAACTCTAACCACCTCCTCTGCCTCATATTCAACTCCCGCTGAGTAAATATGTACTTCAGACTTTTATGATCGGTAAAAATCTGACATGCAGAGCCGAAAAGATAGTGATGCCAAATTTTGAGCGCAAAAATAACTGCCGCTAGCTCCAAATCGTGAGTAGGGTAGTTAAGCTCATACGGCCTCAACTGTCTCGACGCATAGGCAATGGTCTTGCCGTGCTGCATCAATACGCACCCAAGACCCTGACCCGAAGCATCACTATACACAGTAAAACCTTCGTTACCATACGGTAATGCTAAAACCGGGGCTAAAGTCAAATGCCTCTTCAGTTCCTCAAAACTCGACTGTCTCTCGTCATTCCAAACGAACTTCTCGGATTTTTGGAGCAACTGTGTAAGTGGCCGAGCTAGTTTCGAGAAACCCTCGACGAACCTACGATAGTAGCCAGCCAAACCCAAGAAACTATGAACTTCCTTCACGTTCTTGGGCGGTGCCCAATCCAACACTGCCTCAATCTTCTGCAGATCCACTCGAACTCCCTCGGCTGAAATCACGTGACCCAAAAACATCACTTCCTTCAGCCAGAACTCACATTTCGAGAACTTCGCATAGAGTTGCTCGGTCCTCAAAATGTCTAACACTATCCGCAAATGATGGGCATGCTCTTCCTCGTTCCTCGAATAAATAAGAATATCGTCAATGAAGACGACGACACACTTATCTAAATACTCGATAAAGACTTTGTTCATCAACTGCATGAACACTGCCGGCGCATTAGTTAACCCGAAAGGCATAACTACAAACTCATAATATCCGTATCTCGTCCGAAAAGCTGTTTTCGGCACATCCGACTCCCTCACCCGGAGCTGATAGTACCCCGATCTAAAATCAAGTTTCGAGAACACCGCCGCTCCTTGTAACTGATCGAACAAGTCATCAATCCTCGGCAAAGGATACTTGTTCTTGATGGTCACCTTGTTTAGTTCGCGATAGTCGATACACAAACGCAGTGAACCATCCTTCTTCCGCACAAACAGGACCGGTGCACCACAAGGCGAGGCGCTCGGTCGGACATACCCCGACTCAAGAAGCTCATTCAACTGTTTCTTCAATTCGGACATCTCTGAAGGTGCCATGCGATACGGCGCCTTCGAAATCGGAGCCACGCCCGGCTCTAACTCTATAGCAAACTCGACCACACGATCTGGTGGCAAACCCGGTAACTCGCCAGGAAATACATCAGGAAACTCACTAACGACTGGAATCGACGAAAACTCGACTCCACCATCCTCCGTCTTTAAGGCATAGCACCAATAACCAGTACACCCCATTCGCAGGAGCCTCATCGCCTTCAAGGCGTTAATAACGAACTTCTGGTTTCCCCTCTTTCGCCCCGCGAAAGAGTGTTCGGTGCCGTTCTCGGATAACATAGTGATGATTCTCGTGCTGTAGTTCATGATTGCGCCATGCCGCTCGAGCCAATCATCCCCGAGAATCAAATCCTCACCCTCGATACCCACAACAATAAGATTAGAGGGCCAAGCCCTCTCACAAATAAACACAGAGCAGTCCCGGACCTCTCGATCACCGACAATTCTATCGCCGCTAGGAAGTTTAACGATGAAAGGCTCGCAAGGTGATAAGCAGTCGAGACTCAAACGGCATACGCACTCTAGAGAAATGAATGAATGCGTAGCACCCGAATCAAAAAGCACACTGACAGGATGGGAATGGATATGAGCAGTGCACTGCCGCCACGATGTTTCTTGTATCATGGGCCCTCCTCATCTCATAGATACGCGGCTGGGCAGAGCCGACACTGAAAGCTCCTCCTCTAGCGGGCTGACCCCGACCTCTACCTCGACCGACATTCGGTCTTGTTTGCATTTGTTCTAGTTTGAATTTTTGCATTATCAATGAAGTTGGCTTTCACGTTGTTTATTAATGACATTCGATTTGTCTGATTTCTTATGACTTATTCTCATCTATACAAAAGATTGCTTCGATTCAGGGGGAGTACCTTTTTGCTTATATAAAAATGGGGGAGAAAAACACTCGAAAATTTGAAAATACTAACTCAATCGAACAAAGAACTTTGATTCAGATTTTCTTTACAGTTTTTATAGGTATTTATTAAATGTTTTGACAACATCAAAAAGGGGAGATTGTTGAACAAATTATTTTGATGATGAATGTTCTCAAAACATTTAACGAAATTAAACTAAAACGGTTGAATTACATCGAAGACAAAATCAACGTGTAGCGCACGCTACACATCTGTGGTAGCGCATGCTAACAGAAAGTCACCTGAAGTCAGAAAGTCACCTGCAGAGTCACCCGAAGTCTCACCTGATGCTTAGCGCACGCAACCTACAAATATTAGCGCACATTATGTAGATCAAATAATGCACGCAAATAAATACCTAGCGCACGCTATCGGTTTCATGTTTAAACAAAACAGTAAGGACAGTGAGTTCTGGACTGAAAAGGGAACAGGTAACGCCCGCTAAGAAGACATTTGCGCACGCTATGAGAAGGAGTAACGCATGCTACGGGATATAATTATACACTCTACCTGTTAGTGTATCCGAGATAGAAAGCTCTGAAGTTTTAAATGAAGCAACAGGTAACACACGCTGCAATGAAGACTAACGCACGCTACCTGAAGACCATTAGTGCATGCTATCCACTACATAATAACGCATGCTAACTGTTCAAAATATTTTAAAATAGTTTTACAACTCAGGACTTGAGGTCCAAAAAGGGTTTTTTACTTTTTAAAACTTCTTGTAATACGGAATGAGATGCGGGCTGAGACCCTAATGTTTCAAAAGGCTTTTCTGTTTTCTAAAACTCCCGAGATTGTAAAACACTTTACTAATCATTTATGCATTTTATTTCTACCTTTCGAGGTTTTGATTTAATTGTCCAAATGATACTTCTCGGGTAGTCTTTCGCTGTGTTTGATTTGTTAATTATTCCATGTTTTGTCATAGCATAATTGAGGTGATCCAGGATGGGATAATGGTTGACATTGCGAGTCATGTGTGGAAAAGGAGTTTTTATCGGAGTCTATACATTGAGATTTTGGATTCTATCGTGTAGTTTTCCGACCGAATGTCAATGGAATTTGGTGACAAGCCGAACTGGTATACGGGAGTATGGTTGTGGTCAATAATTTGCATAATTCCATTTTATTTAAATGTATGTTTTCGAAAAGAATTTTCATCGAGAACTTGACGTAAGCAAATCGATTTAATTTTTCGAAAATTGATTTCGTAATACTGCGAGAATTTATGTTTTGAGTTTTGGAATTTTTGAAAGAACTTTCGAAAATTGTCTTCGTGACAAGAGTATACGATTTCAAACTGGTTTCGAAAATGTGATTGATGTACATACGCATCTAGTGCATAATGCATGTCGTGGTGAAGTTTTGAGTGGGACTTACAAACTGGATAACACACTAAGGGTGCGTTTGGTACAGAGAATGGAATTGCAGAGAAATCAATTCTAGAGAAATGATTGCAGAGAAAGAGAATTGGTCAGGAGAATAGGAATTAACTATCCTGTTTGGTAGCACAGAGAATTCAGCAGAGAAATGCAACAGAGAATCATTTCTCTTGGTGGTGGCGGTGGTGGTCGTGGCGGTGGTGGTGGTGGCGGTGGTGGCAGCGGTGGCAGCGGTGGTCGGTGGTGGCGGTGGTGGTGGTGGCGGCGGTGGTGGTCGCATCGGTGGTGGTGGTGGTGGCGGCAGCGGTGGTCGGTGGTGGCGACGGTGGTGGTGGCGGCGGTGGTGGTGGTGGTGACGGTGGTGGCAGCGGTGGTCGGTGGTGGCGATGGCGGCGGTGGTGGTGGCGGCGGTGGTGGTGGTGGTGGCAGCGGTGGTCGGTGGTGGCGACGATGGTGGCAGCGGTGGTCGGTGGTGGTGGCGGCGGTGGAGGTGGTGGCGATGGTGGTGGCGGCGGTGGAGGTGGCAGCGGTGGTTGGTGGTGGCGACGGTGGTGGTGGTGGCGGTGGCGGCGATACCAACTCAGAGAAATCAATTCTCTCCAAAAATCAGAGAAATCAATTCTCTCCAAATACAAAGGAAATCAATTCTCAGGGAAATGCCATTTCATTTCTCTCCTCTCATTTCTCTCTAATCCATTTCCATTTCCATTTCTCTACTCTCATTTCTCTCTACCAAACACCCCCTAATGGTATTATGAACACAAATCGAGCATTCTACATATGGACTTCTTCTCTCCTTCCCTAGAGCTTTCCGTAGAGACTGGGCTGGTCATCATCCGATTCTCATTACTGCAACACAAGGCGTCCGTGTTGAGACATCTGAGCTTAGTTACTTATGCAGAAACAATTTATTTATTAGCTGCAATGGTTTGGGCGTAGAGTTATACTGCATTACAAAACTTCCATACATTATAAATCTCACGACAAAGCAGTCATTCATTCTCCCTTCAATTCATAGTCCTAGATTTAGGGCTTCTCTGTGTGGTATTGCATTTGCTCCGCGTTCCATGAAGTATAAACTGACTTTACCTTATCGGAAACTCCGGCAGTCTTGTCTCGCCCTACTGACTTTTGGAGTTGATAGCTCTTGGAGAGATGTTGTGCTTGATTGCGTGCCTGAACATCTCAGGCTGCTGATTTGAGTAACCGTCCATTGGTTACAGAGGGTTTCCTACATTGGACGTGTAGATATTGGACTGCCGTTTTGACATTGGATATGGAGACTGAGATGCTTACACTGAGTAAACTGCCTTTTTCTCAAGAGTATGTAATGAAAAATAATATGTATTATCTGTCAACAGGGAGGTTCCTATCACTGTTGGTTGGCAGCGGAGATTTCTCTTGGGAAATTTGGGGGATGAGATCAGAAACTGGTGAATGGAGGAAGGTGCTCCCCGACGTTAAGTCTTGGAGCCTCTTGGTTGGGTTAAATACCCAGAGGTTTTGGCCTTGCGTTTTCACAATCGCAATGAGAGTTGCACTTGCATTTTCTACAATCTTGATACGCATGAAATCAACTCGACCGAGTTGCCTTACCCCTGCGCAGGGTACTATGCTATTGTGCATAAGAACAGCCTGACATGGTTAAGTTAAGAATTATTTGGTGTGGAATTGAAGCTATTTATTGTTTAAATATCTTAGTCATGTTAGCTTTCCTAGTGTGGTCAGGTATGTGTATTTGAGAGATTGTATATTTGGTGATCTTTGAAACGGTTGTACTACTGGCAAAAAGTTTAATGGATGAACTTTTTATGAGAAGGATTACCTAAGACCATATAATCTAGTGTTGAATGATTAGTATTAGTCAATGTTGTGTAAAACCTGTCAAACTAAGTGGATAGACTCTAAGTGTGTATTTCCTATTATAAATACTTGTTGTGTAGAGTTTTGTTTCTGTTTGGTGCATTATTCTATTCTTCTGTTGATTGTTTGAAAGATCAGTTATATCTGCATTTGAGTCTGTTGACAAATCTTAAATGTTTTCTCTGGTAACTTGAATGTTTTTTGAAAAGTTCTTCACTCAATGGTGCTAGAATAGTTATAGTGAAAGTACAGATAATGAAGGAATCAAAGTAAACTGGGAAGAATGCAACTGTCCCCGTCTGCAGAACTACAGAGAAACATTTGTTGTGTCAAGAGTTAACACCTTCCGACTGGCGATCGCCTAGGAGGTCGGGCGACCAAGTCGCTACCGAGCGTCCGAGGAAGAGCTGCCGACCAGCGACCAGGCGACCTAGCCTTAGCCCGGCAGACAAGCATGAATCGCCCAGCCGAAGGTCCCAGGACAAGTCCCGGTGCCGAGCGATCGACCTCAGATACGATCGCCTCTCGGTACTCGGCGACCGACTTCTGGCGACCGACTTATGGACGATCATCTCTCAGCGCTTTGCCGACCGACCCTTGGTGACCGACCATTGCCGACCTTGATGGCGGGCCGAGAACGATCCTCGGTGTCGGCTAGAGACGACCGCATCATGACGATCTGGGCCGATGGCCATCCAGTCGGCCAAGGCCGAGCAAACAGGGCGGCACCCACGTGCGAGATCCACAAAAGGCGTGACAAACTGTCACCTACCTCACCTACCAACAGGGCCTGAGCTGCGAGAGGAGCCGACGGACAAGGCGGTGACCACGGCTGTCACCTACCTTGCCTCGACAAAGTCCGCGAAAGTAACAAAGTGGGACCTCTGTGATACTTCAGGACGCGTGCCGGCTCCTCATTGGGCCACTCGGTGGGCCGCCATTGGATCTCTGGACTTTTGGCAGGCAGCCCATGTGACCTTTAGGACGATCGCCCCATTACATTAATGGCCGAAAGGCGATCGCCCACTAGGGGACAAGGCACCTCAACCCCTATATAAAGAGGGCAGCCTGCACTTGGATACAGACTCTCTGGCATTCCCGCATTTCACACCCTGGGATTCCCGCATTTCACACCATACAGAAGCAAAATACTTACACTTGGCTAACATCCAACTCTTGGCAACAGTTATCTTTCGGTCTTACTTCTCCCGGCCTATCTCATCCAGCAGATTATCGGCGGGGACGAAGAACACCGAGCTTCGCTCAAGAGCCGGATTAACAGAGTCTTTTTACACTCATTGTATTTAGATTTCTCTCATTAATACTTGTATCCACGAATATTCGTATTAATAACATCTCGCGAGAGCATTCAAGCCCGGGCCTAACAAACCCGGCAAATCTTGTATTATTTATCTACTCTCGGAAGTGCTCCATGATTGTTGTTTGTTGTCCGTCTTCCAGTATTAATCTTCGGATAAATATTTTGGGCAACAACAATTGGCGCTAGAAGGAGGGCCTCCAACCCTCGATTTTTATACCTACGTCCCGAAGAACACTCACTTTGTTCTCGGGCGGATACTGAAGTGACACTTACTGCACTTCAAAGAAATCCTTCGAAATCATGTCTTAGCCTCGCGTCGAAAGCCGGCCCGGCCAGTAGCCCAGGCCTGTTCCGTCGGTCCGAGCCACGGCCGATGGTGGAGGGTAGCCGCCCATGATCGAGAGGCGCTCGATCCGTCCACGGGCGGCGGCCCAACCTCTCGCTCGATCGGTTCGAACCAAGGAGCGGTCGAAGGGCCACTGGCCGTCTACGGGAGCGACGGAGTGTTCTCAGCGCCTCTGCTATCGCCCCCTCGGCCGTCCGCCGAAGTCAGCGAAGCTCAAGGCGTCATTGGCGAGCGATCGCTGTGAGGCTCCGTCCGCAGGAAGGCGCTCGCCAGTGGGGCACCTCTGTCTTGATCGCACAGGCGGTGACTCCAGCTCAAGGCGGTCCGGCCCGGCTACGAGGCAGCGGAGTTTGAGTCCATCACCGGGAGCTCGGCTGCCGATTCCCGGAAGGCGGCTGGCCGTCTGGCTCCCCCTCGCCGAGTGCCGGCGCGGCGTGAGCCGGAAGTCGGTACACGATCGCCTCGGCTCCTGCTCCCAAAGCCGATCTGCAGCGACCAAGCCACGGAAATGGGCTGCGATGGCGTCAACTCAGCGACATGAAGGCGCTCCTGGAATCAGGCGGGCGCCGAAGACGATCGCCGGGCAGCGAGCCGCTCACGATCGGCATCGAGCTCGCCCCGTGCGGCCAAGATCGCTCCCCGCAAACACCCGTGTACGAGGGCGTCGAGACCCAGTGCACTAAGGAAGTTGACATCTACATGGCCGGGTGTGGGGCATCGGCGCGACCGGATGCCGAATGTTCCCTCGGCCCTGGACGACCTCGCCCACCGGTGGTACACTTCATTGCCACCTCGGTCCATTGGCTCCTTTAACGAGTGGCGCACGTCTTCACGGAGTACTTCGCCACCCGGGTCGTCCGGCGAGAAGGTCCCCTTCGCATGATGTAAATCAGCGGGGAGAAGAAGAGTCCGACTCGGACTACATCGGCCGGGTAGACGTAATCATCCTCAATGGCGAGCCCATAAGCGATGAGACCGCCTCTACGCGGTCTAGGAGGATTTCGGGGTTTTTCGCCTATGTTCGGGCATCTCACGAAGACCCAACCTACAACCTACGCAGCCTTCCGGCTAGAGCCGCAGATTTTACGGCCGTGCAAATGTTCCTTCTTAGCACTGTGAGCGCGCGATCGGGCGCCGGACGACGATCTCCCGCCCGATCGCCAATATCGACCTACGAATAAAGCGATCGGCGTGAGCGACGATCGCGCCTTCCGCCCGATCGCGATCATCACGCTTACATCATCCGCAACCGGAGGACGCGATCGCCATCTACGATCCAAAGATATAACATGACGAACTAAGGCATAAGATCGCCTCCACCGCGCATCATAAAGCCATGGTCACGGGCAATCGATGGAACATTTGTTTCGGCCTGCAAGGTCCCTTTCGGCCAAGATCGCCCGCCTTCGTTTAAATACGAGGCCGGCGTAGTCGAGGGCTCTCCAACATTAATCGGTGGACACATGCCACAACCCCGTCTCAACGTACCGTCGAGGTCGGCCATCTCCATGGCTGGCCGAGGTGGAAGCAGAGCTAACAAGCCGCGGGCGTGGAGTTGATTCATCCGACGCTGCCCCGCGCAAGGACTCCTCTAGACCGAGACCGCACGCCCTTCGTTTAAATACGAGGCGAGGCGCAGCCTAACAGAGGACCCTCATAATAAAGTGAGTCACGAGACACTCATTGTCTTCGCGCACCAAGACACGGTCATGGAGTCGGTCCATCGATCTCCGCGACTGTGCACGTTTCCTCAAAACAAAGCGAAACCACCAAGTTTCCATGGGGGATCGGCCAATGTTGTTTTTGCAGGTACAAGACCGAAAGATAGCTAAGCCAATCGACCATAATAGCCCAAGTCCGAGTCCTAAGTCAGCTCAGATCGCCCATACAAGATCACTAGCAAGAACCACCTCGCCCCATGTCTTCAAACATAGGAGCAAGCTCGGGGGCAATTGTTGTGTCAAGAGTTAACACCTTCCGACTGGCGATCGCCTAGGAGGTCGGGCGACCAAGTCACTACCGAGCGTCCGAGGAAGAGCTGCCGACCAGCGACCAGGCGACCTAGCCTTAGCCCGGCAGACAAGCATGAATCGCCCAGCCGAAGGTCCCAGGACAAGTCCCGGTGCCGAGCGATCGACCTCAGATACGATCGCCTCTCGGTACTCGGCGACCGACTTCTGGCGACCGACTTATGGACGATCATCTCTCAGCGCTTTGCCGACCGACCCTTGGTGACCGACCATTGCCGACCTTGATGTGGCCGAGAACGATCCTCGGTGTCGGCTAGAGACGACCGCATCATGACGATCCGGGCGATGGCCATCCCGGCCAAGGCCGAGCAAACAGACGACCCACGTGCAGATCCACAAAAGGCGCTGACAAACTGTCACCTACCTCACCTACCAACAGGGCCCGAGCTGCGAGAGGAGCCGACGGACAAGACCGGTGACCACGGCCTGTCACCTACCTTGCCTACCGACAAAGTCCGCCGAAAGTAAAAAGTGGGACCTCTGTGAAAGTACTTAGGACGCGTGCCGGCTCCTCATTGGGCCACTCGGTGTTGCCAGGTGGATCTCTGGACTTTTGGCGAAACCCATGTGACCTTTAGGACGATCGCCCCATTACATTAATGGCCGAAAGGCGATCGCCCACTAGGGGACAAGGCACCTCAACCCCTATATAAAGAGGGCAGCCTGCACTTGGATACAGACTCTCTGGCATTCCCGCATTTCACACCCTGGGATTCCCGCATTTCACACCATACGAAGCAAAATACTTACACTTGGCTAACATCCAACTCTTGGCAACAGTTATCTTTCGGTCTTACTTCTCCCGGCCTATCTCATCCAGCAGATTATCGGCGGGGACGAAGAACACCGAGCTTCGCTCAAGAGCCGGATTAACAGAGTCTTTTTACACTCATTGTATTTAGATTTCTCTCATTAATACTTGTATCCACGAATATTCGTATTAATAACATCTCGCGAGAGCATTCAAGCCCGGGCCTAACAAACCCGGCAAATCTTGTATTATTTATCTACTCTCGGAAGTGCTCCCGCAATTGTTGTTTGTTGTCCGTCTTCCAGCAGTATTAATCTTCGGATAAATATTTTGGGCAACAACAACATTCTCCAACACTGTTTGGCGAAGAATCTTGGACCTGAACATCTGGAGCATCACAGTTGAATTGTTGGATATAGATCAACAGAGAGGCTGAAATCGCTTTCAACACATTAGGGTACCATTAGTTCTTGTTGAAGCACTTGTTTCCAGGCGGCGTCACAGTGCTGCCGTTCTTCAGTGGCCTTGGGGGAGCTGAGGTCGCTCTACACCGGCGTTGGGATTTGTCTGAAAGACGACGTCTCCGTGGAGCTGTGTGAGCGAAGCATAATCCAGGTACCTCTTTGTTTAACTATTTTGCAAATGATTGTTATTCAGTAATCTTGAATCAGAAATGCACAGACTTTCTTTTATGAACTAAGATATAAATTGATACAACTAATGGACATTCATGGTTCTTCGTACTGACTTGGATAATCTCGACTTTTGTGTAGGAAAAGCTATTCAAAGTTGCTGGCCTACCCATGTCGGATATCTAAATATGCGGGTATAACAGCTGCATGTTTGTTTATGGGCAGGTAGATGTCACTGTGGAAGTTTGTTATTGAACCATATGAATGCTGTGGTTGTTCGATAATTTGTTGCAGACTGGTAGTGGAGAGACATATACAATGATGGGCGACATTGATAAGATGGATGGAAGGCTTGGTGAGGACTATGGGATAACTCCGTGCATTTTGAAGTATCTATTCTCAAGGATCAGAAATGTTGATAACCGTGTTACTCTTATCTGGCCAACTTAATTATCATATATCAGATGCTGATCTGTATTTATATCTTTAAGGAAGAAGAGAGAAGGCTGCAAGAGAGATTAACATACAGCTGCAAATGTCCTTCCCAAGAGATATATAATGAGCATATAACTGACCTTCTTGAGCCTTCGTCTACAAATCTACAGGTAACGGAAGTTATGGTTGTGGTAATGAGTATATTGTGAATGCTTACTATGACAATTTAACTGGTAACTGTATTTGTCCTTATGATGCAAATATCTTTTTTTTTTTCTTATTGTGATAAGAATAGCGTAAAGAAGACTTGAAGAAAGGGGTATGTATTGAAAATCGTAGTGAGTACAGTGTTCCAACAGATAACAATGTGCTGCACATTTGACAACAGGTGATTCACTAAGTATTTACTAATGTAAATTCTTTTATTCCACATGAAGATTTGTTTTCTGACTATATCTTGGGCAGGGAGCTGCGAACATGAAGATAGCCGCAACTTATATGAACAGCGAGAGTAGTCAGTCTCATAGTGTTTTTATTTCACCTGCGTTATTAAGAGCCCATCTTAGATTTGGAAGACTGAATTTGGTGACTTTGCTGGTTCTGAGAGGTAGTAGTCTTTCTTAAAGAGCAATAATCTTAGTTTGGCTGACAAGGCATGGCTGAAATCACTCGAGCTCTCGTTGCAGACAGACACCATCTGCCTGTGCTGAAGGGCCTGTTTCCGGGCAGGGTGACATTGCTGTTGTTCTTCACTGGCATCGGGGGAGCTGAGGTCGCTCTGCACCGGCTTGGGATTCGTCTGAAGGGGTCGTTCTGGTGGAAGCGTAGGATCATGAAGAAGTGGTGGGAGAGCTCATCCAGCTCGAGTATTAACAACAATGGCCTACGCAAAAAGAAAACATTTCAAAAAAGGTGCATTAGTCTATAACCCTTTTCGAGACTACTTAATTATATACAGACAATAATATATTTTTGCGTATAGTTATCAATTACTATATCTTTTTTTTTTTACCTTTTTATATATTATTTTGCTGCTATTCAATAAGTTAATGTTTATACAATGGTTTGGGTGGCAAAAAGAAAGGAGATTCATCAATTATTTATATATATCACTTTGCTGTAAATTTTAAACTATCCTTTTCTATAAAATACTTTTCTTACTCAGTTTGTTTTGACGTTATATATTTAGGATCAGATGAAGAAAGAAATTTTGATGGTGGTAAGAAAAATGTTTTGATGTTATATATTTAGGATCACATGAAGAAAGAAATTTTGATGGTGATAAGAAAAATTAGTAAGACCTTATCAATCTAAACTCATGCTTTTGATGGTTTTATTTTCTATAATGTTTTCAAATTGGTTTGAACGAAATTTAATATTTCTAAAATATTACATTTATATTTATGTAAATTGATCCGGCTCGTACCAGAAACAATGTACGTGTTGGGATTATTGGATGACGATAGGGAGGATGAGGATGAAATTACTGAGCACATATTTGGGCATCATGATGCCTCTTTGCTATGTTATTGATGTCCAGAGTATATTGAGAATTGATGAGGTGTGGAGGAAGATATAGCATTTGCTTTCGGATGACATGAGGCGCCAAATTTCTAAGAATCCTAGTAGTTATATGTATATAAATTATTTAACGTACTCTTTTCAGTATAAAATTCATAGCATGTATTCGATGAATCTATATTATGGTTACCATTAAAAGCATAAATTATTGTTATTAGATCATATTAGTTTAAAAAAATCTATTTATGTAGTTTGGTGAGAATAACAATATTACATTATATTGTCAATTAGGTGTTTTTATTTTAATATTAGTTTCTAACATTTGCAGATTTACATCTCACAGGTGAATAAGTGCAGAATTTTGTTTTGGATGAAATCAAAAAGTTACTCGCAAATAATTCAAGCAGTATGCACAATTTTTATTTTATGCCTTTATCAAACGAATTTGTCATTGTTGATGCTCAAAACAGGCTTATATCGGAAGCGAGTGTCCAAGTATTACAACCTATATGAGGTGTGTGGTTGAACATGCTAGATCTTATTCGTTATTGACCGATGAGCAGAGGACAATTTTAAGAAAGTCATGTATGCAGTCAATGAGAGAGTGTTGAGTATTCTTTTTGTATGGATGCAATGGTACAGAAAAAAGTTATATATAACATTTTGTGTTCCGCCTTATGAGGCATGGATGATGTTATCCTTTTCATGAATTTTCAATTGTATCGGTTCGCTCTTTTTTCCTACAGGTATGATTGCGCACTCCATATTGGGCATACTTTTTATTGATTGGATATTACAAATAGTGAATGTGATTGTTGGCGAGAAAAATGATGGAGAAGCCTACATTAATTGATCGTACGATATTCATATACGATCCTCTTACTGTTATTATGGAAAGTACATATCCGTCCATTTTGTAGGATATATCGGATCCATAATTTTTATAGGATAAAGCAATACTCACTCCGACTAATGACATTGAGAAAATCAACAAGAACATGATGTCGAAGATGGACGGTGTAGAGGTAGAGTTTCTTAGTTCTCACCATATTTGCAAAATGGGAGATGTGTCTGACCACATGGGTGTATTTTCTCCTGAATTCCTTAATATGATAAAATAGCCTGTAATATTGAACCACATGATCAAGTTGAAGGTTGGTTATATGCGTATGGTGCTCAGGACTATTGATCAGACTCAAGGTATATGTAAAGGAATAAGGATGACGGTCACTGGGCTCGAAAAGCAAATAATCAAGGCATCGTTGATATCTGCTAAGGATAAATGTTATAATGTACTGAACTCTCGAGTGGTCTGAGCTCGTAAAATTTCATAGAATTCCCGTCAGGTTACAAAGAATACAGTTTCCGTTGACTTGTTTCGTTACGACCATGAATAAGAGTCAAGGACATAGTCTTTCGCATGTAGGTCTCTACCTTCCCCAACTTGTCTTTAGTCATGGTTGGTTGTATGTCGAAATATCTAGGGTTACTAACAATAAAAGAGCCTGAAAGATTTAGTTTCTAACAACCCGGTGAGACGCACGGCGATGACTTATGTTGTCTTTAAAAAGATACTAGACAAAAATTGATGTATTATCTAAGTAATATTTTTGTTAATTTACAATCTGTTTTAACTTAAAATTGCCATAATTTATGTGTAGTATTTTAACTCAACTAATATATTTATTTTAATAGCATTCTTTTTTCTTCTTTTTTTGGAAAGAATATCAAATAAACCATTTATCTATATTTATATTGTGAACGAATCACCTTTTTATCACTTATCTTAAATAAGTGTAATAATATTTTGGATTTTTAAAGTATTAAATATTATTTTTCTCATTTCTAATATTTTAATTAAAACATCTACCTAATCGATGGATTACAAATTAATCTTATTACAAATTACTTTATTTTATATGTAACTTCCTCATTTTCTCTTCATATTTATAAGAAGGGTTTATATAAGTTTTTTAAATGATATAATACGTTCTCTAGATCGTATAAGAGCACCCACTATGGCTCTATCCTATAGTGGTGCTGTTAGGAGTATTCCCTCGAATGCCACTCAGAGGATGTTAGACTGAGGGCATTTTACTTGTTATTATATGTAACATCCCTAGATTTAATCGGGAATATTACAGCGCCGTGGGCCCCGAGATGGAACCCACAAGGCGGAAGGAAATTTTCGCAAACATTTACAAATGCCCCAAGAGGCCAACGACGGTACTATCTTTAAAAATATTCGAAGGCTATATAAAATCTATTTATCAAAACCGTCGTAAAATCTCGTTTGAAAGGACAAGGCCTGAAATGCCAGAACTCAACAGTTTAGAAAATGATTTTCCAAAATAACTCAAGTTACCAGAAACGAAAGGTCATTTAAAAATACTCACGCAGCGGAAAAGACAAGCAATTAAAAATACTCTAGCAGCAGAATACAACAATTGTTCAGGAACTCGATACACAATTACATGCCCTAGCCAGTATCCTCCGGGAAGCTCATCTCTCCACGACCGCTACAAGCTCGATATCCAAAGAACCTAAAAAGAAAGCCCACGACGGGGTCAGCCATAATATCCAACAATGATAACCGTCACATCGCATTAATAATTACATACCAATGAGAATACAAGAATAAGAATACGACCAATGTAATCTTATCGTCATAACTCTACCAAAATTCACATCTCGTACTATGTCTCACAATACCCCAAAAATCCTCAAAACGTCATCATAACTCACTGTTACGAAAAATCCACTAACTCTATCCAACCCAAATTCGTCGGGTGACATCATCAAGTCTCAACAAGGAAGCCGATTGTCCATCAAAGACAAATACCAAGGGAAATACGGAACATACCTCGAGATGCACAATACCACGACAATCATATCAGTCTAATCCAAGATCAGATCAATGCAACATACGGGCACGGTCCTAATACAAGACCTACAAATGCATACTCATATGACAACGTCAATATGCTCAAAACAATAACAACATTGTATACTCAATGGAAATCCCATGATCCAGCGCCCTCGGCATAGATCCCCTTGATGATCCTATCAGATCAACATGAGGTGGATAACCAACAATATACATATACACAAAAACACATATAAAACCAACGATGCGAATCCACATGATTCCATCAACGCAATACTGGGTAATCCAACGATCCAGCGCCCTCAGCATAGATCCCCATGATGATCCCGTCGGACCAACGCATGGTGGAAAACCTGTCCAGCGATCCAGCGCCCTCATCATAGATCCCCATGATGATCCCGTCGAACCAACGCATGGTTGACATCCGATCCAGCGCCCTCAGCATAGATCCTCATGATCCCATTGGATCATTTACAACATAAACAATACAATTATGCATACACATATGCAACTCAATATGTTCATCAACATGAACAACATATGAATCAAAACATGAACGACACTATGATGAAACAACTAGGACGACTTCATGTTCAGCAACATGAAAGACAACCTCCATGATCAACATCATCAACACTAAACCGAAATCAAAACTAAGATACTTGTCCCGAGTCCTTCAGGAGCAATTTCGATGTCAAATCATCACCGGCGATTATCCGCAATGCTCGACGATCCAAACGTACCATGAACTATAGATATTCATTTCCTCATCTTTACCATAATGTAACCTCGATACCCGAATATGCCAATAACCGAAATAAATCATATACAGTACGATTTAACTTCTAGAATCGGAAAGACAACATATAATCATTGTTATATGCATTATAAACGAAATGAAACTGAAACCATTCATTAAACATTATAACTGAGCAAGTAATAACTTGCCTCGATACCGATACGACGATGATGAAGCCGCTACCAATTTCATTGCCTTCGTCTACGAGCTCCTCAGCCCTGACCACGCAATACACGAACATGCTCGAACACGACCGCAATATACGGTTATAATCACCGATCGATTATCGCACCCTATCGCAATAATAAATTAACAACAATTCGATAACGATCAACAACCGACACGACCAACCAATCAACTCAACGGTTCAATAAAAACGTCGATTAAACGCAGTCTGAACAAACCAAATCCAACCATCACGAATTCATAATCACAACACAAAAGACTGCACCGTCTGCCTTCTTAGCGTACGTTAAACGTATAACATAGCATGCGCTAAGTTGCTCCCGTTAGCGTGCGCTAGCCAGTAAGCTTAGCGTGCGCTAATGCTGTATAGTGGTATGCATCCCAAGCATCGACTAACACTTTGCGACTATGAATCCGAATGAAAGGGAAATCATACTCCAAGATTAACAATAACTTTTTCCAAATTCAATCTCATCATCATGATCCAAATCTTATCAAGAACATACGAAACTAAAATCAACATAATGTTGGTTTTAATCATCTTATCCATATTTATAATCAAAACCATTATATATCCTTATATCATCTTAACATCAAAATCCAAAATGAAGGGAGATATAAATCTCCATATCTCTTGAAGATAAACAACACCATAACTATCACAAGGATCATATCAATGTCCATATATCAATAACAACATCAACAATCAAACCAATTCGATAACAAGGATCATATCATACTCAATCCGGAATTCAACCTCATATCATGATTTAACTCATCTAAATCGACAACTGAAATTATCATGATTCAGAAATCCATGATTCAACCTCATCAAGTTAAACGAATCACCATTAACATGATGGATCTTAAATAACATCCGAAAACTCTTATCCTAATCCCATTAGGTCTCATAAAAATCACCACATGATTATCCAACATGTTCTCTCACAAGTAATAGTCCTTAAAAACGAACTACTATCAAAGGGATACGAAAATTACCTGGATTAGACGAACCAAGAAGAAGAACACTTGAACTTCATTCCAAGAATCATGAATAACTTGAAGAACAAGGCTTTAATCCACGCTTTGTATCTTAATCTTGATAAAGATCATCATCTCGGAGTGTTTCTGGACCTCAAGTACCTCCCAAAGCTCTCTCTATCGAGTGAAAGGAAAGAAATAGACGAAATGCCTCATAATACCCATCTGTCCCCTTATATAGAATACATTACTAGCGTGCGCCAACATCTCATGTTTAGCGTGCGCAACAGCCTTAGCGTGCGCTAACTGACTTTTGTTAGCATGCGCTATCGCAGTCCAGAGGCTACTGTATGGCTACGTACATGAGCTTACGTACGTAATGCCCATACATTAGCGTACGTAACTTACACTGTCTAGCGTACGCAAGTCCTTGCACCATAGCGTGCGCTACTCATAGTTGACTTGCTACAGTCTGCACCTACCCCCGTGTCCCCACATGCCGAAAGTAACCTGACAAGGCCAAGATTCCTTTGGTCCGATCTGTTTAGCATGCGCTATGAATATACATTAGCGTGCGCTAATCGTTCACAACAAACATCCGTTGACCTTGTCGGCACATGCGCCGAAAGTGATCGGGTCCACACATAGATTCCTTCTGATCTGGTCTGTACTACGCAAACCGTTATCTTTTGCCTCTAGCGTGCGCTAAACCAGAACGATAGCGTGCGCTAGGCATGTATATTAACGTGCGCTAATAATGTTACACTTAACCATTTTCAGCTACTCTTGTCCAACGTCTCAACATACAGAATACGAACATACGGCATACTGAATACATATACTCAACACATTATATCCTCAAATACAATTGTCGACCAATTACGACAATTATACCAATACTGACATCTCAGTTCTTCATTTATTTTATCCATACTGTACAGATTCCACGCTGTACAAAATAACTCAGATAAAATAACATTAAACAATAGTAGTAGAAATTTCAGATATTACATACTACACCACTTAAAATAAGTTTCGTCCTCGAAACTTGCAATCCGTCATAGAAAAACCAATAAACATACCGTTCAACCAAAATATTTCGAAACTATTACAACACGATCAATCATCTTCATTACTGAATAACCAAAAGAGCACACTTACAAATACGCAGGTCGACGATCTCCTGAGATACTAGCAAGCGATCTCACTGTACAGTCCCAATACACTTACAATCACAATTCCTTGAGTCTCAACAAAATATATCATCTTCGGATGAAACAATCTACTCGAATCAAATCCTGTCTGCCTAATTACATAATCAAGTCCCAATTCCGATAAGACGAATAATACACAATATATCTGCGAAACAACTACCCAAAACAACGACACGAATTCCGAAACATCGACACAAAATCCGAACGCTCAGATGGTCACCAGCAATGATCAACCCATAAATTAACCGAGTTTATCATCGACATGATAAATTTTAATACGACCAATCCAAAGGTCAAAACGTAGCCGAGAATATGATCAACATGATAAACTCCAATATGACTAACCAGAGGTCAAAACACAATCGAGAATATCATCAACATGATAAACTCCAACACGATGAACACAGAACTACAGAAACTGATATACGAACGAATAGAATTCTCACAACAACACACCAATCACATACAGTGTATCTCAAAGAACATACCCGACTGGTGAACATACCCCTCGGCGTACGAACAACCAGTCACAACCGACAAACATATCCAATCATACATGGAGTGGGAACGACCAAACAACATCCAGAACAACCATCCTGGGGTCACCATTGTAATACCCAGTTGTAATTCAGTCATTATCATTCAGTAATTATCGTTCATTAATTGTCACTCAGTAATTTTCACTCATTAATGATCATTTTTCACTCATATTCAATCATTGTATTCACCATTCAGAGTAATTATATCGTGTATCAATCGTCATTCATCATCAATCTAGTTGGAGAATCGTGCCGTGTTTATCATCATTGTCATCTTTATAGTGGGCTGTGTGTGAGGAGTAGCGCATGCTATGAACTCTCTTTAGCGCGCGCTAATTGAGTTCAGGTAGCGCACGCTACCTCTCAACACTAGCGTACGCTAGTATGTTTCAAGCAGGCAGTCCAGAAGGCACTGGACTGCAGTTGGGTTGTAAGTAGCGCACGCTACGAATGGTAAGTAGCGCGCGAGAGTAGGTTGGAGTAGCGCACGCTATGCAGTCGGTGTAACGCACGCTAAAGATGGATCAGGCAGAGTCCAGTGGCTACTGGACTGATTAGGAATAATTCCTAGCGCACACTACGAGTAGATATTAGCGTACGCTAATCGGTGTAAGTAGCGCACGCTGAATATTGTGTGTAGCGCGCGCTACCGCGATCAGATCAGAGAACACGAGGTTCTGGACTCCAGTACTGGGCATCAGATAATTCGTTAGTGCACGCTAACATTTTGTGTTAACGCACGCTAAGTACATGGTTGTAGCGCACGCTACAAGAGGTACGTAGCGCACGCTACCGTCGCGAACAGAGTGTACTGGACTACCCTGTATACCCGTTAGCGCACGCTAATCCGAGGACAGTATTTATTGGACAGTGCAGTCCATTTCATCATTTCATCATCCCACTCCATTCCTTCGGCGGTTTTGGGCAATTCCGGACGATTTGGAGAGTTTTCTTCGAGCTGAATCCACAAATCATCATCTTCAAGCTTATCATTCAGATTAATCATCATTTCATCATCCCCATCACATCAAATCAAGGTAATAATCTCCTGGATCTAGAATTTTGGATTTTGGGCATTTTCCTTCCGATTTCTTCGTGTGAGCTTGGATTGTTGTTGGAATATGTTATATATGGATTATCTACCTTGGATAAATGTATTCCTACGGATTTATTGTCGTATATTTCGGATTTCATTAATATTGGGGTTGAATCAAGAACACTTTGGGGTTGACTTTGATATTTTTGGGGGGTTTCGATTAGATGTTGTCGTTAACTCAAATTGTGGATTCCTATAGGATTATTGATATCATTGAAGTTGTTTTGTCGGGTTGAAATACTCATTTTGGAGTTGGTTTTGATATATTCGGGATTGGATATTATCAAAGGTTGTGTGTTTGCTAAGTGTTCGCTAGAATGCCTCAATGAGTTTGGATATTGTTGTATCGACGTTTGAGTCGGTTATAATCGTGTTTGATTCGTATATTGAGCATTGTTGGTAATTGTCATTCAAGGTTGTTCGAGCGACCGACATCCCTTTTTGGACGTTGTTCGGGGAAGGACTTTATTCACCGGTGTTGAGTAAGTTAATTCTTACTCGGTTAAAAGGATACTCATTCCTTTCGTGGTTGTTCATTCATAAATCATAATCATAATTCATTCATAATGTATTAACCGCATTGAGACTTGTATTTGTCAATTAATCACTTCATTCATGAGGAACGACGGTTCCAATCATTTCATTGAGCTATCATTCGTTTCACTATCATTTCATCTCGGTGAGTCATTCTTGACTTTGTCGGATTGTTATTCATTATTATTCTTCATGGTCATTCATTGCCCATGTGACCTTCTGGGTTTATATTGCGTGGCCGGGTGGGGATGTGTGGAATTTTTAGTCGGGCACGTGATGGTCATGTGTTGGGTTCATCGACACATTGGACTGTGCACACGGTAATGTACCTACGTGAGACTAATTAGGTACAAGGACGGGTGTGTCCGGACACTCGTCTTGTGCACTTGCACATACCATTACGGGCGTACTATGATGCCTCTCTTCAGAGTCATTTCATAATTAAGATATATCATGATTGTGTTTATTCAACTCTTGAGGATTGTTGTTCTATGTAACTGACCCCGTTGGGGGATGTTGTTTTCAGGTCATGGCAAGGCTAAGGCACGGGAAGAGAACGCTGACGGCGAGAAGTCCCAGTGATACTAGTAGGGGGGCCCAGTCCTTTCATTCACTCGGGTTTTCTTTATTTTATTTCCGCTGCAGACTTCCATTTTGATATTCATTTCATTCAGTGTTGTATATTTTATCTTCATATAAAATATACATGTATTCGGTATTATCTTGGGTGTGTTGTAATGAAACTCCTCATCGGAGTAATTAATGATATACTGTGGTTATATCGCTTAATTCATTCATTTTCACTCGCCTGGTGGGTCCCAGTCGGGGGTCCACGGCACTGTAATATCCGCCTGGTTTGGGGTGTTACAACCATCCCCAAATCTACACTTACAAAGAAATCATTCAAAAATTACTATGGTAAAATTGCGCTACTACCATACCGATGGAATTACATAGCACATATGTCCCGATTTCAGAAAATCCAAAGTTTCTAAAATCTCATCATGTGCATGAATCTACAACACGCAACATATTTCTCTTATCTAATAAATCAACTGATCATCCATGGATAACCAAACTATCATATTAGAGTTCGGATCTCTTTTCCTCGTACCGTTAGTGTGTTATCCAGTTTGTGAATCTCACTCAGAACTTCACCATGATATGCAAAATGTGTATGTATATCAATCACATTTTCAAAATCAGTTTAAAATCATACAATCTTGTCAAGAAGACAAATTTTCGAAAGTTCTTTCCAAAATTTCAAAACTCAAAACATAAATTTTCGTAAGACCACGAAAATAATTTTCGAAAAATTAAACTGGCTCGCTGGTGCCAAGTATTCGATAACAGTTTCCTTCGAATCCGCACGATTTCGAAGTTTTAAAATGAAAACTATGCAAATGATTGACCACATCCGTACTCCTGTATGCCAATTCGTTTCGTCACCAATATCCACTGATATTCCATCGGAAAACCACACAATAGAGTTCTAAAATATAAATTCCGTTAAAACTCATTTTCCACGCATGACTCGTAACGTCAACCATTAACCCATCCTGGATCACCTCAAATATGCTATGACAAAACATTGAAACAACTCAACACAGTGATAGACTTCCCGAGAGGTTTTATTTGAATATGTAAACCAAAACCCCGAAAGGCAGTAATAAAATGCATAAGCGATTAGTAAGGTGTTTTACAAATCTCGGGAGTTTTAAGAAAACAGAAAAAAGCCTTTTGAAACCTTAGGGTCTCAGCCCAAAAATCATTTCGGTAAAACATCCGTAAAACGTTCATTTTGAAAAGTATCATTTTCAAATGCTCGAAAACAGTTCCATATATTACAAAATGAACTAACATGACTACATGTTCTTCTCAACCATGCACAACATTTCTCCCAAATGCACAGTTTCGTAATCTAACCGATATATTGATTTCCAAAATCATAGTTTCTCAAATCATCTATCTGTCCCAATTATGTCACCTCATACTGTAACGTATAATATCCTGCTGAATCTCAATGCATGTCAACTTAGAATGGCAATAAATCTCAATGCAATTCAGGAATCCAAATACTTACAGATCGTGAAGCCGATGATTCCCCGTGATACTGGCACATGTATCAACCCTAGAAAATACTCGACACATATATTTTCAAAACACCCGTTTTGCAAACTCAGTTCAACTCGAGAACACAACACATCTCTTTCCAGAGAATCACGTTAATACCATTGGAAAAGCTTATAACAAGCCCAGTACTACACTGGCAAATCGCATAACGGACAAGCCCGAATGAACAACAAAACTCAGAGCTCAAACACTTGTCAACCGACAACTTGAATGACACGACAAAAGCACGACCCAACTCGACCCAACCGCTTAGGTTTTCACAACCTAAGCTCCGATACCATATTTTGTAACACCCCCAGATTTAACCGGGAATATTACAGCACCGTGGGCCCCGAGATGGAACCCACAAGGCGGAAGGAAATTTTTGCAAACATTTACAAATGCCCCAATAGGCCAACGACTGTACTATCTTTAAAAATATTCGAAGGCTATATAAAATCTATTTATCAAAACCATCGTAAAATCTCGTTTGAAAGGACAAGGCCTGAAATGCCAGAACTCAACAGTTTAGAAAACGATTTTCCAAAGTAACTCAAGTTACCAGAAACGAAAGGTCATTTAAAAATACTCACGCATCGGAAAAGACAAGCAATTAAAAATACTCTAGCAGCAGAATACAACAATTATTCAGGAACTCGATACACAATTACATGCCCTAGCCAGTATCCTCCGGGAAGCTCATCTCTCCACGACCGCTACAAGCTCGATATCCAAAGAACCTAAAAACAAAGCCCACGATGGGGTCAACCATAATATCCAACAATGATAACCGTCACATCGCATTAATAATTACATACCAATGAGAATACAAGAATAAGAATACGACCAATGTAATCTTATCATCATAACTCTACCAAAATTCACATCTCGTACTGTGTCTCTCACAATACCCCAAAAATTCTCAAAACATCATCATAACTCACTGTTACGAAAAATCCACTAACTCCGTCCAACCCAAATCCATCGGGTGACATCATCAAGTCTCAACACGAAAATCGATTGTCCATCAAAGACAAATACCAAGGGAAATACGGAACATACCTCGAGATTCACAATACCACGACAATCATATCAGTCTAATCTAAGATCAAGTCAATGCAACATATGGGCACGGTTCTAACACAAGACCTACAAATACATACTCATATGACAACGTCAATATGCTCAAAACAATAACAACAGTGTATACTCAATGGAAATCCCATGATCCAGCGCCCTCGGCATAGATGTCCTTGATGATCATATCAGATTAACATGAGGTGGATAACCAATAATATACATATGCACAAAAACACATATAAAACCAACGATGCGAATCCACATGATTCCATCAACGTAATACTGGGTAATCTAATGATCCAGCGCCCTCAGTATAGATCCCCATGATGATCCCGTCGGACCAACGCATGGTGGAAAACCTGTCCAGCGATCCAGCGCCCTAAGCATAGATCCCCATGATGATCCCGTCGAACCAACGCATGGTGGACATCCGATCCAGTGCCCTCAGCATAGATCCTCATGATCCCATCGGATCATTTACAACATAAACAATACAATTATGCATACATGTATGCAACTCAATATGTTCATCAACATGAACAACATATGAATCAAAACATGAACGACACTATGATGAAACAACTAGGACGACTTCATATTCAGCAACATGAAAGACAACCTGCATGATCAACATCATCAACACTAAACCGAAATCAAAACTAAGATACTTGTCTCGAGTCCTTCAGGAGCAATTTTGATGTCAAATCATCACCGGCGATTATCCGCAATGCTCGACGATCCAAACGTACCATGAGCTATAGATATTCATATCCTCATCTTTACCACAATGTAACCTCGATACCTGAATATGCCAATAACCGAAATAAATCATATACAATACGATTTTACTTCCAGAATCGGAAAGACAACATATAATCATTGCTATATGCATTATAAACGAAATGAAACTGAAGCCATTCATTAAACATTATAACTGAGCAAGTAATAACTTGCCTCGATACCGATACGACGATGATGAAGCCGCTATCAATTTCATTGCCTTCGTCTACTAGCTCCTCATCTCTGACCACGCAATTCACGAACATGCTCGAACACGACCGCAATATACGGTTATAATCACCGATCGATTATCGCAACCTATCGCAATAATAAATTAACAATAATTCGATAACGATCAACAACCGACACGACCAACCAATCAACTCAACGGTTCAATAAAAACCTCGATTAAACGCAGTCTGAACAAACCAAATCCAACCATCATGAATTCATAATCACAACACAAAAGACTGCACTGTCTGCCTACTTAGCGTACGTTAAACGTATAACGTAGCGTGCGCTAAGTTGCTCCCTTTAGCGTGCGCTAGCCAGTAAGCTTAGCGTGCGCTAATGCTGTATAGTGGCATGCATCCCAAGCATCGACTAACACCTTGCGACTACGAATCCGAATGAAAGGGAAATCATACTCCAAGATTAACAATAACTTTTTCCAAATTCAATCTCATCATCATGATCCACATCTTATCAAGAACATATGAAACTAAAATCAACATAATGTTGGTTTTAATCGTCTTATCCATATTTATAATCAAAACCATTATATATCCTTATATCATCTTAACATCAAAATCCGAAATGAAGGGAGACATAAATCTCCATATCTCTTGAAGATAAACAACACCATAACTATCAAAAGGATCATATCAATGTCCATATATCAATAACAACATCAACAATCAACCGAATTCGATAACAAGGATCATATCATACTCAATCCGGAATTCAACCTCATATCATGATTTAACTCATCTAAATCGACAACTAAAATTATCATGATTCAGAAATCCATGATTCAACCTCATCAAGTTAAACGAATCACCATTAACATGATGAATCTTAAATAACATCCGAAAACTCTTATCCTAATCCCATTAGGTCTCATAAAAATCACCACATGATTATCCAACATGTTCTCTCACAAGTAATCGTCCTTAAAAACGAACTACTATCAAAGGGATACGAAAATTAACTAGATTAGACGAACCAAGAAGAAGAACACTTGAACTTCATTCCAAGAATCATGAATAACTTGAAGAACAAGGCTTTAATCCACGCTCTCTATCTTAATCTTGATAAAGATCATCATCTCGGAGTGTTTCTGGACCTCAAGTACCTCCCAAAGCTCTCTCTATCAAGTGAAAGGAAAGAAATGGACGAAATGCCTCATAATACCCGTCTGTTCCCTTATATAGAATACATTACTAGTGTGCGCTAACATCTCATGTTTAGCGTGCGCAACAGCCTTAGCGTGCGCTAACTGACTTTTGTTAGCGTGCGCTATCGCAGTCCAGAGACTACTGTCTGGCTTCGTACATGAGCTTACGTACGTAATGCCCATACATTAGCGTACATAACTTACACTGTCTAGCGTACGCAAGTTCTTGCACCGTAGCATGCGCTACTCATAGTTGACTTGCTACAGTCTGCACCTACCCCCGTGTCCCCACATGCCGAAAGTAACCTGACAAGGCCAAGATTCTTTTGGTCCGATCTGATTAGCGTGCGCTATAAATATACATTAGCGTGCGCTAATCGTTCACAACAAACATCCGTTGACCTTGTCGGCACATGCGCCGAAAGTGACCGGGTCCACACAGAGATTCCTTCTGATCTAGTCTGTACTAGCATCCGTTATCTTTTGCCTCTAGCGTGCGCTAAACCAGAACGATAGCGTGCGCTAGGCATGTATATTAGCGTGCGCTTGTCCAACGTCTCAACATACAGAATACGAACATACGTCATACTGAATATATATACTCAACACATTATATCCTCAAATACAATTGTCGACCAAATACGACAATTATACCAATATTGACATCTCAGTTCTTCATTTATTTTATCCATACTGTACAGATTCCATGCTGTACAACATAACTCGGATAAAATAACATTAAACAATAGTAGTAGAAATTTCGGATATTACATTATATAAATTGTTATCATAAGTAATTGTATGTTTCTTTATGTACCGGTAGTTATTGGCATTCCTCACTCGTAAATATATATACAGAAACTAGTTCGTATATTTGAGAGCAGAACATTCCACTCCCTATTGGATAAGGGGATCGGCACTGGAAAGGTTTATGACTCCAATACTTAATCGTTCACAAGTCGATGAAACTTGACTGAGCGTTAAGTTTATGTGAAGACTTGTATGATGTGTTCTTTGACTTGAAGAGTGTCTGTCGTCACTAATAGTTAGTGGGAGCGCATGTTATAGGTATGCTAATGAGATTAGTATACTCGAACCTACTCACCCTCGATTCGTCACGAGGATTTCACTCCGGGATAGTCAATGACAGAATCGAAGGTTGTGATAGGTATTCGTGAACCTTCGACTTGAGGATTTAGTAGGGATGTGCTTGAGACGTTAAGATTTTCACTAGAGTAGTTTGACCCAGAAAACCGGAAAGTGTGGGTCAACCTCAACGTGCATCTTGATGGATAAGTAGCATGTTCTACTAAATACCAAGATAGAATTATTTCTCCTGTAAGTGAACAGGTTTATATCCTATGCAGTTATTGAGAGATAAGATCATAAGTTTTTAGCCAAAGCATTGGAGCTAGTTGTATTAGATGCACGAGAGCTCGGTGATCTCGATTTACATTAACTCATGCATAGCGTCAAGTACAGATAGGGTTTGACTGACCCTGACCCCACTACGCCATAAGTGCTCTTATGCAATGCATATCTCTAGTGTTGCAAGGAAAAGTATTGCAATAGCCCTCTGATCTTTGGTCTTTTGCAATACTACCCAACTAGTGTTGCATTAGACCTGAATGCACTTTTGCAAAAGACGTTAATGCAACACCAACCTAAAGTGTTGGATTATACGTGAACTTAAAGTGTTGCAATAGACTAAATTATCTTAATAATTACGAAAAATATTTTAAATATTTTTTAAAAAAAATATCGTCAAATTTAATTTTTTTACACTAAAACAAAATAAATTATTTGAATTTGTTTAATCATATTATAACGGACTTAATATCCAGGAAATTAAAATTAATTTTGGTGGTATTATTTTTTATTATTATTTTATTTTGACTTTCATTTTTAATTTAATTATCTCCCTAATTAAGAACGTGGCGGAGATATTAGACCAAAGTGTTAGTAAGTTATTGATGGTTGGTGTTATCTTACGCGTTATGTATTAATCGCATAATTGAACCAAATGACGGAATAACAAATTTGAGATCGATCCATTTTTAATGGGATAAATTATAATCGAACCTTATTGGTCGAATACCAATCTACCCACTATATTATATATATTTATATATATATATATATATTCTCCTCCTCCTTATCTTTCTCTCTCTCAATTCCCTTTCCCCCACCACCTCCTTTCACGACCGTAGGTCCGTGATTTTGCCCTAGTTCCCGCACTCGCAAAATAGACACAGCATCGCCAAGGAAGAAAAAAGGGCTTTCTCTTCAATCCCAGTACCCGATCGGTTCACTCCTGCTCCATCACCATTGATAAAGAGCCCATCTTCCGATTTCAGCGGTAGGGAAGCAAGAAAAGGAATCGTTAACGAAGAAAAAAGGGGTTCAATCACGCAAGAACGGCAAAAAGGTTGAGATCTCTCAGCTCAAATATCTTTCCTATCTTCGATTCTTTCATTGGGTTAACTTTGTCTTCTTCTGGCCAGTATCTTATTCTTGTATCGCGGTTCGAGTTGCAACCCCATTTGCAAATTTTTGAGATTCGATTTCGAGATTTGGTATTTTTGAATGCTCCATCGGTTGGTGTCCTGTTCTTTCCTTACCGGATCGTGATAGATACCATTAAACTATATCCGCATTTTTTATTCATGATATACAATATATTCATATGTATATTATCATATATATCCATTTTCATACAAAATATGATAAGTTTCTGTTGGAGTCTTATAGGGTTAATGACTGCTGATGAGATGGAAATATTATTTTACTTGTTTAATATCATTTCTTTTCCAGTTTAGTGGCATGATACATCAAATGGAATTGCTTTTAGGTCTATGGGGCATTGGGAATGTCTGTGAAAATACACCTGATGCTGAATTCCAAAATGCTTATAGCTGGTGATAGTGATGCAATTGTCGCAACATCTTTGCTTGAAGCCAGTAATCTAGTAGTTCTTAGGGTAAGTTGTTCTACATCAGCTATTTTATTTCACAAAGTTGTTATTTTTGCTAAGATGATCATTTTTATACTCATCTGTTGCCAGGGATCATCCATGATACATTCAACTGCAAATTTAGGGCTTCATGGACCAGGGTCCCTGAACTTGTCAGGGCTAGGAGATGTTATTGAAGCCCAGCATTTAGTTTTGTCATTACTCTATGCAATCAGTGTAAGGCTACACGTCTACAAAGTAAATTAGAAATCATGCGGGGAATTGTTCTGCTGAAAGAAAAACGATGCGTATTATACCTGATTGAACAAAAAGCTGTCACACATACATTGCGTATTCAATCTAGCATTTATACTTTTCTATTAAAGATGCTTTACAAAGTATCTAGCTATAGAAAAAGACGAAGTTTACCTCTATTACTTTTCAACTTCTTTGCTACAATTTCATAGCTTTTTGCGGCACAAAATTCTTAGGGGAGAGTTCCGTGGATTGTTATTATTTTTTTCAGGTTATATAGAGAGATCTCAAAGAATCATTAAGAATATTTAGGACGAATTTCACCTGTCAACAGTGTTATCATTTACTATTGGCTCGAATAATGTTTAATGGAGACTATTTATACCGATTATTCTGTTATTATCTCATGCAGCAAGGGGCAAACTATCTCTCTCAAATAGAACAGTCAGAAATGGAATCATTCAAGGAACTCATGCAGCCTTTTCTAGATGCGGTTGTGAAGTCGGAGCTTTTTGGACATAATGATTCAGAGATCAAGCTTTTCTTAGCTGTTTGTCATTGGCAGATAACTCGAATTGCTGCACCTGAACCGGTACATAAGAAAAATGTTCTCAAGGTATCTTCTCTTTGATAGTAAGAAAAAGATGGAACTGAAGTATAGACTTCATGAATGGTTCCTTACTTTACGATTAAGTTGTTATTCTTCCAGGATATTTTCCAGCTGATTGTTAGTACTTTAAGTGACTTAAAAGATATTAATAGTTCATCATTTGAAATGAGACTTGCTATTTTGGAAATTTTGGCAACATGTATTGCTACGGTTGATCTCAAATGATATGATTTAATAATTACAATGTTCAAGACTTTCTTTCAAGTCATCAGGTGTGTTTTTGGTGAAAGATGAGTGAATTGCACTAATGCGAAACTTAAATTTTGTTTTGTAGAGAGCCAAAGATGCTAAGAAAAAGAAGTTTACACAGGGACCGAGAACCCATTTGCGAGCGAATGCAGCTGCAACTGGGAAGGAACCAGGGAACGCTGGAACTGAAAATGAGAAGGAAGTGACAAGTTCATACCGTGTACCAGCTTTAAAACCAACATGCAGTAAAAATTGTTTAAACAGGCAACCAATGGAGCAACTCCTGGTTCCGTAAATGCTTACTTAGCGCTGAGGGTGTTGCGTGTCGAATTGTTAGTATAAGATTTGTTAGATAGTAGTTGGAGTTGGTATTTTGCCTCGACTGTTTGTTGGGATGTTGGTATTTGGTACTGGAATATTGGATATGGTATTTTATTTGTATGGAATGATGTACGTACGAAATAGTTGTTGTGAATTTTTTATTTAAAGTATTGCATTTATCTTTCAGTTAGTGTTGCATATTCTCAAATTAGTGTTGCATATTCTCAAATTAGTATTGCATATAACAACCATATTATTAAGAATAGTGTTGCATTATGTTTGGTGGAACACACTGGTGACGTGGATGATGGGATCCACTGTTGACGTGGCAAAAGGGCCCACCGTTGACATGGATGAAGTGGGATCCACTGCTCATGTGGCCAAAACAGCCACTGCTGATGTGTCATTAGTTTGGATCCCACTTTTCTGAACTGTATTCTCCTCTTAAGCCAACATTATTTTCTGTTGCATATATTTTGTTTTGTGTTGCACTGTTGCCATTTTTTCTTGAACGCAAGTGCACGTTATCGTATACAAGTAATAAAGTGATGAGTGAGTATCGTTCCCACGAGGACTGAATCACTAACTACCGATTTTTATGTATTCTAGTTTTATTTGAACAATCGAACTTTGGGTTGCAATTAATTACTAAAAGAAATTAATAAAAGACTAAATAGTATAAACGATCGATCTAAGAAGAAAAATCAAATGATGAATAATTCTAGGATTCTCAATCCACCTTGGTTTATCCGAATTTACTTTCGATTATCTGAAGTTAATGATTTTCCCAATTTATTGAAAGCGAAGATTGCTAAAATACTCTACCGCCTCTCCCGAGGTCAATAGATTTTTCTAAAGGCGAATAACGCACTCTATCCCTAGGTGATTTAATTCGTCAGTAGGCAAAAAGCATAAAATCTTCAAAAGGCCACGTAGTTCCTATGAGTATATTCCTATCTCACCGAATAAAACGGTTCTCACCAATAGTTCCTCACCAACTCTCCTCTCCCGATTCGAGTTGCGCAATTAAAACAATCCAATTATTGGCCAGACAATTGAAAGTATTAAAATCGATTGGGAAAACTCAATAGAAAAGGGAATTATATAGATAATCTAAAGCAAATCCGTCAAAACTTAGGTTTCATCAAAATCCTAGAACAAGGGTTTTAGCCTGACATGCTAAAAGATAAAAATACAGAATAAAAGAATGAAAGCATTAAAATCAAACGCAGATGAAGAGCTCGGATCCCTCCGTTCTTCTGGCTCCCGCCCTCTGCTCCTGATGTCTTACCGTCGCTTCTTGATAATCAATTCTCGATCAGCCGATCCCCTCTTTTACGACCTTGCCGCTTTATTTATAGCTTTCTTACGCCACAAAACGCGTCCGTGTGATTAGGTCGAGATCCGGCTTCGCAACGGCCCAAAACCGCGCGGAGTACACAAAAACCGCCCCGTGTGCCGCGGCTCACTTAACCTGTGCCGCGGCTCACGGGGCACATATTAAAAACCTGGGCGCATTAAATTCATCTGGGCCGTGGCTCACTTTATCTGTGCCGGCTGCAGTACATTATTCGGAGGTCGCTGGTGCCTTCTGTGCCGCGCCCGCTTGCCTTGGCCGCGCCCTGGGCCAAAATTCGCTGTTTCGTCCGTTTTCATCGCTTTCGCTTTGGACTCCAATTTCCTGCAAAATATAAGATAATAGGGCATTACAAGCTCATTTATGCAGATTTACAATTCAAAAGAATACAAAATAATGATAAATAAGCGTATAAAAATACGCCTAACAAATACCCCCAAACTTGAGCCTTTGCTTGTCCTCAAGCAAAAAGAATTAATTTCAACAAAAGAATATCGTGAATAATCGTGCAACTTATAGTGCTCAACCTAATCAATACTACCCTGAAATTCTCTCTGAATAATACAAGTATCGTAATAGCGAGCTACATCCAGAACACTGATTCCACAAAGTAACCAATTTCAGTCCTAATCACTCGTTTATGAAGAAAATCCAGCTCAAAGATTAACAAACATGAATTTAATCGACCGTCAATATGAAAAGTTAAATAAACAAGCTAACTCGCCCAGTTCCACAGTCTACTGACAAAAATTTTCATGAGTTTCATCAAAATTAACCCTCGGACAGTGTTCCCTTATATATGATCAATAAAGTGATTCGAGTTGACCACTAGGTTCGGATCTCGGGATGTTTCATCGGGATAGTCCTAGAGTGGAAATTCCATTCTCATGTATTGGGAAACCGTTTGACGTAAAAGACACTCATGGGGCACATGGATTCTTCTAGTTACTAAGTTCCCCTCCACAACGGAGAAACAACTCGAATTTCTATTCCCGCATGTCAAGGTTGCTGTTTTACGCGAGAGTAAACAACGGGTCACGTGAATACCCCCGGTTACTAGGCTTCCCATCATCGGTAATGCGAAATTTCTAAACCACTAGTCTAATCAGGGTCGTCGTTTTACGCGAGGGTAAACAACGGGTCACGCGAATACCCCCGGTTACTAGACTTCCCGTCATAGAGCAAAAATATCTTGACTTTTTGGGAAAAACTGTCCGACTCTAAACTCAAATCAAATGCCAATACGACTCATGTTACTGGACGACTAGTGAACCGAAAAATGAAACCAAACGTATAGACGGCTATTATAAAACACGTATGTCTCATTTCTTATCCGCTAAGATCTCTACAAAAAAACGAAAAAAAATTTCGGACCTAAATGAAGACTAAGCAGAAACAAATATTACTGACTACAACTCGACTAAAACTCAACCGTTTCTTCAGAGAGAAAATAGTGTTGTAATATCAGTATTACACAAATAGAAGCACGAAAAATTCACGAATAAGAGTAAAATCATGACAAGTAAGGCTAGCAACAACAAAAATAACAAAAAATAATGAAAAGTGCAACGAAATAAGTACAACAATAAATGTAGCAACAGAAAGTAAACCCCCCCAAACTTAGGACGTACATTGACCTCAATGGACAAAATATAATATGCAATAAAAGTGAAAGGTCAAGTACTCCCCTCCATTCCTCTCACGAGCTGGTGCCGGCGTCATCCAGCGAGGATGCACGCTTCTAGACTACACCATGCGGAATGTGAATGAATGAGCTTGCATCATCAAAGAGGAAATTAAGAATGAGCTCTCAAGTTTACATAGGATGGAAGGGTCGGGATAAAATGATTCGTTGCACATAGTTTGAAAAGGCTTGGCTTAATAATGTTTCATTGCTGCAATTTATCAAACACTTGGTATGCACAAGTTAAAATGAAGAACAAGAATTTTCATGGCTAACTCCAAATCCCAAAAAAAAATTAATACAGATATACGGCCATGATAACAGGCAACTAACATCACCAATTAGTTTATAATCACAAATACCATCACAATCCACTCCATATTCACCATATTCCAACTCCATAAAAAAAATTTTGAAGAACAACTAGCAGCATATAACTTCAATTTTCGGTTCGAATCATGCATCAATTATGATTAAGAGTTCGGGATTTACCTGACTTGGAATGAAGAATGCAAGAAGAGGGAGCAAAGAAAGATGTCGGCCGCGTGCTTGTGTGCAGGAGGGAAGGGAAGAAGTTTACATGAGGTCCCGGCCGATCGAGTATAAGAAGATACCTGGGCTATTCAGATTCTGAACGGGGGCCGCGACACAGCTTAAGTGAGCCGCGGACCATAGTACAGTCGGCCAGGGACTTTTTGTGATGTCGCCGGGTGCCGCGGCTCATCATACGGGTGCCGCGGCTCAAAAGGTTAGTGTGCCGCGGCTCAGCACATATGTGCCGCGGCTCATAGTACAGCCTCCTGGGCAGATTTTCGGCAATTAGCGTGCCTCGGCTCAGCACCGCGGCTCAGCAGAAACGTGTCGCGGCTCATAGGTCAGGTGTTCCGCGGCTCAGTAAGATCGTGCCGCGGCACATAGTACAGTCTGGTTTGGCTTTTTCCTGCCACTGGTGTGTGCCGCGGCTCACTATTCTTGTGCCGCGGCCCATCATTGATTTCTTTCCCTGTGGTGATTCCTGCACAGAATTTATAACGGAAAACATCAAGAATGAGAGGGCTAAGCAAATCAAAGCTAAAATGACGAAAAATAAAAACTCTAAAATGCAAGAAAATAAAAAATCTACAACTAATACTCGGGTTGCCTTCCGAGAAGCGCTAAGTTTATAGTCTTCAGCCGAACTTTTCTAGCATTCATCCGGCGGTGGATAAGACGACACTCGTCTTCTGCGCGTCTATTTGATTTCCCAAGTAGGCTTTCAACCGCTGTCCATTAACTTTGAATTTACGCTCATCTTTTTGGACTTCTACTGCACCGTGTGGGAACACTTGAACTACGGTGAACGGTCCCGACCATCGTGAATGTAATTTCCCGGGGAATAACTTTAAGCGAGAATTAAATAACAACACCTCTTGACCCGGGACAAACTCTCTCTGTGTGATGTGCTTATCATGGCACTTCTTTGTCCGCTCCTTATAAAGTTTTGCATTTTCGTATGCGTCGTGGCGAATTTCTTCCAACTCGTTCAGCTGCAACGACCGCTTTTCACCAGCAGATTTCAGATCAAAGTTTAATTTCTTTATCGCCCAGTAAGCACGATGTTCCATCTCTACGGGTAAATGGCAGCTTTTCCCATAAACCAATCTGTAAGGCGACATCCCGATAGGTGTTTTATACGCAGTGCGGTATGCCCAAAGTGCATCATCGAGTTTGAAAGACCAATCTTTTCGAGACGAGCTGGCCGTTTTTTCTAAGATCCATTTCAGCTCTCGATTTGATATCTCGACTTGACCGCTCGTTTGAGGATGGTAGGCTGTAGCAACACGATGAGTGACTCCATATTTACTCAAGACCGCATCAAGGAATTTACTCCATATAATAGCACGTGGAGTCCCAAAACGCGTGAAAATATGTTTTTTTATAAATTTGATCACGACATTGGACCCATTCGTTGGTAGTGCCACCGCTTCGACCCACTTTGAGACGTAGTCCACGGCTACCAAAATATAGAGATTCTTATTGGATGGAGGAAATGGACCCATGAAGTCGATCCCCCATACATCGAACAATTCAACTTCGAGTATGGTGTTCAGGGGCATTTCGTGTCGTCTTGAAATGTTTTCCGTCCGTTGACACTGATCACACGTGGATACAAAGGCGTGAGCATCCTTGAATAATGACGACCAATAGAACCCCGATTGTAAGACCTTTGCCGCTGTTCTATTCCGACTAAAATGTCCACCGTAAGGTGATGCATGACAATGGTTCAGCACACTGTGGATTTCCTCATCCGGAATACATCTACGAATGATTTGATCGGGGCATCTTTTGAATAGAAAAGGATCGTCCCACAAATAATACTTAGCGTC
Source organism: Orobanche coerulescens (assembly GCA_033398695.1). Taxonomy (NCBI): domain Eukaryota; kingdom Viridiplantae; phylum Streptophyta; class Magnoliopsida; order Lamiales; family Orobanchaceae; genus Orobanche; species Orobanche coerulescens. The sequence goes on along the minus strand of CM065809.1, from coordinate 153,289,988 downwards.
TGAGATTAGTTTCTTCTTTTGATGGCGTGAGAGGTCGTTTGGAATTGTTTTGCTTGCCAAGTAGTTCACTAGATCAGCATACCAAGGTGCGTGTTGCGAATCCACTTTGTAGAGCTGCTCGTCGGGAAAGGTTTCCATGATTTGCGGATGACTTTCTCCTCGCTCGAGGGGACTCTCTAACCGTGAAAGGTGATCGGCTATAACATTCTCAGTCCCCTTTTTATCCCGAATTTCCAAATTAAATTCTTGAAGGAGAAGCACCCACCTAATCAACCTTGGTTTAGCATCCTTCTTTTCCAAAAGGTATTTTATTGTTGAATGGTCGGTCCACACTATCACTTTCGTCCCTAGTAGATACGCCTGGAATTTATCGAATGTAAAGATTACCGCCAACAATTCTTTTTCCGTTGTGGCATAATTTCTTTGGGCGTCGTCGAGTGTTCGGCTCGCATAATACACGACGTGGAACACTTTCCCTCGTCTTTGTCCTAAAACAGCCCCAATGGCGAAATCACTCGCATCACACATTAATTCGAGCTAAGGTCGATCTGAGCGACTATCAATGAGCCGTGCTTAGGGCTTTCTTCAATAAATCGAAACTTTCTTTACACGACTCGTCAAAATTAAACGGAACATCCTTCATGAGTAGATTGCATAACGGCTTCGTGATCTTCGAAAAGTCCTTAATAAATCGGCGATAGAAACCGGCATGCCCCAAAAAACTTCTAATCCCTTTGACCGAAGTGGGCGGAGGCATCTTCTCAATTGTTTCGATTTTCGCCCGGTCGACTTCAACTCCCTGTGAGGATATTCGATGGCCAAGTACTATGCCCTCCTGCACCATAAAATGACACTTCTCCCAGTTCAAGACCAAATTTGTCTCTTCGCATCTCTTTAAGACCTTCTGCAAATTTTGCAAACAAATGTCAAACGAATCTCCAAAAACAGAAAAATCATCCATAAAAATCTCAATGCACTGCTCTACCATGTCAGAAAAAATAGCCATCATACACCATTGAAAAGTGGCCGACGCATTACATAATCCAAACGGCATGCGCCTATAAGCGAAAATGCCGTAAGGACATGTAAACGTCATTTTCTCTTGGTCTTCGGGGGCTATATAAATCTGATTGTACCCCGAATAACCATCGAGAAAGCAATAGAAATCGTGTCCGGCTAATCTATCTAACATCTGATCAATAAAAGGTAAGGGGAAATGGTCTTTTCTAGTGGCCTTATTTAATTTCCTATAATCTATGCACATACACCACCCCGTGACAATCCTAGTGAGAATTAATTCATTATTATCATTTTGAATAACCGTTATCCCACCCTTCTTTGACACAACTTAGACCGGACTTACCCACTTGCTATCAGAAATCGGAAAGATCATACCTGCGTCGAGGAGTTTTAAAACCTCGACTTTTACCACCTCCTTCATGTTTGGATTCAAACGGCGTTGATGCTCCACGGATGGTTTGTAGTCTTCCTCCATCAAAATCTTGTGCATGCAAATTGACGGGCTGATCCCCTTAATATCCGCAATAGACCATCCAAGAGCAGATTTGTACTCCCTCAAAACTCTCAATAATTTTGCCTCTTGATCCCCCGCTAAAGTGGCCGAAAGAATAACTGGAAGGGAGTCGTCGGGCCCCAAAAACGCATATTTTAAATGAGATGGCAGCTTCTTGAGTTCCAACTTTGGAGGTTTTTCGATTGATGGGACGGGTCGAGTTGGTGAACTTCCAAGCTCCTCAAATGGTTGACGAATGAAAATTGGCGGGGAAGCATCCATGTGTCATACGTAGGCTGCATGCTCTGCATTTAGTTCGGAAACAGCCCCAATCAAAACGGACTCCAATGGATCGGGTGGATAATTCTATCGAAAGGCTCTACTCACGCACGAGTCAATGATGTCAACTTGGAAACAATTTTCAGCATCACTCGGATATTTTACGGATCGAAAGATATTGAACGTTACTTGCTCCTCTTGAACTCGTAGAGTCAGCTTCCCCTTTTCCACATCGATCAAAGTTCGGTCGGTTGCCAAAAATGGTATTCCCAAGATAATTGGTATGTCGTGGTCCTCCTCCATGTCAAGCACGATGAAATCGGTCGGAAAGATGAACTTATCGACTTTGACTAAGACGTCCTCTATCACTCCCCTCGGATATTTGATGGATCTATCGGCCAATTGTAAAGAGACCATCATCGGCTTGGCTTCCCCAATATCCAGCTTTTTAAAAATAGAAAGGGGCATGAGGTTTATGCTGGCTCCGAGATCGCATAGGGCTCTTTCAAAAGACGAATTTCCAATGATGCAAGGAATGGTAAAACTTCCCGGATCTCTCAATTTGGGTGGGAGCTTCTTTTGTAAAATAGCGCTGCACTCCTCCGTCAGTGCGACTGTCTCATACTCCTCGAGCTTTCTTTTGTTTGAAAAAACTTCTTTCATGAATTTTACGTAACTCGGCATTTGTTCCAACGCGTCGGCAAATGGATGTTTATGTGCAATTTCTTGAAGACGTCGAGGAACTTTGAAAATTGCTTGTCTAGTTTTTGCTTTTGGAAACACTGTGGGAATGGAATTTGAGGAGTGGGGTGAGTAGTCGATACTTCCTTTGGCTTGGGCGCCTCGTCCTTTTCTTTCTCACTTTGCTCGATCTTGTCCTTGTTATTGATAGGCTGCTCTTTCAACTCCTTTCCACTTCGTTGTTCGATTGCCTGCACATTTTCTTTGGAGTTCATTTCGGTAGCGCAGGGCAATGCAACTTGAGACCGAGAGGACAATAGATTAGCAATCTGCCCCATTTGTGTTTCTAAGTTTCGGATGGATGTAGAATGATTTTGGAGGGTAGTTTCACTGCGGGTCATGAATTGGCTCGTGTTAGCCGCCAATTGAGCAAGAGCATCTTCCAAGGATACCTTTGGTGATTGAGGGGGCTGCTGTGGGGGCTGCGCAAATTGAGCTTGTGGAGGTTTTAAAGCTTGCCCGTTTCTCCACGAAAATTTTTTGTGATTTCGCCACCCTTGATTATAAGTGCTGGGGTAAGGATTATTTTGTCGATTTCCGTTTCCCACGAATTGAGCTTGCTCCATCGGATATTGCTCGAAAGGGTTCCCGACTTGGCACTCTGCGCTAGGGTGAGATCCGTTACACCAATTGCAAGACTCAATGGTAACGGGGGAAGGAGCATGCGAAAATGCTTGAAGCTGCTGCGTTAGTGCTGCGACTTGGGCTGACAATGTAGAGATTGAATCATTATTTGAGATCTCCATAACTCGCTTCGGATTTATTCTTTCGGATGGCCATTGATAAGCATTAGCGGCCATGGCTTCCAACAAAGAATTTGCTTCAGCCATAGTTTTTCCCATTAAGGCTCCTCCAGCTGCTGCATCCACGAGAGTGCGTGTAGAAGCACTCAAACCATTATAGAACGTCTGAATCTGAAGCCAGTCCGGAAGGCCGTGATGTGGGCATATCCGTAGCAAATCTTTGTATCGCTCCCACGCCTCGTGGAGCGACTCCATATCATATTGACCAAAGGTGGTAATTTCGTTCCGTAACCTCGCCATCTTCGAAGGTGGGAAGAATTTAGCAAGGAAAGCTTGCGCTAATTCTGCCCATGTCGTGATCGAGCCCGGCGGTAAAGAATTCAACCAAAATTTTGCTTTATCCCTCAAGGAGAAAGGGAAAAGCCTTAGACGGATAGCATCGTCGGTGACACCATTGTTCTTGAACGTGTCACAAATCTCGAGAAAAGACGCAATGTGTGCGTTGGGGTCGTCATTCGGAAATCCACAGAACTGGCTCGCTTGTACCATCTGAATAATTGCAGGCTTGATTTCGAAATTGTTCGCCTGGATAGTGGGACGCCGAATCCCCGAAAAGTTAGCATTAATCTGCGGCATAGCATAATCTCGAAGTGCTAGTGCCGGTTGAACTTGCTGAACAGGATTATCACCTCCATGATTTTCGATATTATTGGCCATGGTGACTGTGGTCGGTGACTCACGTTTCTCCTTTTTATTTCTTCGAAGAGTGCGCTCGAGTTCGGTATCCAAAGGGAGTAGGCCTTCGTTACCAAATTTTCTCATGCACTACCCGAAAGATCCTGAAAGGACAAACAAATAAAATAAAATAAAATACAAGAAAATAAATAAAATAAAATGTTCAAACTAAGACTAGAAATACTGAAATCGATATCAGTAAAATTTTCAGTCCCCGGCAACGGCGCCAAAAACTTGTTGCGATTTTTTCTTGAACGCAAGTGCACGTTATCGTATACAAGTAATAAAGTGATGAGTGAGTATCGTTCCCACGAGGACTGAATCACTAACTACCGATTTTTATGTATTCTAGTTTTATTTGAACAATCGAACTTTGGGTTGCAATTAATTACTAAAAGAAATTAATAAAAGACTAAATAGTATAAATGATCGATCTAAGAAGAAAAATCAAATGATGAATAATTCTAGGATTCTGAATCCACCTTGGTTTATCCGAATTTACTTTCGATTATCTGAAGTTAATGATTTTCCCAATTTATTGAAGGCGAAGATTGCTAAAATACTCTACCGCCTCTCCCGAGGTCAATAGATTTTTCTAAAGGCGAATAACGCACTCTATCCCTAGGTGAATTAATTCGTCAGTAGGCAAAAAGCATAAAATCTTCAAAAGGCCACGTAGTTCCTATGAGTATATTCCTATCTCACAGAATAAAACGGTTCTCACCAATAGTTCCTCACCAACTCTCCTCTCCCGATTCGAGTTGCGCAATTAAAGCAATCCAATTATTGGCCAGATAATTGAAAGCATTAAAATCGATTGGGAAAACTCAATAGAAAAGGGAATTATATAGATAATATAAAGCAAATCCGTCAAAATTTAGGTTTCATCAAAATCCTAGAACAAGGGTTTTAGCCTGACATGCTAAAAGATAAAAATACAGAATAAAAGAATGAAAGCATTAAAATCTAATGCAGATGAAGAGCTCGGATCCCTCCGTTCTTCTGGCTCCCTCCCTCTGCTCCTGATGTCTTCTGCTTCTGCTCCTTGATAATCAATTCTCTGATCAGCTGATCCCCCTCTTTTCTGACCTTGCCGCTTTATTTATAGCTTTCTTCTTCCACAAAAATGCGTCCGTGTGATTAGGTCGAGATCCGGCTTCGCAACGGCCCAAAACCGCGCGGAGTACACAAAAACTGCCCCGTGTGCCGCGGCTCACTTAACCTGTGCCGCGGCTCACGGGGCGCAGATTAAAAACCTGGGCGCATTAAATTCATCTGGGCCGCGGCTCACTTTATCTGTGCTGCTCAGTCTGCATTATTCGGAGGTCGCTGGGTGCCTTCCTGTGCCGCGGCCCGCTTGCCTTGTGCCGCGGCCCTGGGCCAAAATTCGCCGTTTTCGTCCGTTTTTTATCGTTTCGGCTTTTGGACTCCAATTTCCTGCAAAACATAAGATAATAGGGCATTACAGGCTCATTTATGCAGATTTACAATTCAAAAGAATACAAAATAATGATAAATAAGCGTATAAAAATACGCCTAACATGCACTATGTACATAATGCAATACTTTTCCTCTGTTGCATTAGAAAGGAAAAGTGTTGGATTAGAGGTCAAATGCCACGCGATCAGATGCAACACCCACAAAGTGTTGGATATATCAATTTCAGGCCTAAGGCAAGGGAAAATGGGGCATAATGCAACAATAGGAAACATTGCATATGAACACTTATGGCGTAGCCCTATAACTTGATCGGAACATTTGAGAGAAGGGATTATACGTATACTGGTATTCACGATAGAAAGATTTTGGAATGAACCCCCATTCATTCGTTGTCAGTTAGGTTATAGTGTAGGCCGTGGAACTGACAAGGTGGTGCTATCACTCTTTGGTTTTCTCCCATTGCTAACTAAGACGGACCTATCGAGTAGCGTATTAAGATAGACGACGAAATAAATCGAGTTTATTCTCTCTTTACAAATATTAAATATTGGATATCTAATTTATTGGACATTGGATGTCTAATTAATTTTGGGACATTAGATGTCTAAATTGATTTATTGGATAAATTAATTTACGGCCTAATGCATTAAATAAATTACTGGGTAATTAATTTAATTCACATATATAATTGTTTCTTAGAGAAATTAATTATATTATTTTGTATTTGATATAATTAATTAATTAATTGATATAAATACATCGAAATGGAATGAAGTTTATCTAATTGGACACACGAGAGTACGAAATGAACCAAACTCTTCTGTATGCTTCTAGATGGCCGGCCCCACTCTCATAGTTTTTCATTGGTCTTTTGATTCCACCTTAAATGGTGGAAGACCAATGACTTGAATGATAAGAATCATTCTTCTCATAATTAAAAAGGAAAACATATAAGGATGACTTTGACAATATAGTGAGTTGAACATAAAATAAAACCCCTCTCCTCTTCATTCATATCTCACGGCCAAAAACAATTCAAAGGATAGGAGAGAGTTATGTTTTTTGTGTTCTTTATTCTCTTCTTCATTTTCTTAGAGAAAATTCAGAGAAAAATATATTTATACACTTAGAGTGTTAGAAATAAAATTGGTAAGTTCTAACCACCTTGTTCTAGTTGTATCCTTGGAGGATAATAAGGTGGGTGTTATTCCGGTGGCTTTTTCGACGCGTGACAAGTAGAGACGCGGTACTTTCGGCATTGAATTTTCCAAGAGCTTTTGCGAATTGGATTCGTAGTGGACATCATCAACATCAACATTCAATCAAAGGACTAGAAGGGTATGATTTCGAATCTTACACCTTTTGTTTAATTTTATTTTCGTATATACGTTGCTTGAATAGATCCTCTTAAGGGATTCAGATCGAACTTATTTTTGTAAAATACTTCCGCTATGCCTTCGTTTTAGGCACTGAATCCCAATAGACGTATCAGAGCAGGGTCTTGCAATCGTATATACGATATTTAATATTTTAAATGCTTGATTGATAGATTTTATGATTTGGAATCATTAATGTTATAATCGTAGTATATATATGATATTTCATTGTAGTTATATGTTTTGTAAATTCATATCAAGATATAAATCTTATATTTCTTGGAAATATGATTTATATTGAAAATATGAAAGTCGAAAATTATTGATATTGGATATCCGATCGAAAATTTGTCCCCGGTTTGCCATTGGACGGCCAACTGTCAAGTTTCTGGGCTACAGGAAACTAACACGATCGTGTCATTGGCAACTGTACTTGTACCTGAAATACAAAAATATTTTCCTCATTTAAGGGGTTAGAGACAACTGCTAGTGCAAGTACAATCTATTTGAACTACCATTCTAATCAGATGAAATATGCGCTGAAATCATTTTAGAAAATATTTATATTCCGGAATATTACGGTGCACATGCACAAAACATAGTTCTCCAACAAAACATTTCAAAGGTTAACCCTTGGTACGAGACTCACGGCCACTGCACCCCGCAGAGGCCCCGTCGAACCATCCCTGTGTGGTTAGCCCCAGTTCATGATATGCATACACACGACACTACATATCCCCAGAGGACCATCCCAGGGTGAACATACGCATTCACATCCACAACATACACAGAAAGCCATAAATCAAATACTAGAATATGCATCCAAATGTAAAATACTTGCCTTTGAGACATCTTCGAAGAGACGGGAAATAAACGACGACTAGGAATGACCCGGAGTGACTTCCTAAACGAAAGGTCAACACGAATCAGTCCTAAAAGACATTATTACCAAACGGAATACGCCCACAACCCCGATTACCAACCATAACAATACACATACAGTCAACACGGGCGAGGGTTTTCAAAAAACCTCCCCGAATCGACAACTCACGGATCAAACGCCGATAGAAAGGGTATCACTCAATAACAATAATCGATAAGAAATATTACAACATAAACGAACAATTCGAGTTTAAATAGACAAATCCTGGAAAAAACCAAAATTGACAAAGTTAGGGTTCTAAGCCAAAGTACCTTGAATTCGGACAGAGGAAGATGGATTAAGATTATGATACACTTCGTTTGGAGCACAAAAATCGATCAATCAAGGAACTCCACGGATAACTCTTCACAAATCATCCCAAAATACTCTAGGAAACTCAAATCACGGACAAGGGAGAAAGAAAGAACAAAATGACGCGTCTGGGATCGATTCAGGTTTTAAATACCTGACTACGGAACTACGTACATTAACATGGAGTAAGAGTTTTACGTACGTAAAACCCCTCACTTAACGTACGTAAGGACCTCGGCAGAACATTCTGCCCAATTCGCTGAAGCCGATAACATACGTTATATCTAACAGTTAAAATAGGTTATCAATACTCAGATAACGCATGTAATAGAACATGCATAACGTACGTTATGCATGCAGCAGTTCAGTACTGCTGAGTGCAGTCCACTGCCCAATGAAGTACAAAATCGAAACGCAACAAAAGATGGGATCCGAAGACAAAATTATGAAGTATTCGTGACAACGAACCTAAGCGGTAAATGGAAACACCATTCCGACTACCCGAAGTTTCGAAATTCGACGACGGAAATAAATTCCCTCAAACTTTAAAAAATTACAAAACGGCCCAAACCTTAAAAAATTATGATACGACATCGGATCATTAAACTGAAATTCACAACATGAATAACTCAACCATACGGACTCGTGGGAACAAAGAAACAACCCAATCAAACGAGTTTTATGAGAATCAGACATATATGCGACAAGATCATAACATAAAGTGAAATATATAAAAACGCCTCCGAAACTCGTCCAAATGGAAAAACACCAAGAACAAAATAGATTCAAAACGTCAAAACGGTTACGAGCGAGTCGCTAAAATAGACATACGCTAAAAATAGAAACTGCTAAAAAAGCTACGGATATTACATTCTCCGCCTCTAAAAAGAAGTTTCGTCCCGAAACTTAAGAATCCAAATGCTCGGGGTATCTCGCATGCATATCCTCCTCCAGTTCCCATGTCGCTTCCTCTACTCCATGTCTCGCCCATTGTACCTTCTAAAGAGATGGTTTTGTGCCTTAACTGTTTATCCCGACGTTCCAAAATCCTCACTGGCCTCTCCTCAAACGTAACATTCTTCTCGATTTCCACATACCCAAAATCGATAACGTGAGTTGGGTCTCGAACATACTTTCTCATATGAGACGTGAAATACACTATGCACATGGCTCAACGACGGGAGTAATGCCAAACGATATGCCAACTCGCCAACTCTCTCCAATATCTCGAAAGGTCCAATATACCTTGGACTAAGCTTCCCATTTTCCCCAAAATGAAAAACTCCCTTCGACGGAGACACTCTTAACAAGACGTGATCCCCTACCTCAAACTCTAAGGGCCGATGCCTAACATCCACACAGGTGCCTACTAGAATATGCATACAAATGTAAAGTACTTGCCTTTGAGACATCTTCGACGAGACGGGAAATAAACGACGACTAGGAATGACCGGAGTGACCACGACCATTCCTAAACGAAAGGTTAACACGACTCAGTCCTAAACGACATCATTAACCGAACGGAATATGCCCACAACCCCGATTACCAACCATAACAATACACGTACAATCAATACGGGCGAGGGTTTTCACAAAACCTCCCCGAATCTACAACTCACGGATCAAACACCAATGGAAATGGATTGGGAATCACTCAATAACAATAATCGATAAGAAATATTACAACATAAATGAAAAATTCGAGTTTAAATAGACAAATCCCGAAAAAAAAACCCCAAATTTACAAAGTTAGGGTTCTAAGCCAAAGTACCTTGAATTCGGACGGAGGAAGATGGTCTAAGATGATGATACACTTCGTTTGGAGCACAAAAATCAATCGATCAAGGAACTCCAAGGTCTTCACAAATCATCCCAAAATACTCCAGGAAACTCAGATCGCGGACAAGGGAGAAAGAAAGAAGAAAATGACGCATCTGGGGTCGATTTAGGTTTTAAATACCTGACTGCGGAATTACATACGTTAACATGGAGGGTTAACGTACGGTAAGAGTTTTACGTACGTAAAACCCATCACTTAACGTACGTAAGGACCTCGGCAGAACATTCTGCCCAATTCGCTGAAGCCGATAATGTACGTTATATCTAACACTTAACGTACGTTTTCAGTACTCAGATAACGCACGTAATAGAACATGCATAATGTACGTTATGCATGCAGCACTTCAGTACTGCTGAGTGCAGTCCACTGCCCAAGAAAGTACAAAATTGAAACGCAACAAAAGATGGGATCCAAAGACAAAATTACGAAGTATTCGCGACAACGAACCTAAGCGCTAAAGGGAAACACCATTCCGACTGCCCGAATGTCCAGAATTCGATGACAGAAATAAATTCCCTCAAACTTTAAAAAATTACAAAATGGCTCAAACGTTCAAAAATTACGATACGACGTCCGATCATTAAACCGAAACTCACAACACGAATAACTCAACCGTACGGACTCGTGGGAACAAAGAAACAACACAATCGAACGAGTTTTATGAGAATCGAACGTACATACGACAAGATCATAACATAAAGCGAAATATGTTAAAACTCCTCCGAAACTCGTCCAAATGGAAAAACACCAAGAACAAAATAGATTCAAAACGTCGAAACGGTTACAAGCGAGTCGTTAAAATAGACATGCACCAAAAATAGGAACTGCTAAAAAAAGGTATGGATATTACACACACGACATCCACGAATATGCCCTAGCCTCTCCGCATTGACTAACAACCGAGGCAACCCCTCAGCACATATAATGGGCAAAACGGGAGACAAGGGGTCACCCTGATGTAACCCTTGAGTAAGAGTTATCGCATCCGTTAAGGTCCCTCCAACATAAAAACGATACTTGACTGAGGTTACACATAGCATAACCATATCCACCCACCTATGAGCAAAACCCAAATTCAGTAGCATAAAACACAGAAATCTCTACTTCATCCTATCATAGTCCTTAGCCATATCCAATTTAAGAGCAACCGTACCTACACTGTGTTAGGGTTGTATACTGCAAAGCATACTTTATGCTTGTATTACCTTATTTCTCTGTAATTACCTATGAGAATATTAATTACATTTAATCGCATGTTTTGCATATTTATTCACGTTATGGTTATGCAAATGAAATGTCTAATTATTTTATATTGTAGATAATGTGGTGTGTTGATGTCACACGGAAGATCACATTATCGGTACCTTATAAAATAATATAATAGTTCACAACGTATATAATTATTAGACAAATTATATAAAAGGTTGTAGTGTATGCTTGAGAATAGTTGGTCTTGACTATTAGCGTACAATAGCGTATTTGCATATATTGAACTGGATCGAGGTGAGATAGTGTCTTCTGTACTGACTGTAAGAAGAGCATAAATCTCGGATAATTATTATTTATTAATTCCAAGTATATAATATTTAATTGTATATTTATAATACTTATTGCTTTGATTTACCATGGGTGAGAGTCAAAAAGATCGACTCAATAAGCCTCGTATCTTGGGCAATAATATTATTTATATAACAATTATTATTACTAGAAATCATGTCCCGACTCGTGCGGGTTGATGATGTCCCCTTGAGGAGCTCGATAATGATTATTATATTAAACCCTGCAGGTGGATTTAATTCCGATATAATAATAAGGTTCGAGTGGTACTACTCGTGGATAAGATATTAATTAATTAAAGATGTCAGTTCTTATAATTAATTAATGGACATTCGATATCTTAAACACGGGAAATAATATATTTAATAAGGAGCCCAATTTCGTAATTTGGGATTTTGGTAGGAAGTTCAATATCAACCTTTTAGTGGATTAAGTTGATATTAATAGATTCATATATTAGGAAGGGTCCCAATATGGTAGGATGAAATCTATTGGGGTCCTTCCATAATCTTCCTTAAGATCCCTAGTAGTAGTCCAAGAGTCTATCAATAGAAAAATAGGGAAGGGGCGATTTAGTACTCCTTTTGCAAGGTTGTAAGATCAAATTTTTCCTCTTGTGTTTAATTGTAGATCTAGACTTGTGCTTTTGATTCTACAATTTAGATAACACATTAATTTTCTAAGAGTGTTCATAAAATACTATAAAGCAAAGAAAAATTGAGTGACCACATACAAAAGGAATTTCGACCGATCCATATTGTGTCCAAGCAAGATCCGGTAGCTCGTTGCCCACACAACGTCCGGGTTATAGCAGATCATACTCTAGAATGTCTAAAGGTAGAAATACAAGGTGATCAAGACGAAAGCATCCAATTCGCTTCAAAGGTAATATATCCTATGATCTTTTAGATCTAAATTAGGATATTTCAATAACCAACATATTTATTTAATAAATAATAAATAATATTTAAATTACTTATTAGTCTTAGTAATTAATTAATTAGCATGTCTAAATAAATCTTATGCTCGTGGATGCATAAAACGCAATTATCAACTTTCACAACTTTGTTTACGCTGTGTTTTTATTTCCAACACATTGCGAGTACGTTGCCGACGCAGATAATGACCAACCTCAGCTGCAACTAAAATATTATCAGTTATTAACCGACATACACTCTGGGATTTCGAGATGACTTCACCCAAAATATCCTTCATGCGATTAGAGATCATCTTAGCCATCACCTTGTAGCTAACATTAAAGAGAGCTATTGGATGCAAATCAGCCACCTTCTCAGGCGCATTTTTCTTAGGAATGAGCACCACATTAGTACCATTAATATCATTAGGAAAGGAAACATCATTTAGACATTCTAAGCACAGGTAATTAAATCATTACCTAAAATGTCCCAAAACTTCTGATAAAAGCTCGGATTCATACCATCCGGACCGAGTGACTTGTCAGGGTGCATAGAAAAAAAATCCTCTTCACCTCGTCTGCTGTAAAAGGTGCTAGGAGCAAAGCAATTTGGTCACCTGTTACCGTAAGACTCACCGAAGGAAAAGAATCTAGCCCGGTTTAACCCACAGCATTAAACAATGTTGTATAATAATCTGTTATAACCTCCTAAAGTCGATCACCCTCCACCCAAACTCCTGCATCATCCTTAAGCTTCTATGTTTTTTGTGCCCTTGCGAAGCATAAGCATGGAAATACTTAGTATTCGAATCAGCTATCCGCAACCAATGTTGTTTAGCACGTTGTTTCCAGTAAGCCTCTTCCTGATGCAACAACACGTCCAACTCCTTAGTCACTCGCTCGTACTTAAGCAAGGAAACCCGATCATGTTTATCACATAAAGAATCAAGCAAAGCACATCACTTTTTAATATCCTTGTGAAATAAATGTAACTTGTCACCTCCCCAGGCTAACAAATGCCGGCCACAAACCGATAATCTACTCTGAAAATCCTCATCGTGAGATTCCACCCAAGCAGAATCCATCACCTCCCGACAACCCTCGTCCAGTAAATATGTGTTTTCAAACCTGAACTGTCGGATGAAGCGCCCAGGACGCGCCCCCCTTAAGTCCAAGAATAAAGCCGAATGGTCTGAGCTGAACCTATTAGGGTTGTAAACTCGGGCAAACTGATAATGTTGACACCACGAAGGCGATGCCACCACTCTATCCAGCCTCTCCTCAACCCAATCTGGAGTTCCTCTATGGTTCTCCCATGTAAATAAGTAACCAGTGGTATCTAAAGTATAAACACCGCAGTCCGACAAGGCTGTATTTGTAATATCCGGATTTATTACTGTGTATTTTACCTGTATTCGAACCCTGTATTATTCGGATTTGTGATCTTGATTATTGGAGTATGATATTTCTTTCGTTGGTAACTTTGTACATAAGTATATCAACATGCAAAATTTCTCATGCAAACTCGTGATAGCGCACGCTAAGAATGTAGCTTAACGCGCGCTATCGGCTACTACTAGCGCACGCTACGTATGTAGGAGTTGCGTGCGCTAGGCACTCAATTATTGAGCTGGGTGGCTAGCACATGCGCCAGCCGGGACATGGGTCCAGGTAAGATTCCCGCGGACGAACCTGGATAGTTTTGAAGTCAACTCTTATTAGCGCGCGCTAAGGAATGCTTAGTAGCGTGCACTAATATGCTTTTGTACAGAAAGTTTATATATGGGCCAGCACTCCATTTTGTTCTCATTTCCTTCGTTCACCTTTCGTATTTGAGAGACCAGAGGGCATATCATCTTCCTTAGACACACTTATAACACATCCACTTGATCATTGAACATTGGATACTTCTTGTTATTGATCATTGAAGAGGAGTAGCACCTTGGAGTGACATATAATCAACCGGAGTCAGATTCTACCTTTGGAGTTCAGTGATTTCATCATATTAAGGTATGTTGATTCTATCTCCAACTCTAGATTCGTGTTATGGAGGATAAGATGATCATGCTAGCAAGATATTGAATTTCGTTGGTGAATTATTCAACAAACATCATGTTTAGAGTATTGGAATGTTTAGGCTTATATTGTCGTTGGAACCTCGTAGTTGGAATCTTAGTACGTCAAATGAAGAGAAGAACATTCTGAAGATAATTATACATATGAATTATGTTGATATATTGATCATAAACTTGGAGAATGATATCACCTTTGATTATAATGACTTAAGAAAGAACCATGTTAGATTGCATCCTTTCTTATAAGCTGGAATTGATAGTTTATCTCCATGGTTAAATCGAGATGTATTGATGATAATGCATCGATCTTAAGAATACCAAACTTTGCATGAGAATTGAAATCAAGATGGATTATGGTGTTGTGATGATAATACGTATTCTTGATTTTTGAAGTTGTTATTATCCGTGAGATCATTCATAAATCGTATGAACATGTTATGCATGGAGATGACATGTATTAACACTAAAGATTTCATGAGTTTCATCACCTTTAGAACAATCTGCTGCCAAGTAGTGAACTGCCGGGCACGGTTAGCGCACGCTAATCTATGTAGATTAACGTGCGCTATCGAGCACGAATTAACGTACGCTACGTTTGGTACGTAACGTACGTTAGGCCATCAAGCGAGTCAGTCGGCTGATCAGTGAGGTTCTGACCATGCGTAGATTAGCGTACGCTATGCTTCGTTATTTGCGTGCGCTAACGAACAGACTTAACGCATGCTACGTATAATACTTAGCGCACGCTACGTATAATACTTAGCGCACGCTAAGTAGTTCAGACAGATTACATTTTATGAGCTTTCGGCCGTAAATCGAATTGTTAGACATTCGTACGATGTGAGATAAATTCTATATTATTTCTTTTGTTAAGGTTCGAGCTTGTTACGTGTTTGATTGAGGGGGAGCGACCTTCGAGTATTCGTTTTCGTGGAAGTATTGTTCTTGTCTTCGAATCGAGGCAAGTACCTTATTTGTTGTATGTATTGATGTTATACATATTGTCGTGTATGTATGTTGTTATTGTATGTCCACCTCATGTTGGTCCGACGGGATCATCGAGGGATCTATGCTAGTGCGCTGGATCATCGGACGTGTTTTTCCACCACGGGTTGGTGTGACGGGATCATCGTGGGTTCTAGGCAATGAACGCTGGATCGTCGGAATTACCATGTGTATGTTATGATAATATGTTGTGATTATCAGTTGTGTATGTTATTTATGAGTTTCTCATAGGAGAAGACTCGTCGGTATTTTGTCAATTACGTATTATTATTCTGCGTGAGATGTTGAATAATATGTTGTGGTACTTGTACTAGCATCGTTGTGCTAACCCCTTCGGGGGTGAATATTTTGTTTATGTTCAGGATCCAGGAGAGCGGGGAAACAACCACTGGAGCTGCATGACGACGAGGGTGCAGAGTGATGTTCCGACCGGGTTTATTTGAATGTTGTTTGTTGGTTATTTCAATAAGTACTCGAGTACGTAGTCGTTGATGATGAATTTGAATTGGTGATGTATTAATAAGTTTCTGTTGAACATTTGTATTTTCAGTATTTGGTCAGAACTGTTGTATCTTTATTTCCGTTATTTCCATTCGTTGGTATCGGTTAATGCATTTTTAGTCCTTCAGCCTTGTAAAGGATTTACGGTGCTGTAATATTCCTGAATATATCGGGGGTGTTACAGAATATGGTATCGGAACTAAGATTATGGATATCTTGGCCGTTGGGTTAAAATAGAGGTCATTTATGTCTTTTGAGGTAACTGGCCGCGAATAACATCACTGTACTGCCTACATCTTCGTGCGGGCGGTGGTTGTAAGTTCCTAAACTTTATCTCATCTTTTACATGTTATATTCCTTTGTACTTAAGCATTTGAATGGTATTGTTTCCGGTATATTGAGTATTTATGCTTACAGTATGTTGAGAGGCGGACGTGGGCGTGGTCGTGGTCGCGGACGCGGACGAAGGAATGCAGAAAGAGAAGCGTCGCCTTCAAATCAAGCCAGTCATAGCTCAATCGAGCCACAACGATCTATTAATAACGAACCGGAACCTGCTGTACCAGAGATCCTTCGTCAAGTGGTGAACCAGATGACTCAGTTCGCCCAAGTCGTGGACCGAATGCAAGTGGTGGTGGGACTACAGCAGGGAGAGAGACAGCAAGGGATCCCAGACATGGGAAATCGAGGTGACCGGTGGCTGCAAGAGGTGGCGAAGATGCAACCACCCAAATTCGACGGGATTTCTGAGACTCCCACCTGGGACCATTAGTTGAAGGAACTGGAGAAAATCTTTGCCGGAATTAAGCGCCGGGCAATAGGAGAGCCTCTATCGCTCAATATTTTACGATAGGGAAGCGTCGAATGGTGGGAAGCCATCCGGCTGTAGACCATGATCCGATTGACAGAGTTTAAATTGATGATCGAAGCTCGATCGCCCTCGTCCCGTGAGGGAAGCCAAGGTTCGGGAGTTTTTCTCCGCTCGGCCTTCGATGTGCGTATCTCAGGCAATTAAGACGTTTAACCAGCAGCTGGCATTTGTTCGACATCTGGTCAGAACAGATGCAGAAATAATGATCCATTTTGATATGAGGATGAAACCAGAAATTCAGAGGTACATGTCCGGTTTTGAATGTACCACACTCCATCAATACCAGGATAAGGCGTTGGCGTATGAGATCAAGGAAGCAGCTATGGAGAAATTTACAGAATCCAAGAAGCAGAAAGTCTCTGGTACTTTACAGAGCACAAAAGCAGTGGGCCCCGCAAGGCCCAGTCATCTTTTCATTCTTTCAAGAAACCTCCGCACCTAGTTAGGAGCGGAAAGAACTTCGGAGCAACATCAACCATGACTGATGTTACCAGGAAATGCTTTAACTGTGCCCAGACGGGGCACTATCGACGGAATTGCCCCTACCCGCCGTGACTTCTTTTGATTGTGGTCGAGAGGGATATCGTGCGGTTTTCTGTGAAGAGGCTGCAAAGTCTTTTAGAGCCCGTACACCACAGCCAGTCCAGAAGGAAGCCAGTATCAAACAAACACAACAAAGTGTTCAGTTGCCTCAGAATTTTGGCCGCGGACGAGGCAGAGGATAGTGGGACCGAAAGGGTACATCGAGTGCCGGATCTGTTCCCCCACGTCTGTACGAGATGAGGAGAACAGACGATCAGGATGCTGCTGTCGCATCAGGTACTATCCAGATCCTTTACCAGCCAGTTAGCGTTTTATTCGATACAGGAGCTACGCATTCTTTTATATCTTTGTCTTGTGTAAATCGTTTGAATATTTCTGGTTTTCATACTTGTGAACATTATGTTGTTGGTTTACTGAGTGGAGAGAGGATTGTCGGGAACTTAGAAACCAGAAATTTCCCTGTATCATTTGGAGGCAGAGAATGGCTCTCAAATTTGGTTGTGATAGAAATGCAAAGAGACGACCTGATACTCGGAGACGATTGGCTTAATCGTTATGGAGCAATTTTAAACTACCGAAGGAGGAATATCTCGCTGATCGCTGATGATGGTTCCGAAATACTGTTTGAGGGATGGAAACTGGGAAGCTCAGGGAAGCTGATCAAAGCGATGAAAGCTGTCAAATTGTTGAAACAGGGCTGTACCGGATACTGGTGTCATGCAATAAATAAAGAAGACGAAATTGTGTAACTTTCATCCATTCCTGTTGTGAACGAATTTCTAGATATATTTCCTGACGAGTTACATGGACTACCTCCACGAAGGGATGTAGAATTTATCATTGAGCTGGAACCCGGAGCTACACCAATTTCTAAGGCGCCGTATCGTATGGAACCTACTGAGATGTATGAACTAAAAAAGCAGCTGGAGGAGTTACTGGACAAAGGCTATATTCAGCCAAGCGTTTCGCCCTGGGGAACGCCGGTTCTTTTTGTCCGAAAGAAGGATGGATCGCTTCGACTGTGTATTGACTATCGAGAGCTGAACAAGATGACGATCAAGAACAAGTATCTGTTGCCACGGATTGATGATCTGTTTGATCAGTTGCAAGGAGCAATAGTATTTTCTAAAATTGATCTGAGATCAGGGTATCATCAGCTAAGGATTAAAGAATCAGATGTTCTGAAATCAGCATTCAGAACTCGCTACGGACACTATGAGTTTGTAGTGATGCCGTTTGGTCTCACTAATGCACCTGCTGTATTCATGCAATTGATGAACCGAGTGTTCATCGAATATTTGGATAAATTTGTGGTCGTGTTCATTGATGACATTCTGGTGTATTCTAAGAGCCCGGAAGAGCATGCACAGCATTTGCGGATTGTATTAGAACTTTTGAGAAGCGAGCAACTGTACGCAAAAACCTCTAAGTGTGAATTCTGGCTAAAGTAAGTAATGTTCCTCGGTCATGTAGTATCAGCTGAAGGAGTCCGAGTAGATCCTCAGAAGATTGAAGCGGTTTTGGATTGGAAGCCTCCTAAGAACGTGAAGGAAGTCCGAAGCTTCTTGGGACTTGCTGGATATTATCGTCGATTCGTGGAAGGGTTTTCTAAAATCTCCCACCCACTTACTCGACTCCTGCAGAAAACTCAAAAGTTTGAGTGGAACGAGTCATGTCAGACTAGTTTTGATGAATAGAAGAGGAGATTGACGACGGCGCCGATTCTATCACTTCCACAAGGAACTGGAGGATTTATAGTTTATAGTGATGCTTCGAACCAAGGGCTCAGATGCGTACTGATGCAGACTGATAAGGTGATCGCTTATGCGTTGCGACAGCTGAAACCTTATGAAGTGAATTACCCAACACATGATTTGGAGCTAGCAGCAGTAGTTTTTGCTTTAAAGATCTGGAGGCATTATCTGTACGGGACTCACTGTCAGATCTTTACGGATCACAAGAGTCTCAAGTACATCTTCAGTCAGAAAGAGTTGAACATGCGGCAAAGAAGATGGTTACAGCTGATTAAGGACTACGACTTGGAGATTTTGTATCATCCAGGCAAAGCGAATGTAGTGGCTGACGCACTCAGCCACAAGCCTATTTCTATTCAGATGCTGGAGACTCTGACCTCCCAACTTAGCCTTCAACGAGAGATGATTCGAGAAGGAATTGAAGTATGGTTACAAAGAGTCCAAGGACAACTGTGCGTGATGGAGATAACTTCATCATTAACCGAAGAAATCAAATCTAGACAGGCAGATGATTCTCTGATGATTCGGTTACGTGATGAAGTGATCAAGGGGAAAGCCCCCCGATTTGTAATTCATGATGATGGAGTTTTGAGATTTCATAACCGACTCTGCGTTCCCGATGTCGATGTTCTGAAACAGACGATTCTGAAGGAAGCTCACAGTTCACCCTATTCTATCCACCCGGGCACCAGTAAGATGTATAAGGACTTGAAGCAGAATTTCTGGTGGGGCAACATGAAGAAAGATGTAGCGGACTATGTTTCGAAATGCTTGACTTTTCAGCAGGTTAAGATCAAGCATCAATGACCTATCGGGATGTTGAAGCCGCTCCCGATTCCTGAATGGAAGTGGGAGGACATATCGATGGACTTTATTACTAGTATGCCGAGAACCAAGACAGGAATGAACATGATTTGGGTGATAGTTGATCGTTTAACCAAATCATCTCATTTTCTAGGCATTAAGGATACGTGGGGACCAGAGAGGTTGGCACGAGTATTTATTTCGGAGATAGTTCGATTGCATGGTACACCGAAAACCATTATTTCTGATCGAGACGGCCATTTTGTGTCTCATTTTTGGAAAGCAGTTCAGAAGGCCTTGGCGACCGAATTGAACTTCAGCACAGCTTATCACCCGCAGACTGATGGACAATCCGAGAGGACTATTCAAACGGTGGAAGATATGCTGAGGGCTTGTGCCTTAGATTGGTCAACTGTTTGGGAAGTTCATCTACCGTTGATCGAATTTACCTACAACAACAGTTGGCATGCTTCCATTAAGATGGCACCATTTGAGGCATTATACGGGAGGAGATGTAGATCGCCCCTATGTTGGGACGATTCATCAGACTTAATCGGGACAAAACCAGAGTTGATCGTACAGACTCGAGAGAAGATAGCCTTGATTCGTGAAAGGCTGTTGACCGCCCAGAGTTGCCAGAAATCTTACGCAGACGTACGTCGTCGCCCTTTGGAGTTCAGTACTGGAGACCACGTACTTTTAAAGGTTTCTCCTACTCGGGGAATCTTCCGTTTTGGAAGAAGGGGAAAACTGAGTCCGAGATATATCGGACCGTTCGAGATCCTTGAGAGAGTTGGAGAGTTGGCATACAGATTGGCATTGCCGCCGTCATTGTGCCATGTTCATAATGTGTTCCACGTATCCCAGTTACGGAAGTATATACCATATCCTAGTCATGTCATTGATTTCGGCGAGATCGAAGTCGCTCAAGATGGGACGTTTGAAGAAAGACCGGTCAAGATACTCGAGAGTCGAGTTAAGCAGTTGAGGAACAAACCAATCGTTTTGGTCAAAGTTCAATGGTCACGTCACGGAGTGGAAGAAGCCACATGGGAAACGGAAGATGGCATGAAGTCCAGATATCCCGAGTTATTTTCGTCTTGAGTTTCGGGACGAAACTCCTTTTTAGTAGGAGAGTATGTAATATCCGAATTTATTACTGTGTATTTTACCTGTATTCGAACCCTGTATTATTCGGATTTGTGATCTTGATTATTGGAGTATGATATTTCTTTCGTTGGTAACTTTGTACATAAGTATATCAACATGCAAAATTTCTCATGCAAACTCGTGATAGCGTACGCTAAGAATGTAGCTTAACGCGCGCTATCAGCTACTACTAGCGCACGCTACGTATGTACGAGTTGCGTGCGCTAGGCACTCAATTATTGAGATGGGCGGCTAGCACATGCGCCAGACGGGACATGGGTCCGGGTAATATTCCCGTGGATGAACCTGGACAGTTTTGAAGTCAACTCTTATTAGCGCGCGCTAAAGAATGCTTAGTAGCGTGCGCTAATCTGCTTTTGTACAGAAAGTTTATATATGGGCCAGCACTCCATTTTGTTCTCATTTCCTTCGTTCACCTTTCGTCTTTGAGAGACCAGAGGGCATATCATCTTCCTTAGACACACTTATAACACATCCACTTGATCATTGAACATTGGATACTTCTTGTTATTGATCATTGAAGAGGAGTAGCACCTTGGAGTGACATATAATCAACCGGAGTCAGATTCTACCTTTGGAGTTCAGTGATTTCATCATATTAAGGTATGTTGATTCTATCTCCAACTCTAGATTCGTGTTATGGAGGATAAGATGATCATGCTAGCAAGATATTGAATTTCGTTGGTGAATTATTCAACAAACATCATGTTTAGAGTATTGGAATGTTTAGGCTTATGGTATTGTCGTTGGAACCTCATAGTTGGAATCTTAGTACGTCAAATGAAGAGAAGAACATTCTGAAGATAATTATACGTATGAATTATGTTGATATATTGATCATAAACTTGGAGAATGATATCACCTTTGATTATAAGGACTTAAGAAAGAACCATGTTAGATTGCATCCTTTCTTATAAGCTGGAATTGATAGTTTATCTCCATGGTTAAATCGGGATGTATTGATGATAATGCATTGACCTTAAGAACACCAAACTTTGCATGAGAATTGAAATGAAGATGGATTATGGTGTTGTGATGATAATACGTATTCTTGATTTTTGAAGTTGTTATTATCCGTGAGATCATTCATAAATCGTATGAACATGTTATGCATGGAGATGACATGTATTAACACTAAAGATTTCATGAGTTTCATCACCTTTAGAACAATCTGCTGCCAAGTAGTGAACTGTCGGGCACGGTTAGCGCACGCTAATCTATGTAGATTAACGTGCGCTATCGAGCACGAATTAACGTACGCTACGTTTGGTACGTAACGTACGTTAGGCCATCAAGCGAGTCAGTCGGCTGATCAGTGAGGTTCTGACCATGCGTAGATTAGCGTACGCTATGCTTCGTTATTTGCGTGCGCTAACGAACAGACTTAACGCACGCTACGTATAATACTTAGCGCACGCTAAGTAGTTCAGACAGATTACATTTTATGAGCTTTCGGCCGTAAATCGAATTGTTAGACATTCGTACGATGTGAGATAAATTCTATATTATTTCTTTTGTTAAGGTTCGAGCTTGTTACGTGTTTGATTGAGGGGGAGCGACCTTCGAGTATTCGTTTTCGTGGAAGTATTGTTCTTGTCTTCGAATCGAGGCAAGTACCTTATTTGTTGTATGTATTGATGTTATACATATTGTCGTGTATGTATGTTGTTATTGTATGTCCACCTCGTGTTGGTCCGACGGGATCATCGAGGGATCTATACTAGTGCGCTGGATCATCGGACGGGTTTTTCCACCACGGGTTGGTGTGACGGGATCATCGTGGGTTCTAGGCAGTGAACGCTGGATCGTCGGAATTACCATGTGTATGTTATGATAATATGTTGTGATTATCAGTTGTGTATGTTATTTATGAGTTTCTCATAGGAGAAGACTCGTCGGTATTTTGTCAATTACGTATTATTATTCTGCGTGAGATGTTGAATAATATGTTGTGGTACTTGTACTAGCATCGTTGTGCTAACCCCTTCGGGGGTGAACATTTTGTTTATGTTCAGGATCCAGGAGAGCGGGGAAACAACCACTGAAGCTGCATGACGACGAGGGTGCAGAGTGATGTTCCGACCGGGTTTATTTGACTGTTGTTTGTTGGTTATTTCAATAAGTACTCGAGTACGTAGTTGTTGATGATGAATTTGAATTGGTGATGTATTAATAAGTTTCTGTTGAACATTTGTATTTTCAGTATTTGGTCATAACTGTTGTATCTTTATTTCCGTTATTTCCATTCGTTGGTATCGGTTAATGCATTTTTAGTCCTTCAGCCTTATAAATTCTTATGTAAAGGATTTACGGCGCTGTAATATTCCTGAATATATCGGGGGTGTTACAGTATTAAAACCATCAATCAAAGCATTTGGTTGTGGACAAGGACCTCGTTTCTCAACCTGAAGCAAAGATCATTGAAATCACCCAAAATAACCTAGGGTAAATTTGACTTGGACTATACATCACGCAACAAGCCCCAGGATTCTTGACGACGCGAGTTATTCGAAGAACCATAGAAAGCAGTTAGCCTCCACTCTGGCTGGCCCTGTAAAGCAGGGCCGGTCCTGACATTTCGTTGGCCCTAGGCGAACTTTGATAAATAGGCCCCCTTATCTAACATAATAAAGGTCAAAAATTTTTTGAAGCAAAATGAGAATGTGCAATGAGCCTCATTAAAACCTTATGGCGAAAAACCCCTTTAGGGAAAACACCATTAAGGAAAGAGTAAACTACCCAATTCATTGTAAACTCTATATCTAGTTTTCTTTTTTTTTTTTCGTTTTTCAGCACCAGATTTGTATTTTTTAGGGCACATCTTGATTGAAGTACAACACAATTGACAACAACACTAGCAAATTAGCAAATAGCAATTAGCAAGCAAACCAAACCAAATGAGATAGGAATTAAAAATCAGAACAACAAATAAATAGCAATCAGCAAACCAAACAAAACGAGCTACAAATTAAAAATCAGAACAGAAGCACCTCGGCCTCGCGGCGGCGGTGGATGGCGGAGGGCTTGGCTCCTTGCGGCGCCAAACAGAACAGATGGAGCACTTCAGGCTTGGCTCCTCGGCCCTCGCGGTGCCGGCGGCACTGTCAGAACAGATGGTGCACGGATGACGGAGCATCTCGGGATTGGCAAAACAAAAGCACCTCGGTCCATGAGTTAGTGGTCGCACTTCGGTCTTCACGCAGCGCCGCAGCGGTAGATGGAGGCGAGCTTAGGCGCTTAACTGATTTAGCTTAGGGTTAGGGAAAAATCTGGTGTTTGCGAACTAGAGTTTGTTCTACCGTCTACGGTTTTAGTTCAGAACTTCATATTGCGGGGCCTACCCCCAGAGACGGCCCTGCTGTAAAGTAACCGCCACATCTATATGCGTACCAGAAAAATTGAGAAGTCGAGCAGCATTTCTCGAGCTCTACATCAAAGCCAAACCTCCACTCATGCCAACTCTATCAACATGAAATATCCCCTCAAAACCCAACTTCACACGCAAACTCTCAACTGTACGTAAGTATCATATTTTAATGAATATGTATCTTGAAATTAGCAAAATACTATTCTAGTACGGATGAAAACACATCCACAGCGCATAGCTAGGAATTAAAAACCTTTTCCTTTAATCAAAGTACAAAACATTATTGTCGTTTAAGAGCAAAAAATAAAATAGACGGGTTACGAAGACTGAAATTTTTTTTTTGGAAAAAAATCATTTTCGTTCTTGTAATTTGCACGATTTTTGCTTTTAGTCCTCACAAAAATTAAAATATTATTATCATCCCTGTAATTTTTAAAACGTTCTTTTTTAGTCCCTGCCGTTAACCTCTGTTTATTTTTAAAGGAAAAACAATGCTTTTCGTCCCTGTAATTTGCGTGATTTTTGCTTTTAGTCCCTACGAAAATTGAAATGTTATTTTGATCCATGTACTTTCTAAAACGTTCTTTTTTAGTAGGGACTAAAAGCAAAAATCGTGCAAATTACAGGGATGAAAATCATTGTTTTTCTATTTTTTTTATAAGGGTAGAGGTGTCCATGGCCGGGTCCGGGTCCGGGTCAGACTCGCCGGGTCACCGGGTCGGACGGCCAAGACCGGAACTCCACCCGTACATATGAAATATACGGGTTGGCGGGCCGGTTGGTCGACCACGGGTCCTGGTCCGACCCGTGGGGTCACGGGTCCGACCCGCCAATTTTTTTTTGAAGTATTTATAAAATTTTATTTATTATCATTTTATACATGAAAAATAACTATAAGTGAACAAGGAAATCATTTGAAAAAATGAGCTTGTATTTATTTCTAAGTTTTTACTTAAAATTAAATTATCTACGTATCCTCGTGAGGAATCAAACCTCTACGCAGTTCTTTTACTTAAGAAGAATTAAAAAAACATGGGCTTGTATTCAATTTTGAGTTTTCACTTAAAATTAAATTGTCTACGTATCCTCGTGAGGAATCAAAGCCCTACGTAGTTCTTTTTATTTACCTGACTTACCTTACTTACCTTTAGTCGAAGTCGATGTCGTCGTCTTGCTCATCTGTGTGACTCATTTGACTGGACTCTCCTTCAGTAGTGCCTTCTGTATAGGCATCTTGGTCCGCTAATAGGTCATCCCACTTATTTTCTTAAATCTTTAGTTTCATCACAATATGTTGGCAATAAATAAAATCCTTCTACGTGAAAATACGTATCAAAAAATTCACACAATAATTCTTTATATTCATTAGTTGAATTTAACAACTCATAAGTTGAGTTCTATCTATGTTTTACGTCTGGAGTAAAAAATTTGGGTTGCATTTGTTTTGATTTTAAAAAATTTTCTCATTGTCTAGCTAACTTAGTACGATTGTGTAAAAACAAGACACAGTTTCTAATTGGTTCTATTGTCTCATCTACAAATTTTAATGCATCTTGTACACACAAATTTAGAATATGACATATACATCTAGTATGAAATAATTGACCCACTAAAACAAGATTGCAAGCTTGTATTAAAGTTGGTACACTTGCAGTATTAAAACTAGCATTATCAAAACCAATTGTGAAAATTTTATCTCTGAAACAATAAAAAGTTAAAATTTTAATAATTGCTCTAGCTATATTATCTGCACTATGTGCACAATTAAATTATTTAAACGCAAGTAATCTTTTGTTTAAGTTCTAATTTTCATCAATCCAGTCTATAGTTATTCCCATATAATCATTTTTTGTTTAAAATCTACCCACGTATCTGTAATACCCGCATTTTTATTTTCTCGGTATTTTTATTTTGGCGTATTTTTCGTTTTTAGAAACTCTCTTACAACCATATTGATATTTCGAGAATATTTAATATTGGACTTTTTGTCATCCGAGCTTGTTTCGAACTTGTTTTACACAATTTCGGGGTTAATGTCCCTTCCGTCGCAATTTCGTTCGATTCTTGTAATCGTTGTTAGGAACCGCCGTTTTGGGGTTGCCGCAGGTCCGTCTCATGTTGTTATGCATGTTGTGAGTTTTCATTTGTTGTTTCGATCATGTATCGTGTGTTTCGGATGTTTTGGGCCGTTTTGTAATTTCCGAGATGGAATTCGCTGTTTTCCATCCCTGAGTGTTGTTTGTGCTGCTGTCTGCACTCGATAGCGCACGCTACTGTTGTTGTGTCGCGCATGCTATCGGTGTTGTGTAGCGCACGCTACGACCGTCTAGTAGAGCACGCTAATGGCTCGATCACAGCAGTGGCAGTGGGTTGTTTCTGCTCTCTGCTCTCTGAACGATCAGCTTAGCGCACGCTACGTACATATATTAGCGCCTGCTACGATATGGATTTAGCGCATGTTGGGTGTTCGGTAGCGGTTTGGAGTTAGCGGCAGTTGTTTTCGCGCTCAATATTTAGCGTCACTATCTTTTTGGCTCTGAGTGTCAGATTTTTACCGATCATAAAAGTCTGAAGTACATATTCACCCAGCGAGAGTTGAATATGAGGCAGAGGATGTGGTTATAGTTGATTAAGGATTATGACCTCGAGATCCTTTATCATTCGGGCAAGGCGAACGTCGTGGAGGGTGCCTTGAGTCGGAGGCCGGTTGCGTTGCGGACACTTGAGATACTTACGTCTCAATCTGAGCTACAACGGGTTTTGATCGAGTTGAGTGTTGAGATTCTGTTGCCAGGAGCTGTCGGGCAACTTTGCGCTTTAGAGATTTTGTCGTCGTTGATCGATGAAATTAAACTGAAGCAGTTGGAGGATTCGATGATTACTCAAATCCGAGAGAATGTTCTTACAGGAAAATCTCCTGGATTTGTGATTCACGAGGATGGTGTGTTGAGATTCTAGAGTGGCTTTGTGTACCGAACGACCTGGAATTGAGGCCAGAGTATTTTGCGTGAGGCCCATGCTACGCTCTACTCAGTTCATCCTGGTTCGAGTAAGATGTACAAGGACCTAAGGAGGAACTTTTGGTGGAATGACATGAAGGAGGAGGTCGCATGGTTTGTAGCGAGATATTTGTGTTGGAATGAGATCGGATATACGTGCTATTTTGCGGAAGCGTATTTAAGAATAAAGTGCAGAAAATAAATCGACACAAGGATTTATAGAGGTTCGGCTATAATCGAGCCTACGTCTTCTCTCGATATCTTTTTCAATAGGATGAAGATCAACCTCTGCACCTCTCTTCTATCGGTCGAGGGATAACCCTTACAATCACGTCTTCAATTGGTCCGTGATAAACTACTCGTACTTGTCTTTATGTCGGTTCAAGTTAAACCGTTTTCCTTTTCTATTGGACAAGGAATCAACCACTCTAGCTTTCTATCGGTACTATATAAACCTCACGAAGATAGCGATTGCGATTCTAACAATGTCGGATCCTTGATCCTAATAACACTGAATCCAATCGTATCTTTTCTTTTACCTCTCATGTATGTGTTGAATGTATAAACACTCAAACTATCAATATAAGCACAATTACAATAAGAAGAATGTGTATAATAATCTCCGATCAATATATCAAATGCTTTGTGTTATTGTAGTGAATCAATACCATAGGAGTGGTATTTATAGGCTCTTTCATCAAACTAGCCGTTAGCTATCTGAGCCTCTCTTACGTACGCTAATCCCTTCTACTTACGTACGTTAGCTAGTGTTACGTTCGTTAGCTCATCATCATTACGTACGTTAGATTAGTCCAGTTTCAGTCCAGTAGCATTCGTTTCCTCCTTTACGTACGTTAATCTCCATCCATTACGTACGTTATATGTAGTCAATATGTCCGTTGCTAGCTGACCTATGCCATGACATCATCTCCAACGTTCAGCTCGTTTGAATTCACAAACCTCACATTATGTACGTTAAACAACTTTCCTTACATACGTTAAGCATGTCTTTTCCATCTTTTTGCGACTACGTCTTCTTCGATGCTTTTGCTTCGCCTCTTTGTTGTTTTGGTTTGTTTAGCAACTTTAATCATCAAAACTCTATTAATGAATGTATGGAACAAAATGTTCCAACAATCTCCCCCTTTTTGATGATTACAAAACAACATTCTTTGAATGGGATAAAACCTGCAAAAATAAAATATATGTATATTTCTACGAATCAAAGTTTTCGGCTTTGATCGTTTCGTTAGTTCTCCCATCTTTTTCATTTTATCCTTTTCGACTTCTTCGTTATCATTCTTGATTTTTCGTTCGACTTTTCTCTTCCCTTTTTGTTTTTCACGGGATCTATATTTTTCGACTTCTTCGTCTTTTTCTTTTCTCTCCCTTTTTGCATTTTATTTTTCTCGTCATTCTTCCATGACGCTTTTTATCTCATTCATCTTTTCTTCTCCCCCTTTTTGTATTCAGCAAAAAGTGTAAATAATACAAATAATAACTACCAAATGATGTATATAAATAAATATGCATGAAACGGGAATAACTCCCCCTGAAAATATTATCCGTTTTAAAAAAAAATTACTCCCCCTGAGTATAATACCAATTTGATAAAAAATCAATTCTTAGAGATCCAACCGAACATTGTGGGGTATAATGTATGTGACCAACCTAGGGGACAAAGATCACATTTGCTGATATTGTCAAAGGTAGGTGAATATGTGAAGATTTGAAGAAGAATAAATGTGTAGACCTCAATCTCTTTTTGAGGCTTGAACTCACAGTTTTGAGAGAAAAAATGAGAGAGGGAAATAGTTTTCCAAGGCTTCACAACATTCTTCATCATCTTCATTTTTCTTCTTAAGTTTTTTCTTGGAGAAAAAAATAGAGATTAATAGAGAGATCAAAGATTATATACTTAGAGTGTTATAATCTTGATAAACAAGCTTCGACAACCTTGTTCTAGCCGTATCCTTGGAGGATAATGAGGTTTAGTCGTTTCGGTCGTTTCTCTGGCGCGTGGTAAGTAGAGACGCGGTCCTTTCGGCGTTGGAGCGCATTGGTTCGTAGGGAATTCAACTAAAGCTTGGGGAATTGCTCAAGAGAAGGAATCCATTTAATCAACGGACTACAAGGGTAAGTTTCTTGTATCTCTTGTATTTCGTTTAACATTTGTATATATGTAGCTCGATCGATCCTCGTAGGGATTCGGATCGAATTAATTTTCATTTTACCGCTTCCACTGGGCCTTTGTTTTTAGGCCACCGAATCCCAACATTTATAACCTTGGAAAAAGATCAGTTATAAATGTAGCCTTTGGCCGGTTGGTGAGATTGAGACAGCTCGGATTGGCGGTGTCAGAATATTTTGAATTAAAGGCAATTCGCATTTAAAGCTTCAATCATTCCCTTGGCCTGCATTAAATGCTCTCCTGTCTGTAGTCTCTTCGGCAGCATTAAATTCTATTCTATCAGCATTAAATATTACTTTAACCATAAATACTTTATGAATAAAGAATGTTTGTTTCACAACGGTTTAAATTTTCTCAAATCCTGTTGGTTTTGTGTTATACTTTTCCTAAGTAAAACACCTACAACAATATTTGCTGTAGCCAACGTCTCATCTTGTTGTATCTTGAAGGCTAAGCTATAGGATTTGACTATTGGCTCGCTGTATGATCTTGCGATGTATGGACAGGCTTTACGGACAGGCTGTATGTAGTATTTACCATTTTTCCTAATAGCATCCATACTTGGCTGATATTCTGACTTGATGATTCTTGGCTATATGTAGCATTTATCAAAACACCAGGAGGATTTTTCCCAACAGCTTGGTGCCCTAGTTGACTACACTTGAAATAGTTAACATGTGGCGAATGACAATTCTTCTATGTATAGCCCACACGGCTACAGTTGAAACACGTCTTCACACCGCTCACCTTACTCACTACGGGAGTAAGATTCTTGGACTGGTCAAACAAACAGGGAGTCCTCCCGGAAGAATGACATGAAACAACTGGCTCATGGAACTCACTCTTCTGACCCCTTGAGAAGCTACACGTGATCTTCTGTCTCTTACCTTATGGACCAGCCTCTGTCAACAAAATGGCCATCTCGATGGCTAAAGCTCGATCCTGACACTCTTTCAAGGTAGTACACATGATAGGAGCCATGCTCTACCGTATGTGGGGTTTCATGCACATATCAAAGTAACGAATCTTGTCCGCATCACTTCTCACTCGCGAACATAGCACAACTGCTGGTTATAATCGACTATAGCCTGAGATATCGACATATCTTGGGGCATAGATGAGAAAAACTCAACAATCCTGCACTCTCGAACAGGCAACCGACAATACTCTGCCTCTATGGCAATCTTGAACTCAGCCCAAGTGGTTGTACGGTCTCTAGGCGCTACGGCCTCCCACTAGTTTGTGGCTTCCTTGTCGAGGAGGTACTGAGCAATATGTACCTTCATGTCATCAGGAAAAGCTACAGCATCAAACATTCTCCCCAATTGTTAAATCCAGTTCTCCTAACCTAACAAATCAAATTAACCTACAAAACGAGGTAGGTGCATTTTCATCACGTCTCGAAGCCACTTACTAGCTTCGTTATCCCTATGTGGAAGCTCATTCCGGTGGCCACCTACTGACGCCCATATCAACATTACCTCTAGTTGTTTGTCTCTGATCACGCGACTGGTCTTCACGAGCATTTGTACTTGGCTGATCATTACTCGATAATGAACGAGTCATCTCACCACGCTCACGGTTACAACCACGACCTCAACCTCAACCTCTCGGCATACTGAACACACAACCGCTCAGTATACTCAAATATAACTTCACATGACCAATATACCAAAATACCTACTCAACGCAACATAATAATGTATAGCAACAAATAATATCGCAACAAGAATATCTACCCATGGAAACTAAACGAACATAAGAACTATGACTACAACAAGTGGGACATATAACCGTAATTGACAAAACATATAACGGTATCTCATATTTCAACTTATATAATAGCCAATCATTAATAATATTCTTTTAAAATCCACGAGGTATTCCTTAAAATAATAACACTTCAAAATCTGTGAGTTCGTATAATTCTCTGAAATAAGATTTGAAAATATGTTTGATACCTCGGGTAGTTCTACCAAAACTATAAATCATAGATCATAAACATATCATTTTGAATACATTTGTAGAGCAATATTCCGGAATATTATGTCACGTCAAAAACAACATCATCAAGATAACACGTCACCACGCATCATCAAAAATTCACAACCACGCATCATCAAAAATTCACAACACACAAGGTAATCTGCGGCCATGCCCCATAGCGTCGGCCCTGCCGAACTGCCCCGGTAGGAAACCACATCCGCGATCCAGTGCCCCTAGCATAGATCCCCAGAGGTCCCATTAAACCGTCCCCGAGAGGACGAACCACTCGTACATGCACTTAAGACACAACTTCACAAGTTCCGAACGTTATTTATAATATATGTAGTTAAGACACTTGCTAGAGATGGCCACTTTAATTGACACCTATTCCGAACCAAGAGATAATACATTTAATATCAATCTAACAGACATCGGTCGTCCAATGATACTCCAATTATGAATTCCACAACAGTTGTTTACAGGAATCCTCGAGTCAAGAAATAACACAAGTGCACAATTATCACAATCACAATGGTATCTTCTAATCTCAAACACACGATTCGTACCAACAACCACATGCCCATATGTAATTATTAAATAACATAATTATAACAAACAAGGTCATTTAATCACTAACACAATCACGCTAAGATCCAGTGCCCATAGCATAGATCCCCAGAGGTCCCATTAAACCGTCCCCGAGAGGACGAACCACTCGTACATGCACTTAAGACACAACTTCACAAGTTCCAAACGTTATTTATAATATATGTAGTTAAGGCACTTGCTAGAGATGGCCACTTTAATCGACACCTATTCCGAACCAAGAGATAACACATTTAATATTAATCTAACAGACATCGGTCGTCCAATGATACTCCAATTATGAATTTCACAACAGTTGTTTACAGGAATCCTCGAGTCAAGAAATAACACAAGTGCACAATTATCACAATCACAATGGTATCTTCCAATCTCAAACACACGATTCGTACCAACAACCACATGCCCATATGTAATTATTAAATAACATAATTATAACAAACAAGGTCATTTAATCACTAACACAATCACGCTAAGACGATAACATAAATAATGATAGATAATTCAGGAACACTTACGGCCGTAATTGAATGTACATACGGTCGTACATGCTGCTGAACAGTAGAAATAGTTCAACATCTCCAAACCGTTTCCAACCGTAGCCACGACACATAAATATGGAAGGCCGTGAAGCGCTCACGCGTGTATGCAACATATGGACCTAAGCGCTATCATCTCGCACGAAAGCAATATTATACAAGCTACAAAACAATTCCAAACCATGCAACACAACATTTGAGTACACAACCAAAATTCTCCAACAAGAATGGCAGGTCTTGGCCCTTCACGCAAACGCGTCAGTCCCTACTCTATCCTATCGCCTTAAGTGATAAATCCACATCATGCACACATTGTATCTTAACTCAATTATAAAAATATTAACTTCAGAAATGGGAGTCATTTAGGAAATCATATACTTTTTCAAAACTGAACTTAAAGGTTTAATTCGAGCACCAGGGTGAAACGCTTTTCGTTAAACACTTGGGACTTATCATCATTCCTTCAGGATAAAACATTGTCACTAGTTAAAATAAACATTTTCATCTTTCACCTTTTTCAGAATAAAATCACATTTTCATTTTATAATACAAAATTTTTTATGGTGTGAGAGATTCACAAATCATACTCTCGGGCCATTCGAAAATGAAACTCATTTGTTAAAAATTGTATCCAAAATCCTTTCAAATATACCAAAAGACTAATGACGGTAATATTTTTCAAAACACTCAAAACTCCCCAAAATACATTTTTCAAACACCATCATAAGGTCCCATTTGAAAATGCAAGGCCGACTCGCCAAAGGTCAAAACTTCAAAAAAGCGTACACTAAGTCACCGTTTATGCGTACACACAAAATATTTTCGGGAATTGATTTTCCACAATTTTTCTCAAGTCGTAATATATTAGAAAACCATTAAAAACACCCATGCAGCGGAAAATAATAATCACTCAAAATAATTGATTCTCAAATACATATACATTCGATAACTAAATCACCAGTTCACCAAGCGCATCTTCATAGGTACCAAACTCAAAGGAAAATCAAAATCATCTGTCTGAGTTCTTAACAAATTCTACCGCCATTACTTTTTCTCGAACACATCAATGTTCATAAATACACAACACATTGTACCACTTGTAATCCAATCTATCACTATATTCCAACCCTTCACGCACGATATATCACGAGTATCAAACACCAGTTCCATCTTACATCATACATATAAACAAAGTCATGAAACACCAGTTATAACACATAAAGGAAGAGACTTACATCCACATATCGCACGAAGATGACGATCGCCCATGATACTAATCTCAACCGATAACATGGATGACACGATAACTCATCAAATGAAAACTCGAATGACTTAACAAAAACATGACTCGACTCGTCACGACAGCCTAGGTTCCCACAATCTAAGATCTGATACCATAAATGTAACACCCCCAGAAATCACCCGGGAACGTCACACGCCGTAGACCCTTCTCACAAGAATCTACCAGGCTAAACACCACAAGACAACCAAATGTTTGACCGGTCGGGGTCAAGCTACATAACGACACAGGCCGATAAGGCCGAATATTCAAAATACACGAACTGGCAAGGTCATATGACTAAATCAGACCAAAATAAAACTCCTTACAATACATACCCACACATGGGTCAAAATATACTATAGCGGAAATGGGATACGACTCAACAACACAATGAAATGGGACTGAACTCTATAACTCTTGATTAGTATCATAACTCATCATATTCCATCCCGACCCTGTGACTGCTCCCTCGAACTAAGTACACCTGAAATGCATGAAACTCATTTCCCCCTTTTAAGGGGTTAGCAATTCGAATTTGTTAGTATAAGTATCATAACCATACAACATGTAACAAGCAAACATCAGTCACAAATTGGATAATGTCAATCATTCTACAGATATTCCCGATAGGTTTTAGTGATAAGAAAACAAACAAACAAAAGGTTTCGAAAACAAAATCATCACTCGGGAGTTTTAAAAAGATAAAGCCTTTAGGACCTCAAATCCTAAGTTATAAAACTATTTTTGAAAGCAATAGTGTCTCAGCCCAAATCTCATTTCACATCACATTAATTTTACAAAATGGAAAATCTTTTCCAAAAATCATTTGGGTCTGACCCGACGTTCATTTTCATAAAATTTCCTTTTCAAAAGCTTTGATCATCAAAACATGCTCGTGAACCCGTGATCTCTCGCCATGTGTCTCTATAAGTTCAACAACCCACACGGATGGAGCGAAACAACATATAAAACATCAAACATGCTCGTGATTTGTGATCTCCTGCCATGTGTCTCTGTAGGTTCAAAAACCCACATGGATTGATCCAGACACTACATCAAACAGCAAAAATGCTGGTGACCCCGTGATATCCTGCCACGTGTCTCCGTAGGTTCAACAACCCACACGGTTTGAGCCAAACCCTACATCAAACATCAAACATGCTCGTGACCCCGTGATATCCTGCCATGTGTCTCTGTAGGTTCAACAACCTGTACGGATTGAGCCAAAGCCAAGAATAACAACAATCACAATAACCAGTCCCAACTCCGTGATCCCTTGCCACGAGTCACCGTAGGCCCCGTCGACCCCCCACAGTTGGGATTACTGTGTCCTAACCCCATGATCCCTTGCCATGTGTCA
The DNA here is from genome assembly GCA_033398695.1 of Orobanche coerulescens. Classification (NCBI taxonomy): domain Eukaryota; kingdom Viridiplantae; phylum Streptophyta; class Magnoliopsida; order Lamiales; family Orobanchaceae; genus Orobanche; species Orobanche coerulescens. The sequence continues at coordinate 153,254,564 of CM065809.1, read as the reverse complement.
TCGTAGGCCTCGTCAGGCCCGCACGATTGGACCTCAACACCACATATTAAGTTTCGATCACATGATCCCTTGCCATGAATCCTCGTAGGTCCCATTGAACCTATACGAGTGAACTTAGCAACACGGCACACAAAATTCACATTGATTCACAAACAATGTACACGGTCAGTCATTACATCAGTCATCACGAACTTTACACAACCAACATAGATAACACAATATCGACATTTCAACCATCATCACTAACCATAAACAGTCAACATATCCCACGATCAACACACAACACAATACACATTCAAATGTACAATCAAATCAAGACGATTATTACAAACAACACAATTCCACAATGTTGAACATTCAAGAATAACCTAAACACCACCAAGCATTCATGACAAGCAATTCATAACCAATTCAAACGAACCATGTTTCAAAGGCAAAATAATCATCACAATCCAACACATAACTTCCATTCACAAGATGCAAATTGTATATGCAAGATACTTGCCTCGATAATTGACACGCGAATACTCCATCAACCGAATAAGGACCAATAACGATGAAAAACACACCCAACAACCGAATAAAAACTCATTGAAACATTAAATCGACCATTAAATGTTTAACATTTCTCAAGAACACTCAAATCGCCAATCGAGTTAAACAAACTCGCATTATGGACTTACAATACATAGAACACGATCAAAAACATTATGTAACACTAACTGATTCATCAAAATCATATTAGAATTGAAATCAAGAGTTTTTCCCAAAAATTCAATCCTAAGAGATTTGAGAAAAAAATACCTTGATCCGATGAAGAACAACGGGCTAGATGATATTATAATTACTTAAGACCCTCTTAAACACCTTTGGATGGTGTAGAATCGGTCCAAGAACTCCAACCCTATCCAAATCACCTCAGTCGTCGCGAGAGGAGAGAATGGAAATGAAAAATGACGGAGAAGACTGCTGCTCCAGTATATATACTGGAGCAGCTAGCGCGCGGTAGTCCTACACATTAGCATGCACTAACGGACCAATAATTCAGTACGGTCTGTCTGGAAGGACAGTTAGCGCGTGCTAATTAAGTTCCTTAGCGTGCGCTAATGGGCCCTAATTCCAGCAGCTTCTGTCCTGAGCTTCCAGTATGTTCTGTCCTGGAATCCAGTTAGCGCCCACTAATTGTGCATCCCTTAGCGTACGCTAATGCACTCTGAACAGGCAGTAATCCTGCTCCAAACAATCTAATGCAACAACGGAACTCTTTGACAAAACAACGACTATGCAACCCACAATGAAGCGCTATCGTATAATACCAACGATCCAAAACAGAAGTGAATACACGACAAAGCACGACACACACATCACATAACCCATGTTAAATGGCAAACATGTCAATACAGTCTCTACATACGTCAGTCAACAGGAAAACAACTCCAATTAATCAACAATGGAAAAACATTCAACACAAAACGATAAATAATTCAAGACAACCAGAATGAAAATCTCGGGTATTAAAATATCTTTCAATTGCTCAAATACTTTCCAAAACTCCTTTTTTCAAATACCATCATAAAAATTCCATTTAAAAGTTCAAGGCCAAAATGCCAAAACTCGACAGTTTCAAAATGTACGTTAAGCCACCGCTTTCATATACCGACAAAATAGTTTAGGGAATCGGTTTGCAAAATAAACTCAAATTTGCAAAATACCAAAAGGACAGTTTAAAATACGCACGCAGTTGGTATAAACACAGTAGAAATACATTAGCAGCGATTACAATACACAGTCAAAGTACATGATTCCCAAATACATGTAGGGCTGTAAACGAACCGAGCTGTTCACGAATAAAGCTCGGCTCGGATCGTTAAGGGCTCGGTTCAGCTCGGTTCGTTAAGAACTCGAGCTCGAGCTCGAACACAAAAATATGTGCGTTAAGAAAACGAGCTCAAGCCGAGCTTGGGCATGTGCGGCTCAAGCTCGGCTCGAGATCGGCTCGAGCTCGGTTCGGCTCGGTTCGGCTCGTTAAGCTCGATTAATAAATATATTTTTAAATTATTTCTTATAATATATATTGTATTATAGATTAATAATTTTTAAAATAATTTTCATATATTAAAATATTAATTTTTATATATATTTGAAAATATATAATTTTTAATGATTATTTTAAAATATTTATTTTAAATATATTATTTAAATAATTTAAAAATATATAATTATTTGCGAACAGCTCGAGCTCGGCTCGAGCTCGACTCGGCTCGAGTTGTTCGCAAACAGCTCGTGTGCGGCTCGATTTATTAACGAGCTCGAGCTCGAACACGATTTTTGTTCGGTAAGGAAGCTCGGCTCGGCTTGGCTCGTCAGAAAAAAATTTAAAACTCGGCTCGGTTCGATCAAAGCTCGGTTCGTTTACAGCCATAAATACATGTAATAGCCAGTATCATCCTGAAAGCTCATCTTTTTCATGACCGCTACAAGCTCGATATCCCAGTGCCTAAAAATAAATTTCGCGACGAGATCACCCATAACACTTAACAACAATAACGATCACATTAACATTAATAATTACATACCAATATAATTACATGTAAGGAATAATGTCATTTCATATCTTTACGGACCTTACCAAATCATGATCATTCACATCAAGACAATCCTTACTATATTCCATATCCCGTATTCTCATATGATAATATGATACCGAACAACGTAGATGACTCGTATCCTCGTCTTCATCAAATCGTATTCTCAATATGCACGTATATCAATAACAAATGTAAATCATATACTTTATGATTTAACTCCAACCAAAATATAACATACAATCCAAATCCACAAAATTCACATTTATAATCATTGCTATATGAATTATAAATGAAATGAAACTGAAACCATTCATTAAGTATTATGAACTGGACAACTATAAACTTGCCTTAAGTAGTCGGGTCGGTAAAGCAGATCTATTAAGGTCTTCGAGGTTCCATTTCCACACTTTGACAAAGTATTTATATCCCGTTATCAATAACTCACTAATAGCAATATACTACGACATTCGATTTTCACGATCAACGGCATCCCAATTTTATAATTTTATTTTCCACTTTTGTCAAAAGAAATGACGATCCGAACTTTAACAATTTTATTACTAACACTCCAGCATATTATTTTAAATGTAAAAATAATATTCAATATTTTTCGGCCGTATATTTATGATATAACAGTTATTTATATCAGTTTGATCTAATAAAAACTTCGTATTATTTTAATATTATTTCAGGAGAAAGTAAAAGACTGTAAATAGAGTCAATCAATTGTATTCATAATACTGATAGAGGGGCCTTTATATATGCATTACAATGAGAGTCCTTCCATACATAGGATTCCGAGATAAGGTAAGACATCTAATAGGATCCTACTACCTCTACAAGGATCTAGAACATTCCATCTATGTATCTACAACGAGTATTAGGTAAGACACATCTGTAACACGCCCAGATTTAACTGGGAATATTACAGCGCCGTGGGCCCCGAGATGGAAGCCACAAGGCTGAAGGAAATTTTCGCAAACATTTACAAATGCCCAAGAGGCCAACGACGATACTATCTTTAAAAATTCACAAAGATTTATAAAATCCATTTGTCAAAAACCATCGTAAAAACTCATTTGAAATCGCAAGGCCAAACGGCCGACACTCAAAAGTTTAGAAAACGATTTCCAAAGTAACCTCAGTTACCAGATACCAAAAGAGTGTTTCAAAATACTCACACAGCGGAAAAAGACCAACCATAAATATACTCTAGCAGCGGAATACAAGAACCAAACAAGAAACTCAATGCACAAAACATGTCCTAGCCAGTATCCTCCGGGAAGCTCATCTCTTCACGACCGCTACAAGCTCGATACTCTAAGAACCTAAAAAGAAATCCCACGACAGGGTCAGCCATAATATCCAACAATGATAACCGTCACATCACATTAATAATTACATACCAATGAGAATACAACATAAGAATACGACCAACGTAATCTTACCGCCATAACTTTACTTACTCAAGTAATTCTCATCAGAATAACCATTATCACATTTCACATCTCGTACTCGATTAACCAATAAACTCGAACATAATATTTGTATTGTACCTCAAACAATACTCAAGATTCTCAAACAACCATCACCAACTCGCGATACAGAAATATACCAGTTCTGACCAATACGATCCATCGAATAACATCATCAAATCCCAAGATGATAACCGATTGTCCATCAAAGACAAATACGAAAGGAAATACGGAACATACCTCGAGATATGAAGTGCCACGACAATCATATCAGTCTAATCCGAGATCAGATCAATGCAATACGGACACGGTCCTAACACAAGACCTACAAATGCATACTCATATGACCACATCAATATGCTCAAAACAATATCAACAATGTATACTCAAGGGAAATCCCATGACCCAGCGCCCTCAGCATAGGTCCCAAGATGATCCTACAAGATCAACACGAGGTGGATAACCAACAATATACATATGCAAAACAACACAACACTGGGTAATCCAATGATCCAGCGCCCTCAGCATAGATCCCAAGATGATCCCGTCGGACCAACACGAGGTGGAAAAACCCATACAATGATCCAGCGCCCTCAGCATAGATCCCAAGATGATCCCGTCGGCCCAACACGAGGTGGACATCTGATCCAGCGCCCTCAGTATAGATCACATGATCCCATCGGATCAACACAAGACAAACAACACAATTATGCATACACATATGCAAATCAAAATGTTCATCAACATGAACAACGCAACATGAATGACAATATGACAAATCAACTAAGACGACCTCATGTTCGACAACATGAATGACAATATTCATGATCAAATCACTAACACTAATTGAATCGATATAAGATACTTGCCCCGAGTCCTTCGGGAGAAATCTCGATATCAAACCATCACCGACGATTATCCGCAATGCTCGGCGATCCAAACGTACCATTGACTACAGATACTCATATCCTCATCTTTACCATAATGTAACCTCGATACCCGAATATGCCAATAACCGAAATAAATCATATACATTATGATTAAACTCTCAGAATCGGAATGACAAGATATAATCATTGCTATATGCATTATAAACGAAATGAAACTGAAACCATTCATTAAACATTATAACTGAGCAAGTAATAACTTGCCTCGATACCGATACGATGATGATGAAGCCGCTACCAGTCACATTGCCTTTGTCTACGAGCTCCTCGGCCTCGACCGAAGCAATTCACGAACATACTCGAACATGACCGCAACATACGGTTATACTCACCGATCAATAATCTCAACCTATTGCAATAATCGATTAACATACAATCCGATAATAATCAATAACCGACATAGCCAACCAATCAAACTCAACAGCTCAACAATACCTCGATCATACACAAAACCAAACAATACAACTCAAACCAATCAAACACAAATTCAAGACAACACTACGATTCCACATTCAATCTTAAATACTTACAAGTTTCCTCCTTGTATATTCGTAATAAAACTAATTACCGATTATCATCATCAATCCAGACAATCCGATTAATTATAGATAATCATATTCCAAGAGTTCCACAACTTATTCCGAAATCACATTCAAAGTCCCCAAACGGCATAATCCGATGTGTTCTAACATCTAAACAATCCTTATTCACAATTCAAGGTTTATGTAATCATGTTCTTCAACATATATACTTCTCATAACGTCATGGATTGCAACAAACTATAAAGAACATCGAGAATACTACGATTCCATAATCATAACAACATAATCAAGACATTTGATCATCAATTCATTATCTTCCCTTAACAAAACTCCCGTAAATGCCCAGAATCATCACAACAATATCAATTCAGCCATCATTCATATGAAAACGTGTAGAATTTCCCAAGTTCAACTCATGGAGGCATTTCATTGAACACTTTGAAGGAATAATCCAATTCAATCATTTTAACGAAGAAATACTTGAATTTGTTCCACAAAACCTCAAGAGTATTGAATGATTACCACATTACAACAAAGTTCCATCAATAATCTGAACCAAAACGAATCAAATCGTCCAAAACACCAAGAAACTCCAAGAATATCCAAAAACCAAAAGTTCTTGTGTTCTTACCTTCGATCCGGGTGGAAGATGATGTTAATCCATGATTCCAACTTCCAAAACATGTTGCTACATGATGTTCTTACTCAAATCCATCAACTTTGCTGAAGAAATCACGAAAGGAACGGAGAAAAACGAAAAATGACAAGGATGACTCGGTCCAGGCCTTATATAGGCCGAGACCTACCGGCACCTTACGTACGTAACCGGCGGGTCCTTACGTACGTAGCCGTCCGCGGCCTAACCTTCTGTTCATTTTGGCCGACAGTCTTACGTACGTAACCGGCAGCTGCTTACGTACGTAACGGGATCTTACGGCCGTAACCGGCCACAGCCTTACGTACGTTATCGGCCAGTCCTTACGCCAAGCGAGTCACTGCCGACCGTGATCGGCCACCCCTGCGAGTCACTGCCGACCATGCTCGGCCACTGCAGGTCCTCTCGGCCACGACTTAGCCAGCCGCCCCGTAACGTATGTAACACTTATTTCGTTGCGTACGTAATACGTACGTTGACTTGCTACAGTATTATATTCGTATTACGTACGTAATACACCCGGTATAACGTACGTAACTCCATCCATTGACTCACCTGTCCACATCCGTGCCGAAAGCTGCCGACACTGGGCCCAACTGTCCGATTCCTCTTGTTACGTACGTAATGTATCGGCCATAACGTACGTAACTCTTGTGATCTAGCGTACGTAAGTCTTCAACATTATCGTACGCTAAGTATTCTCTACTTAGCCAATTTCAACTGTTACCGCCTGTCTCGACATACCGAAAACATATATACACTTACTGAATACATATACTGAATCCAATAATATTCTTATACGATATACTATATATCGAAAGTACGATAACCTGATACACGATATCCTCAAATGCAACTGTCGACCAGATACGATAATTATACCGATACTGACATCTCAGTCCTTTATTTATTTTATCCATACTATACAGATTCCACGCTGTACAATATAACTCGGATAAAATAATATCAAACAACAGTAGTAGAAATTCCGGATATTACATTCTACACCACTTAAAATAATTTTCGGCCTCGAAACTTGCAATCCGTCATAAAAACAAACAAACATACCGTTCAACCAAAATATCCCAAAGCCATCACAATAACGATCAATCATCATCATTACTGAATAACCAAAAGAGTACCCTTACAAATACGCAGGTCGACGATCTCCTGAGATACTAGCAAGCGATCTCACTGTACAGTCCCAATACGCTTACAATCACAATTCCTTGAGTCTCAACAAAATTATATCATCGTCAGATGAAAAATCTATCCGTGACAAATCCTGTTTGCCTGATCTCATGATCAAGTTCCAATTCCGATAAAACGAATAATATCCGATATATCTGTGAAACAACTGTCCAAAACAATGACAATCAATCCCGAAACATCGACACAGAATTCGAACGCTTATATGATCATTAACAATGATCAACTAACTAACAAACCGAGAAGATCATCGATAAGATATCTCCAATACGATTAATCCAATGGTCAAAACACAACTGAGATTATCCTCAACATGATAAACTCCAATATGACCAACCAGAGGTCAAAACACAGTCAAGAATATCATCAACATGACAAACTCTATTATTACCAATGAAGGAGCAACAATAATCGGGAATACCTTCACACGGTAAATTCCAACATGATAAACACAGAACCATAGAGACAAATATACGGAAGAGCAAAATTCTCGAAACGCTAAACAAATCACATACAGTGGATCTCAACGAAACACATCCGGTTGGTGAACATACCCCTCGGCATACGAACACCCAATCAAGCCGATGAAAATAACCAATCATATCTGATGTGGAAACGATCGCTCAACATCTAAAACAACCAACATGGGGTCACCATCCCCAAATCTGCAAAAGAAATCATTCAAAAATCATTATGGTAAAAATCGCGCTATTACCATACCAATGGAATTACATAGCACATATGCCCCGATTTCGCAAAATCCAAAGTTCCAAAATCACATCCTGTGCATGAATCTACAACACGCAGCATATTTCTCTTATCCGATAAATCAATCGATCATCCTTGGATAACCAAACGACCATACCAAAGTTCGGATCCCTATTCATCGTTCCACATTGATATATTATCCAGTTCGTGAGTCACACTCACAACTTCACCATGATATGTAATATACACTAAATGCTTATGGTTATTAATCACATTTTCAAAACCAGTTTGAAATCATATAGTCTTGTCAAAAGACAAATTTTCAAAAATTCTTTCAAGAGTTTGAAAACTCAAAACATAAATTTTCGTAAGACCACGAAATCAATTTTAAAAATTAAATCGGCTCGCTGGTGCCAAGTTCTCGATAAAAATTCTTTTCGAATACACACGATTAAATAAAATGGAATTTATGCAAATGCTTGACCATATCCATACTCCTGTATACCACCCGGCTCGTCACCACCACCGATATTTCATCGGAAAACCACACGATGAAATTCCAAAATCTTAATATATAGACTCTAATAAAAACTCCTCCTCCACATACTACTCGCAACGTCAATCCTTAATCCATCCTGGATCACCTCAAATATGATATGAAAAAACATTGAAACAAATCAAACACAGCGAAAGACTTCCCGAGAGGTTCCATTTGAACAAGTAAACCAAAACTCCGAAAGGCAGAAACGAAATATATGAAGATTGATAAAGTGTTTTACAATTCTCGGGAGTTTTAGAAAATAGAAAAGCTTCTTTTTTTTTGAAGCATCAGGGTCTAAGCCCATATCTCGTTCCGCATTTCAAAAAGTTTAAAAAGTAGAAAATCCTTCTGGACCTCAAGTCCTGAGTTATAGAACTATTTCAAAATCGATTGGGTCTCGGCCCAAAAAACATTTTCCGTAAAACATCCGTAAAACATTCATTTTGAAAAGTATCATTTTTAAATGCTCAAAACAATTCATATATGAATTAACATGACTACATGTTCTTCTCAACCATCCCCAGCATTTCTCCCAAATGCGCAACTACGTTCCAAAATTTAACCAATTTCCAAAATGATAACTTCTCAAGATCATCAATCCTGCAACTACTGTGTTCTGTTATCTCATAACATAACACATAATATTCTTCCAAATCTCAAAGCATATCAATATAGAACGGCAATAAATTTCAATGCAATTTAAGAATCTAATTACTTACAGATCGTGAAGCCGACGATTCCCCGTGATACTGGCACATGTCTCGACTCTAGAAAATACTCGACACGGATATTTTCAAAACACACGTTTTGACAAATCAGTTCGACTCAAGAACACAATACATCTCATTCCAGAGAATCTTGTTAACACCGTTTGGAAAAGTTATAACAAGCCCAGTACGATACTGGCAAATCCGATAACGCACAAGCCTGAGTGAACAACAAAGACTCACGGCTCTAATATTTGTCAATCGACAACTCGAATGACGCAACAAAAACACGACCCAACTCGACCCAAATGCCTAGGTTTTCTCAACCTAAGCTCCGATACCAAATTCTGTAACACCCCCGAATTTAACCGGGAATATTACAGTGTTGTGGGCCCCAGATGGAACCCACAAGGCTGAAGGAAATTTTCGCAAACATTTACAAATGACCAAGAGGACAATGACGGTACTATCTTTAAAAATTCACAAAGATTTATAAAATCCATTTGTCAAAAACCATCGTAAAAACTCATTTGAAATCGCAAGACCAAACGGCCGACACTCAAAAGTTTAGAAAACGATTTCCAAAGTAACCTCAGTTACCAGATACCAAAAGAGTGTTTCAAAATACTCACACAGCGGAAAAAGACCAACCATAAATATACTCTAGCAGCGGAATACAAGAACCAAACAAGAAACTCAATGCACAAAACATGTCCTAGCCAGTATCCCCCGGGAAGCTCATCTCTTCACGACCACTACAAGCTCGATACTCCAAGAACCTAGAAAGAAATCCCACGACGGGGTCAGCCATAATATCCAACAATGATAACCATCACATCACATTAATAATTACATACCAATGAGAATACAACATAAGAATACGACCAACGTAATCTTACCGCCATAACTTTACTTACTCAAGTAATTCTCATTAGAATAACCATTATCACATTTCACATCTCGTACTCGATTAACCAATAAAATCGAACATAATATCTATATTGTACCTCAAACAACACTCAAGATTCTCAAACTATCATCACCAACTCGCGATACGGAAATATACCAGATCTGACCAATACCATCCATCGAATAACATCATCAAATCCCAAGATGATAACCGATTGTCCATCAAAGACAAATAACAAAGGAAATACGGAACATACCTCGAGATATGAAGTGCCACGACAATCATATCAGTCTAATCCGAGATCAGATCAATGCAATACAGACACGGTCCTAACACAAGACCTACAAATGCATACTCATATGACCACGTCAATATGCTCAAAACAATATCAACAATGTATACTCAATGGAAATCCTATGACCCAGCGCCCTCAGCATAGGTCCCAAGATGATCCTACAAGATCAACACGAGGTGGATAACCAACAATATACATATGCAAAACAACACAACACTGGGTAATCCAACGATCCAGCGCCCTCAGCATAGATCCCAAGATGATCCCGTCGGACCAACACGAGGTGGAAAAACCCGTCCAATGATCCAGCGCCCTAACCATAGATCACAAGATGATCCCATCGGACCAACACGAGGTGGACATCTGATCTAGCGCCCTCAGCATAGATCACACGATCCCATCGGATCAACACAACACAAACAACACAATTATGCATACACATATGCAAATCAAAATATTCATCAACATGAACAACGCAACATGAACGACAATATGACAAATCAACTAAGACGACCTCATGTTCGACAACATGAATGACAATATGCATGATCAAATCACTAACACTAACTGAATCGATATAAGATACTTTCCCCGAGTCCTTCGGGAGAAATCTCGATATCAAACCCTCACCGACGATTATCCGCAATGCTCGGCGATCCAAACGTATCATGGACTACATATACTCATATCCTCGTCTTTACCATAATGTAACCTCGATACCGAATATGCCAATAACCGAAATAAATCATATACATTATGATTAAACTCCCAGAATCGGAATGACAACATATAATCATTGTTATATGCATTATAAACGAAATAAAACTGAAACCATTCATTAAACATTATAACTGAGCAAGTAATAACTTGCCTCGATACCGATACGATGATGATGAAGCCGCTACCAGTTATATTGCCTTCGTCTACGAGCTCCTCGGCCCCGACCGAAGCAATTCACGAACATACTCGAACATGACCGCAACATACGGTTATACTCACCGATCAATAATCTCAACCTATTGCAATAATCGATTAACATACAATCCGATAATAATCAATAACCGACATAGCCAACCAATCAAACTCAACAGCTCAACAATACCTCGATCATACACAAAACCAAACAATACAACTCAAACCAATCAAACACAAATTCAAGACAACACTACGATTCCACATTCAATCTTAAATACTTACAAGTTTCCTCCTTGTATATTCGTAATAAAACTAATTACCGATTATCATCATCAATCCAGACAATCCGATTAATTATAGATAATCATATTCCAAGAGTTCCACAACTTATTCCGAAATCACATTCAAAGTCCCCAAACGGCATAATCCGATGTGTTCTAACATCTAAACAATCCTTATTCACAATTCAAGGTTTATGTAATCATGTTCTTCAACATATATACTTCTCATAACGTCATGGATTGCAACAAACTATAAAGAACATCGAGAATACTACGATTCCATAATCATAACAACATAATCAAGACATTTGATCATCAATTCATTATCTTCCCTTAACAAAATTCCCGTAAATACCCAGAATCATCACAACAATATCAATTCAACCATCATTCAAACGAAAACGTGTAGAATTTCCCATGTTCTACTCATGGAAACATTTCATCGAACACTTTGAAGGCTTAATCCAATTCAATCATTTTAACGAAGAAATACTTGAATTTGTTCCACAAAACTTCAAGAGTATTGAATGATTACGAGATTACAACAAAGTTCCATCAATAATCTGAACCAAAACGAATCAAATCGGCCAAAACACCAAGAAACTCCAAGAATATCCAAAAACCAAAAGTTCATGTGTTCTTACCTTCGATCCGGGTGGAAGATGATGTTAATCCATGATTCCAACTTCCAAAACATGTTGCTACATGATGTTCTTACTCAAATCCATCAACTTTGCTGAAGAAATCGCGAAAGGAACGGAGAAAAACGAAAAATGACAAGGATGACTCGGTCCAGGCCTTATATAAGCCGAGACCTGCCGGCACCTTACGTACGTAACCGGCGGGTGCTTACGTACGTAGCCGGCCGCAGCCTAACCTTCTGTCCATTTTGGCCGACACTTTACGCACGAATCGCAATCGCTACGACGTAACGGCTCTACGGCCAGAATCGCCACCTTTACGTACGTTATCGCCGATTTACGCCAAGCGAGTCACTGCCGACCGTGATCGGCCACCCCTGCGAGTAACTGCCGACCATGCTCGGCCACTGCAGGTCCTCTCGGCCACGACTCGGCCAGCCGCCCCGTAACGTACGTAACACTTATTTCGTTGCATACGTAATACGTACGTTGACTTGGTACAGTATTATATTCGTATTACGTACGTAATACACCCTGTATAACGTACGTAACTCCATCTGTTGACTCACCTGTCCACATCCGCGCCGAAAGCTGCCGACAATGGGCCCAACTGTCCGATTCCTATTGTTACGTACGTAATGTCTCGGCCATAACGTACGTAACTCTTGTGATCTAGTGTACGTAAGTCTTCAACATTAGCGTATGCTAAGTATTCTATACTTAGCCAATTTCAACTGTTACCGCCTCTCTCGACATACCGAAAACATATATACACTTACTGAATACATATACTGAATCCAATAACATTCTTATACGATATACTATATATCGAAAGTACGATAACCTGATACACGATATCCTCAAATGCAACTGTCGACCAGATATGATAATTATACCGATACTGACATCTCAGTCCTTTATTTATTTTATCCATACTGTAGAGATTTTACGCTGTACAATATAACTCGGATAAAATAATATCAAACAACAGTAGTAGAAATTCCGGATATTACAACATCACGGTGTTGTTGCCCGAAATATTATCCGAAGATATATATTGCTGGAACGGACGAGCAACAGCAAATTGCGACATGGGGGTCGAGTAGTTCGGCCGAGCACTTCGGCTAACTGCCGAACCCGACGAAGAAGATGACATGCCACCCAAAAATGCGATTTGGCAAATGATTACAAATGATGCCGGTCCATTTGTCGCGGGATAAACTAAGGCCACCGCCATTCGTAACCCAGTTATCCATTACGTTCAACGACTTATGGCATATACGGTCACCGGGACATATTCAAATCGGAATGTAGTGCAGATTTTTGAGTTGCGGATGATATATGCGATGGTTTTCAGAAAAAGGGTGAAGAGTGTTGAGGATTTATTGATGATGTTCATTGGGGAAGATGTCACGAAAAACCCAATCGTAATGGGTGGTTTTGTCACGGCAGTGGCTCGGCACGCCGGGACTGATTTCAGCGGTCGGTTCTCGGTCGGGGTAGTGGAAAAATTGGACAAGACTCTCCTTACAAAAATGGGCAAAAGTGGGAGAATTAAGTGGTGAGTTTCAGCAAACAAAACGATAGCTCTACCGAACACCGCTTACACCTCGCATGGGAAGAGAAAAATTTGAAAATGTTGCACAAGAGCTTCCCATCCACTCCTTCGGACAGCTTGGCGGCAAGGCACAGGCAGACGGTGCGAGCACAAGCCGAGCAGGAGAGTCGGCTACATAGACCGAGCTGAGGAGTCGGATCGATCAGCTTGAGAGGGGCATCATGCACTTCAAGCCAAGGTGGATCATTTGACCGAGCAGCTGGATGCCTTCTCCCCCATTAGCCCGGTGATTCCTACTCTAGACTTTTTACTGTCCTTTATTTTTCTTCTTCTTTTCCTTTTTTTATTCAGAGTTGTGTGCTGAATTTTAAGTTTGGGGAAATTGGAGTCGGAATGATTAATTGAATTGAGAATTGTGATGAATTTAATTTTGCATCCTTAGCTAAATTTGTGTGATTGAATCAAGTTCGTGTATTGGGGATTTAAGTATGGCCTAACATAGGAGATGGGTATGATTGACTAGTTTGATTTTAATTAGGGTAGTTCACTAGTCTTGATTTTGGATTTGGATAAAAGTGTGAGGGATTCATGGCACAAGCCCTTTCTATTCGTGAGTTTTGAGCCGTAGAGCAAAATACACACATATATAAATAATTATACATATACATGCTCACTATTTCTTCTTATGGGGTCGAACGTGTTGTGTTCATGCTAGAACTTAATCAATTATTCATGTCAAGACTATGTTAGTGTTCTCATGCAGCAAAGTGATAAAGGTAAATTAGGAATAACCCACTTGACTTATATTTTCCCACCTCAACATAATCAACATTAGAAGCCCATTTGTACCTAAGCCTTATTATTTGATGCAGCACATTTTATTAGCCATTATCTAATTTTTGGTGAAAATTCATCCGTTTGAAGCCTTGGTCAAGATTTGGTTGTGAATTAGGTGTATAACAAGTCGAGGGAAGGACGAGGAATTATCAAAAAATGGGGGGTGAAGTGAAAAGAAAAAGGGTGCTGAAATTAAGATAAATTTATAAGGCCGAAAAAGGGGGGGGGTAAAAATACACCCCTCGGATGTTGTTAAAGCCATTGACCTCAATTGATCTTTCGTGGCTATGCGATTACATGTGCCTAAATGGGTGCTCAAGGAAAGGGTGGTGATTCATTCTTTGTAGGATTTGTTATGCACTTAACTTCATGATTAGTCTCGGCCAACGAATCCTTTATTTATCCTTTTTATCCTACCCATACCTAAGGCCCCGTTACAACCATAAAAGCCCTTTTGATCATATGCATGAGTTCTTCTACGTAGTGAAGATTTGATTTTTGTGCGAGTATGTGGTAATGACACACCATGTTTTGACGTGGGTGATTGCTTAATAATCCCTATATCTACTTGAGCATGAGTGATCCCTTGTGAGGCCATCGAATTTTCTCTCACTTGATGCCAATGAAGATGTTGAGATTGGTTGAGGTAGTTTAATTTCCTTCATACTTGTTCATGATTATTTATCCTCCCTTGAATATGGCTATCATCTTGGATTTTTCAATACATGCTTCTTGAATTTCTTTCACTCGAATTATGATTGAGGACAAGCATTGGCTTAAGTTTGGGGAGATTTGATAGGACGAAAATAGTGTGCTAAAATCATTGTTAATTATAAGGTTTTAATGAATTTTCTATTGCCATACTTGGTTATTTTTCATATATTTATAGTTTGGATGCAATATACCTCACTTGGCAATTTGTTGTTTAATTTAGGTATTTGATGGAGTTTTTTAAGGTTAAGGAATAATTTGGACCATCAAACGGACCAAGCCAAGGTGATTTGGGCTTAAATGAAGAAAATGTCGCGCGACACTGGATGGCCCAGTGTCAGTTAAGTGATCCAGTGTCAGTCCTGTTCCGAAAATAATCTTACTTGGGGCCCAAGAAATGACTCAAAAACTGCCCAATCAGTTCCACAAGGCCATAAATTGGTCCCTAGGCTGGGAAAAGGAATTGGAATAGAATTGGGAAGAAAGACTCCAAGGAAATTAAAACTCAAGGAGGATAAGAAGGAAGGAGATCCAATTAAAGAAGGAAACTAAGAGATAAAGAATTATTATAAAAGGAGAGGAGGGCTGGAATTATTATCATCTTTGATCATCAATTTTTATGGCTGGAGCAGAAGAAGCAAAAGAAGACGACCGAACCAAATTCTCGCTGGAGCAACCGAGTCGTTTCCGACGTGCGAAGAAGAAGACTACACCGTTTGAATTTCTTTCTTCTCATGTCTATTATTAATTTGCTGTTTTCTAAATCCAACATGTCCGGCTAATTTTCTATTCTAGTTCTTAGTGGAGTTTGAAACCGTATTCGAATTATTCATGTTTTAATCCCGTAGCGTATTCTCAACTCGAATTCTCTTGAATTACTTTTGTGTTATTGAATTTACGACTCTGCCATTTAATTTCTTGATTTGGTTTGGCCAACTAGATTAGGAGTTTTATGTCTTATGCTAGAAATTGAGTTGTAATCCGTAATTGTTGCAATTTTAATTTCACAAGTAGCAAACAATTGATTTTTTCCAATTGGGTAACATAAAATCAAGATCCCTTAAGTCGAGCTTATGAACTTAATATCTTGCCTATTCTATTATTTTGATTTTTAATGCATCTAGCGAGCGAGATTTGAAGAGCTTACCGCATAGATAGATTTGATTAAAGAGCTTGTTTTAATTGAATAAGCTTAAGAAATAATTGGGGCCAACAGAGCTTGTTGTTGGCTTCGGAATAGGAGTTCATGAGATTAGAGAAGAGATAAGCGCTGCATTGAAACTTGAATTAATTCGAAACGGTGGATAATGGAGCTAAGGACTAGATTATTCCTAAATTGATATTTTCAACTTTTTATTTCCTTTGTTTATTTTAATTTATTTTACGCAAATTATTTTAGTTAAGATTAGAAACTGAAATCCCCCCTCTTGTTTTTATTTTATTTTAATTGCTAAAAGTATTTAATCCTTAATTAGTCTAATTGATTTACCGTTCTCTGTGGGATCGACCCTTACTTGTCGATACTACTAGTTAGTAGAAGTTAGCCAAGGAAAATAAAAATAACTAATTTTGACGCGTCACGACAGCGCGGTCACTTACACAGTTGCTTCAGAAATCTGAGAAGTTCGTCTGGAATGACGAAAGGCAGTCGAGTTTTGAGGAGCTGAAGAGGCGTTTGACTTCAGCCCCGGTTCTAGCGTTGTCGTGTGGCAACGAGGGTTTTGCTATTTATAGCGATACTTCGGGTCAGAGTCTTGGGTGCGTGTTGATGCAGTACGACAAGACTATTGCTTATGCATCGAGATAGTTGAGGCCGTATGAGCTCAACTACCCTACTCATGACTTGGAGTTAGTGGCAGTCATTTTTGCGCTCAAGATTTGGCGTCATTATCTCTTTGGCTCTGCATGTCAGATTTTTACCGATCATAAAAGTCTGAAGTTCATATTTACTCAGCGGGAGTTGAATATGTGGTAGAGGAGGTGGTTGGAATTGATTAAGGATTATGACCTCAAAATCCTTTATCATCCGGGCAAGGCGAACATCGTGGTAGATGCCTTGAGTCGGAAACCGGTTACGTTGCGGATGATTGAGATACTTACGTCTCAATTTGAGATTCAGCGTGATTTGATCGATCTAGGTGTTGAGATTTTGTTGCCTGGGCAAATTTGTGCTTTAGAAATTTCGTCGTCGGTAGTCGATGAAATTAAACTGAATAGCTGGAGGGTCCGATGATTGATCAAATCCGAGAGAACATTCTTAAAGGGAAGTCTCCTGGATTTGTGATTCACTAGGATGGTGTATTGAGATTCCAGAGTCATCTTTGTGTACCGAACAACTCAGAATTGAGGCAGAGTATTTTGCGTGAGTCTCATGCTACGCCTTACTCAGTTCATCCTGGTTCGAGTAAGATGTACAAGGACCTAAGAAGGAACTTTTGGTGGAACGATATAAAGGAGGAGGTCTCGCAATTTGTAGCGAGATGTTTGACTTGTCAGCAGGTCAAAATCGAGCATTAGCAACCAGCCGGGTTGTTGCAGTCGCTTCCCATTTCGGAATGAAAATGGGAAGATATTTCGATGGACTTCGTCACGAGCTTGCTGAGTTCTAAGTCTGGTGTGAATATGGTTTGGGTGATTGTGGATTGTCTGACCAAGTCGGCACACTTTCTGGGCATCAAGGATACTTGGGGTCCGGAAAGGTTGGCTCAAGTACTTATTCCGCAGGTTGTGAGGCTTCACGGTACTCCTAAAACTATTATTTCGGATCGTGATGACCGTTTTATATCGCATTTTTTTGGCAGGCGGTACATAAGGCATTGGGTACTCGTTTGCATCTGAGTACTTCTTTTCTTCCTCAGACGGATGGGCAGTCGGAGCGCACTATCCAGACATTTGAGGATATGTTGTGTGGTTGTGCTCTCGATTGGAGCAGTGATTGGGAGGAGCATTTGCCGTTGATCGAGTTCACATACAACAATAGTTGGCACGCATCGATCAAGATGGCACTGTATGATACGCTTTATGGGCGGCGATGTCGATCTTCGATTTGTTAGAATGAGGCATCTGATTTGGTCAGGACCGAACCAGATGTCGCTTTGGAGACGAGGAAAAAGGTGGAATTGATTCGGGAGAGGATGTTGACTACTCATAGTCGACAGAAATCCTATGCTAATATTCGTCGTTGACCTTTGGAATTCGAGGAGGGAGACCACATTCTACTGAAGGTGTCGCCGACGAGGGAAGAAGGGGAAGTTGAGTCCGAGATTTATTGGGCCCTTTGAGATTCTCGAAAGGGTTGGCGAGTTGGCATATCGCTTGGCGATGCCTCCGGCTTTGAGTGACGTCCATAATGTTTTCCGTGTTTCCCAACTGAAGAGATATGTTACGGATCCTAGTCATGTCATCGACTATGGTGAGGTCGATATCTATGAGGATATTACCTTCGAGGAGCGTCCCTTAAGGATCTTGGAGCACCGTGAGAAGCCATTGAGGCATAAGACCATTCCGTTGGTCAAGGTGCAATGGTCGAAGCATGGTGTCGAGGAGGCAACTTGGAAAACCGAGGATAGCATACGTGTTAGGTACCCCGAGTTGTTTGCTTCTTAAGTTTCGGGACAAAACTTGTTTTTAGAGGAGTATAAGGTAATATCCGCATTTTTTTTGTTTTTCCGGTATTTTTCATTTTTATGTGTTTTTGTTTCTAGTGACCCACTTGTAATCATTTCGGACTTGTTTTACTCAATTCCGCATCTAATGTCTTTTTCATCGCTATTTGGTTCGATTCTCGAAATCGTTGTTCGGAACCACCATTTCGGGGTTGCCGTGAATCTATCTTATGTTATTATGCATGTTGTAAGCTTTTATTTGGCGTTTCGATCGTGTATCGTGTATTTCGGATGTTTTGGGCCGTTTTGTAATTTCCCAAAATTATGGGGTAATTACCATCGTTGTTGTTTTCCGAAACTTTGGGTAGTCGGAATCGTGATTTCTTTTAGTGCTTTGGTTCTGCCTCGAACTCGTCGTGCATGTGTCTTCTTCAGCCCGTTGTTTAGTGTCGGGTGCGCATTATTTTCATCTCGGGAAGAATTTGCCGTTTTCCATCTTTGAGTACTGTTTGTACTATTGTGTGCACTCGTTCGCGCATGCTAATCCCGTTGTGTAGCGTACGCTAATTTTGTTGAGTAGCGTGTGCCAACTTCGCCAGCAGCGCGCGCTAATGATTTGAGTACAGCGGTGGCAATAGGTTGTTATGCTCTCTGGATGAGCAGTTTAGCGCACGCTAAGTCTGTGGAATAGCGTACGCTATGTTTGAGGCTTAGCGCACGCTAGGTGTGTGACAGCGCGCGCTAATTTGGTATTCCAGTTGAGGCAGAATGTTTCTGGACTTTGGATGATGAATAGGTAGCGCAGCGCGCACAATCAAGGGGCTGTTAGCGCACACTATTCTTGGGTAGCACACGCTAACGGGTCAGAACCGAAGTTCTGGACCAGTTTTGGCTGGTTAGTACGCGCTAACCATAAGCCGTTAGCGCACGCTAAACCGCCTGGTTTTATATACCCGATAGTTGACCTCAAACGCGTTTATTCCTCATTTCATCTTCTTTCCCGTGGCTTGTGCGATCTAGAGGAAATTTTGGGGTGTTTTCTTCTTCCAATCATCTCGGGTATCATCTTCTTTGAATCCTTGGTGTAGATTAGCAACATCTACTTATGTTCTTCGTCTTTGATCCAAAGTAATCTATTAGAACCCTATTTTTAGGAAATTTGGGGGTTTTAGATTTAATGTCCGATTCATTATGTATTGTTGATTAATCAATGATGTATGTGGTTAATCTTAGTGGTATTCATGTTTTCCCTACGAGTTCATGGTAAATTCCGCGGTATTTGTGAAATCGAGAGGGTTCGGTTGTGACCCGCCCTCGCTGTTGTTTTGTACGAATATACATGAATCTTAGGTGGATTTTCGAGAATATTCCGTTTTCGTACTCGTGTAGATTTGGTTGTGATTGTATCTTCAAATCGTTAGGTTAGGGGTTGTCGGTTCCTAGCGATCGTGGTTGATTTTCCTTTCCGTTCGTTTTGTCATCAATTACTCAAGGCAAGTTATTCTTGTGAAACCCTTATGCTTAACATGAAATGGTAATGTATATGTGTGTGCTTTGCTCACTCCGGGAGGGTCCGACGGGGCCTCAGAGAAATCTGTGATTTCGCTTCTGATTCACGAGCTTGTTTGGATAGCCAGTCCGGGAGAGTCCATAGAGGCCTCGGATGGGACTAGTGGTTTCGCCCCGGTCCTAGGCGAGTCATGTGCGTGATTTATAACTATGGCCAGTCCGAGAGGGTCCATAGAGGCCCTGAATGGGATCAGTGGTTTCGCCCCGATCCTAGGCAATTTTCGACTGTGATTATTGACTGTTTGTTTTCCGGGAAAAGACATGTCTTGATTTGATTTTTGAAATGATTTGATGCATGTACTATGAAATGTGTAAGCGAATGGTTTGCCTTGATTTCTTGTACTAGCGTAATTGCTAACTCCTTTGGGGACCCATTTTTGGGAAGATTCGTGTTATGAATTTCAAGTTGCGTTCAGCCGGTCGATCAAGCACTGGAGGAGTACGAGGATGCTGGCTAAGGTTGTTGACGTGTGCAAATGAGATCGTTTATTTTGGTTGTCCATTTCAAACGTTCGTTTTCAAAACTTGTAAACTGATAGTTAGTACTCGCGAATACTTAGGCGTTTTGATTGTAAACTAAATGTTATCTGTATTTTTCGGTGAGGTTTGGTTTACCGGTTGTACCGGGCATTTTATTTAAATTTTCATCTTGGTGATGTGTGTTTTCTCGCTAACCACGTAGGGGTCCACGACGCTGTAATATACCCTGAATATCTTGGCGGTGTTACACACGTATATAACCTCGAAACAGTCGATGCATTGTCTACCGCTTATGGATGCGAGAATGGAGTTCACGAACTCAAAATCGATAACAAATCCGGTTAGGTCACTATTTCGGTCTTTGTGTTTTTTGTTTTTTTATTTCAATCTAGAGAATTTGTGTAAATTAGGGGAAAAATTAATGAATATTTGTTATAGTTATGACGGAGAAGATGGGATTGACTCCAACTGGGAGAAGGAGTTTTATGACATGTGGGTCTTTTACTTAGGTTTGATTTCAGTAGATCTGTTTCTTTTTTTTTTTGCTGCTTAATGTATTTTATTATGCTAATGGTACAACTTGTTTTGATGGATTCTAATGTGTGCTATATGTTCAAGTTGATACGGACTGGAATCTTCTACTAAACATATATATGTGTGGCTGGGACATCTAACAATATATGTGTGCTATATGTGGGGATTGAGGGTCATCTCATTCAGCAGTGAATGATCTGTAATATCCACGTTTTTATTTCCCTTGTATTTTCATTTTCGGTGTATTTCTCGGTCGTAGTGACCCTCGTGTATCTTTCAGTGTATCCTTTCAGTCACCTGTTGATCTGATTCTCGTTATTGTTGTGCGGAACCACTGTTTCGGGGTTGCCGTGGATCCATTCTACCTTATGATACGTTTTGAGATGTTCCGTTAGATGTTTCGTTCATATTGCGGGGTTTTGGACCGTTTATATTTCGTACCTAGCGCACGCTATCTTTTCTGCATAGCGCACGCTAGATGTCCCTTAGTAGCGCACGCTACGACTGCTTCGTAGCGCACGCTAGAGAGCAAGCACTGGGAGTGGCAGTGCTGATTCCAGCCCTCTGGACTGGTGGATTAGCGTACGCTACGTAGTATAGCGCACGCTAATGTCGGGGGTTAGCGCACACTGAGACACCCGGTAGCGTGCGCTAGTGTGAATGTCCAGTACTGGGCAGTTTGCCACTGGACTCGATTGATGCCCAGGCAGCGCACGCTATTGGTCGATAGCGCGCGCTACCGATACACTTTAGCGTGCGCTACGTTTGGTCAATAACACGCGCTAAACGGATCAAGTGTGTACCGCCGATGCTTCGACTGGCCGATGTCCGTAGCGACGCTTATTGTCGATAGCGCGCTACCGAGAGGTTATTAGCGCACGCTAACGGCCAGAAATCTGGCTACTGGACTGGAGTTTGTTTCGTTAGCGCACGCTACTTTTGAAGATTAGCGCGCGCCAACACTCCCTGGCTATATAAACCAGGGAGTTGACCGAGATGAACGTATTATTTTCATTTCTTCCTTCTCTCCGCGGCCGAGGCGATTCCGGGCGATTTCTTGGCGATTTATTCCTCCGATCATCTCAACCATCAACTTCCTTGAGTTCATGGTGTATATTATCAACATCAACACGAATCTTTCATCCTAATCCAAGGTAAAATCTCTTAGAACCCTATTTTTGGATAAATTTGGGGTTTTGGGATTTTCGTCTGATCCGTTCCGTTTTGTTGGTTAATCCATGATGAATATGATTAATCTTGTTGATATCATTAGTTTTCCTACGGATTCATGGTATATTTTCTTGGTTTTGTGAAATCGGGAGGGTTTGGTTGTGGTCCACTCTCGTTGTTATTTTTATACGAATATACATGAATCGTAGGCGTGTTTTCGGGTGTATTCCATTTCTGTATTCGTCTAGAGTTGGTTGTGATTTTGTTCTTTGAATCGTTAGGTTCGGTTCCATTGGTTCCTAGCATTCGTCGGTGTTTTTCCTTCCGTTCGTTACGTCGTCGATAATTCAAGACAAGTATTTTTGGAAACCTTTATGCTTAACATGAAATGGTAATGTATATTGTGTGTGCTTTACTCACCCTGGGAGGGTCCGACGGGGCCTCGGGGGAATCTATGACTTCACTCTGGATTCACGAGTTTGTTTCGCTAGCCAGCTCGGGAGGGTCCTTAGAGGCCTCGGGTGGGATTCATGGTGGCGTCCTGGTCCTAGGCGATGCCTGTGCGTGACTTGTTTTATAATGTGGCCAGCTCGGGAGGGTCCTTAGAGGCCTCGGGTGGGACTCATGGTGGTGTCCTGGTCCTAGGCAAATTGATTATTTGACTGTTTGTTTCCGGAAAAGACATGTCTGGTTTTGGTTTTTGAAATGATATTGGTGCATGTACTATGAAATGTGTAAGCGATTGGTTTGCCTTGATTACTTGTACTAGCGTAATTGCTAACCCCTTTGGGGACCCGTTGTGGGGAAATTCTTATTATGGATTTCAGGTTATAATCATCCGAACAAGCAAGCGCTGGGACAGTACGAGGATGTTGGCCAGGGTCGTTGACATATGCGTTTGAATCCTTTTATTTCCGTTATTCCATTCGATATGGTTGTTGTCCACTTTTGAAACTTATAGATTGTACTCGCGAGTACTTAGGCTTTTCTCTTTGGATTAAGATTTATATTCGTCTAGTTATTTATGTTGCCATTGTGGATTATTCCGCCAGTTGTACCGGGCGTGTGATTTGGTTTTCAATTGGATAATGTGTACATTTACTGTGGTTAATTGTGTCTAGCCTGGTGGGTCCCATGTAGGGGTCCACGGCACTGTAATATACCCTGAATATCTCGGGGGTGTTACAGAAAATGGTATCAGAGTGCGAGGTTTATGGATACCTAGGCTTGTCAGTTACTTGGGTCTAGTTGTGTTTTGTTTTGCATGTTGTCACACCGCTACCAGCATCTCGGTACTTCCAGTGCTAGTAAGTTTTCTTATTCGGTCCTTTGTTTTCATGCAATGTAGTTCCGCTTCTTGAATCGTAGTTGCTTTTTCCTCCCTGACTCATCATCAATATACTTCTGTTATCTCTTAACACCAATATGGATGCCGGAGGAAATCGTGGTCGTGGTCGTGGTCATGGTCGTGGATGCGGCCGAGGACGTGGGGCAGCCGGTGGGGCGGCCACGTCGCATTCTTCGGGGTCGGCAGCACCGGTGACCAACATAGCCATGCTTCTTCTCAAGGTGGCGCTAACCTTGCTGTTGCGGCTGTTATGCAATAGATGGTAAACCAGATGGCGGCGATTGCCCAGGCGGTCCAGAATCCGGCCCATGCTGCTCGGGACGGAGCTGACCGTTGGCTCCATAATGTCATCAAGATGCATCCTCCTCAGTTCACGGGAGCTTCTGACCCGATTGGCTGGGAAGGGTGGATCAAGGAGATATCCAAAGTCTTTGTTGCCATCAACTGTCCCGAGGACCGTAAAGTTCCTATTACCCAGTATTTTCTCACTGGGGACGCCACGGATTGGTGGGAGGCCGTTGGGCCCAAAGATCATGTTGCTTCGTGGGCTAAATTTCAGGAATTGATGGAAAATGAATATTGCCCGTGGCCGGTTAGACAGGCTCGAGTCCATGCCTTCTATGATGCTCAACCTCGGGATATTCCCGTATCCCAAGCTATTGCCGATTTTAACAAGGAGTCGGGTTATGTGAAGACCCAAGTTGTCGAGGAGAGCGACAAATTTTTTCATTTATCCAGACGTATGAAACTGTCGATTCGGGACAACATGTCTGGACTTGTCTGCACTACCCTAAAGGATTATCAGAGTCGAGCTCTTGCCTATGATATGTCGGTGACGGCCAGTGCGGAGGTTCGGGAGAGTAAGAAACAGAAATCCATCGGAAATTTCTCGAGTCACAAGGGTGGAGGTCAGCACAAGTCTCAGTCTGCGAATATTCCTGGTGGTAATTCGGCTCGTTTCTCTGGGGGCTATCGAGGTACTGCCAGTGCCTTCGTTCGGGATACCAAATGCTTTAACTGTGGCGAGCCGGGCCATCGGAATCGGGAGTGTCCTCGTCCGCCTCTGATTTGTCATACATGTGGTCAGTCGGGCCACAAGGCTTTCTTGTGTGAGCGGGCAAGACGGCTTCTTGGTGCTCAGACTTCTTTTCCAGCACCTATGGGGCCGAGTGTGAATCAGGGCTCTTTTGCTCCGCAGCCTCCGCCGGGTGCCGGTCGAGGGAGAGGTTGGGGTCAGCCCGCTAGAGGGGGAGCTTCCAGTGTTGGCTCCACCCCTCCACGTATCTATGAGATGAGAAGGGCCGACGATCCAGCGGCCACTGTGTAACACCCCCAATCCACTCAGAGATATTACACGCCGTAGACCCTCTCCTCGAGGATCTACCAGGCTGGTAACAACATTAAACATCTCGACAATGCCTTCAAGGCTAAAATGACTCAGTAGACCGATTTGGTCTTTCAATAAAAATATACAACTCAATTACAAACACATACCCACGCAGGGGTCAAAATACAATAAACTCCCGTACAACGGGGAAAAAAATACTGCAGCGGAAAGGAAAATACAACTAGACCAATGCGACATCAACGGATCCTCGTGTGATCAGTATCGTTCATCTTTCATCATCCTTCGTGCCGACCCTGTGTTATGCTCCAAAACCTGAATGCAAAAATAGACATCCACCCTACTCGGGGGTTAGCAAAACTCCACTGGTTTGCTAGTGCAAGTATAAAATACGAAAACGAGCCATACATATCATACTCCACGAAACATGTTAATCATAAACATACTTCCCGAGGTGATTCACTTAATCAAACGATTAAATCGAAAGATAGGGTAAACCCGATATACATCTGTGAAAAACATTTTACAACCTCGGGAGTTTTGAATACATTGGGATTTAAGAATCCTCAGGCCTTTCGAAAACATTTAGGGACACAGCCCAAAAGTCATTTTCCCAAAACATGAATTCGATAACAACAAGTGGGGTCCACGACCCGATCATACCATAACAACCTGTTTCCACAGATTATTCGCGTCCCGTGCTAGCAAGCCACGGACCTCAGATGCTCCCGTAGAACAAACCCGAGTGAATAACCCATAGGGAAACTATATCAAATCACATGTCACCGTAATCAGCCACGTGACTAAAAGCACATATACTTACATAATCAAACCACAACCATAAGTTATCCCGCATCGTGCTAACAAGCCACGAACCTCGAGTCCCCGCAAGACATACCCGATGATAACCCCACGAGTTATCTCGGCATCGGGCTAACAAGCCACGAACCTCGAGTCCCCGCAAGACATACCCGATTTGATAACCCTACGGTCACGCCCGACCCATACTAGCAAGTATGGATCCTGACATTCAACAATCATACCCGGAGGCACATCACATGCATCAAGCACACAACAATAATCACTTATGAAGCCAAACAACATTAAGCATCACAACCTCCTTTCAAGGAGTAACAACTAATATCACACACATTACGTTCTTACCGAACAAGTACACAATAACAATACGTAATCCCCGACAAAGGATTACGGTCTATTAACTCACTCGAAGAGATCATGTTATCTTTCAACATACCAAACCAACACACATATTCTGAGAATACATATTCACGAAGTATACGAATTATCGTTGACAGACAACATTTATCGAGAACATACCAATCCCTTTTTACGTTCATTAAATATTGGATTTCGCATAAAATCATTTATCAAGAATTATATCAACGAAACATGAAATGTATGGGCAAGATACTTGCCTCAAAACCACAGTCGCAACAAGATGACGGATAGGATGCGGTCGAATAGCCCCGAACCCCCGAACAATATCAAGAACGCGATAGCACCACGAGTATTACGAGAATAACACCACACGAATCATCAATCACCAAACGGGATTCAACATCGGAATCCTCGAACACCTATAAACCTCCGGAAGGAACAATAACACATGGTTACGACGAGAATCAAGGCCAAAACAACGGAAATCCCAACAAACTATCGAAGGGAAACTCATTGGGACATTTAATCGAACACTAAATATTCAATAATTCCCAAGAACACTCGAATCGTCAATCGAGTTAAACAAACACGATATATGGATATACAACCCATAGAACACGATTAATAACATCGTACTACACCAACCGATGTATCAAAATCGGATTAGAAACGAAATCAAGAACAATTTCTCCAAAAAGTCAACTTGAAGGAAAATCAAGAATATACCTTGATTCGACGAAGAACACGGATCGATGATGTTATACTCAACTAGAATCTTACAAAATGTCTTGGAAATGTTTTTAATCGAGGATGAACTTGATTTCCCGTCGCACCCGTCCGATAGCCGCAAGAAAAGTGAGGAAATGAACAAAAATGGGTCACAGCCTTATATAGCTTGGCCATCACGGACACTTACGGCCAGAATCGGCGGTGACTTACGGCCGTAACTCGCCCATACGGCCGTATTTCGGCAGCCTTACGCCAGAATCGCATTCGTCAAAAATCACCAAAGACTTGTCGGACACTTACGGCCGTAATCGGCACACATTACGGCCGTAACTCGGCCCATACGGCCAGATTCGATCGCGCTTTACGGCCAGAATCGCATTCGTCCGGAAGCCGCCAGCGCCATACGGTCGTAACTCTCGCCCTTACGGCCAGAACTCGCCAGCCAGCCCTCGCTCCGGCCGTGACTCGGCCGTGGCCACTCCGACGGCCCGGCCGACCCCGAAACCCGAACCTGAGTATAAATCGAAGGTACGGTTACGAGGTACTCGCAAAGACGAATCTAAGAGCTAAGAGAACACGCGATTACAACCACCCGAAGGCTCGAAATTCGACAACGGAAGTAATTACCCCAAACTTTGGGAAATTACAAAAATGGCCCAAAACGTCCGAAATACACGATACATGATCGAAACACCGAACCAAAGCTCACAACATGAATAATAACATTAAATGAACTTACGAGAAACTCGAAACAACAGTTTCGGACGAGATTCGCAAGAATCGAGCTCAAGTGCGGAAAAGTCGCCAAAAGACACGGAACTCAACAAAACAACACCGAAACGAACTCGGATGACAAAAAGTGCAGAATTAATCATTCTCGGAATGACGAAACGGTCATGAGCGAGCCGTCAAAACGGACTTCCCCCGAAAAAAAGAAAATCACCGAAATTCGAAATTGCGGATATTACATTCTACCCTCCTTAAAAGAAGTTTCGTCCCGAAACTTAAAATAAGTAGGGAGAAGCAATATCCCGTCAGGAAAACTCAAAGATATACACAAGAAATGCGTAACTTACGCCCATCAGCGAAACGTTACAAGCAACGCAAAGGAATATACGGCGTGAAAACACGCTCCACGACGACTAACACAACGTCACCGGTAGAGACATGATAAAATCAACAAGTGACAAACGTCATCAAATAGATAATACAATCAAGTCAATTATCTGAACAATCACAAAACACTAAGCACCGTGCATAGTCGAGAAAACGAAAAAATAAACACAAAACGATCCACTTCGAATAAAAGAACTTAATCTCCGAGATTCGAAACAACTGGGTAAGGAAATAACATAACATACAACTGATAGACCACGCCCCTCAGGGACTCCTCGGAGTCGGTCCTGATTTCAGTGCTCAAATCCGTGCCTCGGAAGGCTCGGTGACCAACTCGCAAAACTGAACTCGGTGTCCCTCAAGCCCGCACTTGTAACACATTACTGGCGGAGAAGGACAATGTGCACGGACATGCCCTGCCACATTGCAGTTAAAACACCTCCTGGCTTTACCAGGAGTCAAAGCAGAAGACTTGGAACTCTCAGTCCCACGCAATGAGCAACAGAGCTTCACAGCCGAAAGACTACGACGTTGCGAACTAGAAACACCAACTCCTGCACTATCCACAAGGTCATTGGACTTCCTCTGCTTCTTCGACTCGGGCACACGCTCCGACGATAACGAAGCTAGTTCACGGGCCAAGGCTCGATCTTGGTAGTCCCTCAACGAAGTGCAAGTGAGTCCCGACATATACACGCGAATCTCTGGCTTCATTAAATGCATCAAAATGAAAGATCCTCTCTTCCTCGGTTCTCACCCGATCTCGCACATAACTGAGTTGTTTGCTATAGTCGATGATAGCCTGTGACACTGAAACACCTTGTGGTTCTGCCGAATAAAATTCGTGAATCCTCTCCTCTCTAATCGGTTTCGGACAGAACTCAGCTTCCATGAATGCCTGGAACTCCGCCCACGTGACATCACGATCATGAGGCTTAACAGCCTCCCACCAATTAGCGGCATCTTTGTCAAGAAGGTACTGCGCAATAGGTACCTTCCGTTCTTCAGGACAATCGACAGCCTCAAATATCTTTCCCAACTGGAAAAGCCAACCATCCCAGCCCAACGCATCCGCAACACCGGCGAATCGAGGGGGATTCATACGAATTACCTCCCGAAGCCACTGGTTTGCACCAGTGTTCTGAGTCACATCTGTAATGCGCTGAACTGCCTGAGTTAACTGAGTCATCTGTGTAGCTACCTGCTGCAAAATAGTAGCGACACCAATACCGGCATCATCACCGGCAGCATGATCTCGACTACGCGTCTGATTGCCACGACCACGACCTCGGCCCCTCGGCATACTGAATAAGTAATTACTCAGCACAACAGAAAAATCATAACACATATCACATACAATGATTTCCATCGTAAAGCAACAGGCATACTAAAATCATAGCAACGACGGTATCGTTCAGCAATCTCAACGGCCCGAACGATAACCATCACATAATCACAAAAGATCATGGAATAATCACACATATACACGAACGTACCAACCCAAGCTTCAACAGCTCACACTCGTTTGTCAACACGCAAATCACCACGAGGCGATAAACAGTAAATATCAGTTCACACCTCTCACAGAGGGCTATTATAACAATTGCGTAGCAACGCCTCAACGTTCATGCCACCAATTCAATCATACTTAGAAGCTAACATCATAACGACAACGCGAACATCATACATACATACCCAGCCCTCAAACGGGAATGGATAGGTTTTAAAAACGAAAACCTACTTTTGAAAATAATTTAGAAAAACACCGATTGATCTTGAGTATCACCTTTAAAAAAAAAAGCACAAACGTGAAACATCGTTATCGATACTTTGGAGAACCATTTCGCATTTGATAAAAATGAGGACACTTTCTCTTAGTGAAAAACTTTCAAAAAATAATCGACCCTTGGGTCTAAGCAACTGCATTTGAGAATATCTCAAAATGTTTTTGGTCCTCAACTGGAAATATTTTGAAATGTATTGCGGCATTAGAAAGCACCTTGAAAACACCGCAAGAAAATAATTCGTTTTAAAAGTATGTCTCAAATTTTAATTTTCTAAGATACCCAAGGTTTTCAAAGATAATTCAATGGGCTAGAATGCCCAAAAACTTCAGGTAATTACGCAAAACATTATAGCGCCATGGGTCCCGTGCCGGAACTCACCAGGCTAAAAACCATTTACAACGTTAAAAAGGCCGATGACGGTAATACTTCAAATACTCACAAAAGCCATTTATAAAATACTAAATACCGTCATAAGAATTTCGCCAAAACGATCAAGGCCATAATGCCACAAACTAGGTTAAGGGAATCGGTTTTCCAAATAAAACTCAGTCGGTAAAATATCAAAAGTTATTACAAAAGAACTCACGCAGCGGATAAAAGAAATAAAGTCAAATATGCACAATCCAGTAACACTACTCCTCATATGAACGAAATATGAGGGTCAAATAACCACATATCAAGAAATCAAAATCTATAAGAGGATTCCATCACTTAACAAATAATCATAAAAATAGCTCGTGTCACACGAGGCACAACACAAAGAAGGGAGACTTACATCCACAGGTCGCACGAAGATGATGATCGCCCCACGATACTAATCACGACCAACCAACTCAGACGACGCGTCGCGACACGACTCAGTCAGACAAAGTCCAACGAGACAAAACTCAACAGACACCACTGACCCGACAGCCTAGGTTTCCACAACCTAAGCTGTGATACCATTTATGTAACACCCCCAATCCACTCAGGGATATTACACGCCGTAGACCCTCTCCTCGAGGATCTACCAGGCTGGTAACAACACTAAACATCTCGACAATGCCTTCAAGGCTAAAATGACTCAGTAGACCGATTTGGTCTTTCAATAAAAATATACAACTCAATTACAAACACATACCCACGCAGGGGTCAAAATACAATAAACTCCCGTACAATGGGGAAAAAAATACTGCAGCAGAAAGGAAAATACAACTAGACCAATGCGACATCAACGGATCCTCGTGTGATCAGTATCGTTCATCTTTCATCATCCTTCGTGCCGACCCTGTGTTATGCTCCAAAACCTGAATGCAAAAATAGACATCCACCCCCCGAATACTCGGGGGTTAGCAAAACTCCACTAGTTTGCTAGTGCAAGTATAAAATACGAAAACGAGCCATACATATCATACTCCACGAAACATGTTAATCATAAACATACTTCCCGAGGTGATTCACTTAATCAAACGATTAAATCGAAAGATAGGGTAAACCCGATATACATCTGTGAAAAACATTTTACAACCTCAGGAGTTTTGAATACATTGGGATTTAAGAATCCTCAGGCCTTTCGAAAACATTTAGGGACACAGCCCAAAAGTCATTTTCCCAAAACATAAATTCGATAACAACAAGTGGGGTCCACGACCCGATCATACCATAACAACCTTGTTTCCACAGTTATTCGTGTCAGTCTAGCAAGCCACGGACCTCGGATGCTCCCGTAGAACAAACCCGAGTGAATAACCCACAGGAAACTATATCAAATCATATGTCACCGTAATCATGATCACGTGACTAAAAGCACATATACTTACATAATCAAACCACAACCATAAGTTATCCCGGCATCGTGCTAACAAGCCACGAACCTCGGAGTCCCCGCAAGACATACCCGATGATAACCCCACAAGTTATCTCGGCATCGGGCTAACAAGCCACGAACCTCGGAGTCCCCGCAAGACATACCCGATTTGGATAACCCTACGGTCACGCCCGACCCATACTAGCAAGTATGGATCCAGGAGATTCCACAATCATACCCGGAGGCACATCACATGCATCAAGCACACAACAATAATCACTTATGAAGCCAAACAACATTAAGCATCACAACCTCCTTTCAAGGAGTAACAACTAATATCACACACATTACGTTCTTACCGAACAAGTACACAATAACAATACGTAATCCCCGGCAAAGGATTACGGTCTATTAACTCACTCGAAGAGATCATGTTATCTTTCAACATACCAAACCAACACACATATTCTGAGAATACATATTCACGAAGTATACGAATTATCGTTGACAGACAACATTTATCGAGAACATATCAATCCCTTTTTACGTTCATTAAATATTGGATTTCGCATAAAATCATTTATCAAGAATTATATCAACGAAACATGAAATGTATGGGCAAGATACTTGCCTCAAAACCACAGTCGCAACAAGATGACGGATAGGACGCGGTAGAATAGCCCCGAACCCCCGAACAATATCAAGAATGCGATAGCACCACGAGTATTACGAGAATAACACCACACGAATCATCAATCACCAAATGGGATTCAACATCGGAATCCTCGAACACCTATAAACCTCCGGAAGGAACAATAACACATGGTTACGACGAGAATCAAGGCCAAAACAACGGAAATCCCAACAAACTATCGAAGGGAAACTCATTGGGACATTTAATCGAACACTAAATATTCAATAATTCCCAAGAACACTCGAATCGTCAATCGAGTTAAACAAACACGATATATGGATATACAACCCATAGAACACGATTAATAACATCGTACTACACCAACCGATGTATCAAAATCGGATTAGAAACGAAATCAAGAACAATTTCTCCAAAAAGTCAACTTGAAGGAAAATCAAGAATATACCTTGATTCGACGAAGAACACGGATTGGATGATGATATAATCAACAAGAATCTTCCAAAATGCCTTGGAAATGATTATAATCGACCAAGAACTTGATTTCCCGTCGCACCCGTCCGATAGTCGCAAGAAAAGTGAGGAAATGAACAAAAATGGGCTGCCAGGCCTTATATAGCCATCATGCCAGGACACTTACGGCCGTAATCGGCGGTGACTTACGGCCGTAACTCGGCCCATACGGCCGTACTCGCGAGCCTTACGGCCGTGCGCATTCGTCAAAAATCACCAAGACTGTCGGACACTTACGGCCGTAACTGGCACACATTACGGCCGTAACTCGGCCCATACGGCCGTACCCGATCGCGCCTTACGGCCATAACTGGCATTCGTCCGGAAGCTGCCAGGCACCATACGGCCGTAACTCTCGGCCCTTACGGCCGTAACTCGGCCAGGCCAGGCCCTGCTCCGGCCGTGACTCGGCCGTGGCCACTCCGACGGCCCGACCGACCCCAAAACCCGAACCTGAGTATAAATCGAAGGTACGGTTACGACGTACTCACAAAGACGAATCTAATAGCTAAGAGAACACGCGATTCCAACCACCCGAAGGCTCGAAATTCGACAACGGAAGTAATTACCCCAAACTTTGGGAAATTTCAAAAATGGCCCAAAACGTCCGAAATACACGATACATGATCGAAACACCAAACCAAAGCTCGCAACATGAATAATAACATTAAATGAACTTACGAGAAACTCGAAACAACAGTTTCGGACGAGATTCGCAAGAATCGAGCTCAAGTGCGGAAAAGTCGCCAAAAGACACGGAACTCAACAAAACAACACCGAAACGAACTCGGATGACAAAAAGTGCAGAATTAATCATTCTCGAAATGACGAAACGGTCATGAGTGAGCCGTCAAAACGGACTTCCGCCGAAAAAAAGAAAATTACCGAAATTCGAAATTGCGGATATTACACACTGTGGCGACAGGTACCGTTCATATCCATTCACATCCTGTCAGTGTGCTTTTTGATTCGGGTGCTACGCATTCATTCATTTCTCTAGAGTGTGTACGCCGTTTGAGTCTCGACTGCTTATCACCTTGCGAGCCTTTCATCGTTAAACTTCCTAGCGGTGATAGAATTGTCGGTGATCGAGAGGTCCGGGACTGTTCTGTGTTTATTTGTGAGAGGGCTTGGCTCTCTAATCTTATTGTCGTGGGTATCGAGGGTGAGGATTTGATTCTCGGGGATGATTGGCTCGAGCGGCATGGTGCAATCATGAACTACCGCACGAGGATCATTACCATGCTAGCCGAGGACGGCACTGAACACTCTTTCGCGGGGCGAAAGAGAAACCATAAGTTTGTTATCAACGCCTTGAAGGTGATGAGACTCCTGCGAAAAGGGTGTACTGGTTATTGGTGCTACGCCTTGAAGGCGGAGGATGGTGGAGTCGAACTTTCGTCGATTCCAGTCATTAGTGAGTTTCCTCATGTATTTCCTCACGAGTTACCGGGATTGCCACCGGACCGTGAGGTTGAGTTTGCTATAGAGTTAGAGCCGGGCGCGGCTCCGATTTCGAAGGTGCCGTATCGCATGGCATCTTCAGAGATGTCAGAGTTGAAGAAGCAATTGAGTGAGCTTCTTGAGTCGGGGTATATTCGACCGAGCGCCTCGCCTTGGGGCGCACCGGTCCTGTTTGTGCGGAAGAAGGATGGTTCACTGCATTTGTGTATCGACTACCGCGAACTAAACAAGGTGACCATCAAGAACAAGTATCCCCTGCTGAGGATTGATAACTTGTTCGATCAGTTGCAGGGAGTTGCGGTATTCTCGAAGATCGACTTGAGATCGGGGTACTATCAGCTTCGGGTGAAGGAGTCAGACGTTCCGAGAACCGCTTTTCGGATGAGATACGGACATTATGAGTTCGTAGTTATGCCTTTCGGGTTAACTAATGCGCCGGAGGTGTTCATGCAGTTGATGAACAAAGTCTTTATTGAGTATTTGGATAAGTGTGTCGTCGTCTTCATTGACGATATTCTTATCTATTCGAGGAATGAGGGTGAGCATGCCCATCATTTGCGGATAGTGTTGGATATTTTGAGGACCGAGCAACTCTATGCGAAGTTCTCGAAATGTGAGTTCTGGATGAAGGAAGTGATGTTTTTGGGTCACGTGATTTCAGCCGAGAGAGTCCGAGTGGATCCGCTGAAGATTGAGGCAGTGTTGGATTGGGCGCCGCCCACGAATGTGAAGGAGGTCCGTAGTTTCTTGGGTTTGGCTGGCTACTACCGTAGGTTCGTCGAGGGTTTCTCGAAACTGGCTCGGCCGCTTACACAGTTGCTCCAGAAGTCCGAGAAGTTCGCCTGGAATGACGAGAGATAGTCGAGTTTTGAGGAGCTGAAGAGGCGTTTGACTTCAGCCCCGGTTTTAGCATTGCCGTGTGGCAACGAGGGTTTTGCTATTTACAGTGATGCTTCGGGTCAGGGCCTTGGGTGCGAATTGATGCAGCACGGCAAGACCATTGCGTATGCGTCGAGACAGTTGAGGCCGTATGAGCTTAACTACCCTACTCACGATTTGGAGTTAGCAGTAGTTGTTTTTGTGCTCAAAATCTGGCGTCACTATCTTTTCGGCTCTGCATGTCAGATTTTTACTGATCATAAAAGTCTGAAATACATATTTACTCAACGGGAGTTGAATATGAGGCAGAGGAGGTGGTTAGAGTTGATTAAGGATTATGACCTCGAAATCCTTTATCATCTGGGCAAGGCGAACGTCGTGGCCGACGCCTTGAGTAGGAAACCAGTTGCGTTGCGAATGCTTGAGATCCTTACATCTAAGTCTGAGCTTCGGCGGGCTTTGATCGAGTTAGATGTTGAGTTTTGTCACCTGGAGCTATCGGGCAACTTTGTGCTTTAGAGATTTCGTCATCTTTGATCGATGAAATTAAGCTGAAACAGTTAGAGGATCCGATGATTACTCAAATCCGAGAGAACGTTGTTAAGGGAAAGTCTCCTGGGTTTGTGATTCATGAGGATGGTGTTTTGAGATTCCAGAGTCGGATTTGTGTACCGAACGACCCAGAGCTGAAACAGAGTATTTTGCGTGAGGCCCATGCTACACCTTACTCCGTTCATCCTGGTTCGAGTAAGATGTACAAGGACCTGAGGAGGAATTTCTCGTGGAATGATATGAAGGAAAAGGTCGCGCAGTTTGTAGCGAGATGTTTGACTTGTCAGCAGGTCAAAATCGAGCATCAGCGACCGGCTGGGTTATTGCAGTCACTTCCCGTTCCGGAATGGAAATGGGAAGATATATCGATGGATTTTGGTACGAGTTTGCCGAGATCGAGGTCGGGCATGAATATGATATGGGTGATTGTTGATCGTCTGACCAAGTCGGCACATTTTCTGGGTATCAAGGATACTTGGGGCCCGGAGAAGTTAGCTCGTGTGTTTATCGCGCAGATTGTGAGACTTCACGGTACTCCAAAGTCGATTGTTTTGGATCATGATGGTCGTTTTGTATCGCACTTTTGGCAGGCGGTGCATAAGGCGTTGGGTACTCGTTTGCGTTTGAGTATCTCTTTTCATCCCCAGTCAGATGGACAGTCGAAACGCACTATCCAGACGTTCGAGGATATGTTGCGCGCTTGTGATCTCGATTGGAGCAGTGACTGGGAGGAGCATTTGCCATTGATCGAATTCACGTACAACAATAGTTGGCACACGACGATTCGGATGGCACCGTATGAGGCACTTTATGGTCGGCGATGTCGATCGCCGATTTGTTGGATTGAGGCGTCCGATTTGGTTGGGACCGAGCCGGATGTCGTTTTAGAGACAAGGCGGAAGATAGAATTAATTCGGGAACGGATGTTGACTGCCCAGAGTCGACAGAAGTCATATGCCGATATCCATCGTCGACCTTTAAAATTCGAGGTGGGAGACCACGTTCTACTAAAGGTGTCGCCGACGAGAGGAGTTTTCTGTTTCGGAAAAAAGGGGAAGTTGAGTCCGAGATTTATTGGACCCTTCGATATTCTCGAGCGAGTCGGTGGGTTGGCATACCGTTTTGCGTTACCCCCGGCCCTGAGTCATGTTCATAGCATTTTTTATGTTTCCCAGCTGAGGAAATATGTCCCGGATCCTAGTCACGTCATCGACTATGGAGAGATTGATGTCGCCGAGGATATTACCTTTGAAGAACGTCCCTTGAAGATTTTGGAGCATCGCAAGAAACGACTGAGGCATAAGACCATCCCTTTGTTCAAGGTGCAGTGGTCGAGACATGGTGTTGAGGAGGCAACTTGGGAGACCGAGGATAGCATGTGTGCTAGGTACCCTGAGTTGTTTGTTTCTTAAGTTTCGGGACGAAACTTATTTTTAGAGGGGTAGAATGTAATATCCGCGTTTTTCTTTCCCTTGTATTTTCATTTTCGGTGTATTTCTCAGTCGTAGTGACCCTCTTGTATCTTTCAGTGTATCCTTTCAGTCACCTGTTGATCTGATTCTCGTTATTGTTGTGCGGAACCACCGTTTCGGGGTTGTCGTGGATCCATTCTACGTTATGATACATTTTGAGATGTTCCGTTGGATGTTTCGTTCATATTATGATGTTTTGGACCGTTTATATTTCGTACCTAGCGCACGCTATCTTTTTTGCATAGCACACGCTAGATGTCCCTTAGTAGCGCACGCTACGACTGCTTCGTAGTGCGCGCTAGAGAGCAAGCCCTGGGAGTGGCAGTGCTGATTCCAGCCCTCTGGACTGGTAGATTAGCGTACGCTACGTAGTCTAGCGCATGCTAATGTCGGGGGTTAGCGCACGCTGAGACGCCCGGTAGCGTGCGCTAGTGTTAATGTCCAGTACTGGGCAGTTTGCCACTGGACTCGATTGATGCCCAGGTAGCGCACGCTATTGGTCGATAGCGCGCGCTACCGATACACTTTAGCGCGCGCTATGTTTGGTCAATAGCGCGCGCTAACCGGATCAGGTTTGTACTATCAGTTGCTTCTGGACTCGGCTGATGTCCAGGTAGCGCACGCTATTGGTCGATAGCGCGCGCTACCGAGAGGTTATTAGCGCACGCTACGTTTGGAGTAGCGCACGCTACGTTTGGAGTAGCGCACGCTAACCAGAAATCTGGCTACTGGACTAGAGTTTGTTTCGTTAGCGCACGCTACCTTTGAAGATTAGCGCGCGCTAACACTACCTGGCTATATAAACCAGGGAGTTGACCGAGATGAATGTATTATTTTCATTTCTTCCTTCTCTCTGCGGCTGAGGCGATTCCGGGCGATTTGTTGGCGATTTCTTCCTTCGATCATCTCAACCATCAACTTCCTTAAGTTCTTGGTGTATATTATCAACATCAACACGAATCTTTCATCCTAATCCAAGGTAAAATCTCTTAGAACCCTATATTTGGATAAATTGGGGGTTTTGGGATCTTCGTCCGATCCGTTCCGTTTTGTTGGTTAATCCATGATGAATATGATTAATCTTGTTGATATCATTAGTTTTCCTACGGATTCATGGTATATTTTCTTGGTTTTGCGAAATCGGGAGGGTTTGGTTGTGGTCCGCCCTCGTTGTTATTTTTATACGAATATACATGAATCGTAGGCATGTTTTCGGATGTATTCCATTTCTGTATTCGTCTAGAGTTGGTTGTGATTGTGTTCTTTGAATCGTTAGGTTCGGTTCCGTTGGTTCCTAGCGTTCGTCGGTGTTTTTCCTTCCGTTCATTACGTCGTCGATAATTCAAGGCAAGTATTTTTGCAAACCTTTATGCTTAACATGAAATGGTAATGTATATTGTGTGTGCTTTACTCACCCTGGGAGGGTCCGATGGGGCCTCGGGGGAATCTATGACTTCACTCTGGATTCACGAGTTTGTTTCGCTAGCCAGCTCGGGAGGGTCCTTAGAGGCCTCGGGTGCGATTCATGGTGGCGTCCTGGTCCTAGGCGATGCCTGTGCGTGACTTGTTTTATAAAGTGGCCAGCTCGGGAGGGTCCTTAGAGGCCTCGGGTGGGACTCATGGTGGCGTCCTGGTCCTAGGCAAATTGATTATTTGACTGTTTGTTTCCGGAAAAGACATGTCTGGTTTTGGTTTTTGAAATGATATTGGTGCATGTACTATGAAATATGTAAGCGATTGGTTTGCCTTGATTACTTGTACTAGCGTAATTGCTAACCCCTTTGGAGACCCGTTGTGGGGAAATTCTTGTTATGGATTTCAGGTTATAATCATCCGGACGAGCAAGCGCTGGGACAGTACTATAACACCCCAAACTAGGCGGATATTACAGTGCCGTAGATCCCCAACTGGGACCCACCAGGCAAATGAAAATGAATGAATTACACAAGATAAATGTAGTACTGAACTACATTACAACAATAATTACTCCGATGAGGAGTTTAGTTACAACACACCAGGACAACATTGAATACTAGTGTATTTTATATGAAGATAAAATACACAACACTGAATGAAATGAGCATTCAAACGGAATGTCTGCAGCGGAATAAATAAAGGAAACATGAATGACTGAATAAATGACTGAACAGACTGGGGCCCCCTACTAGTATCAGTGGGACTCCTCGCCGTCACCGTGCTCTCCCCGTGCTTTAGCCTTGCCATGACCTGAAAAACAATATCCCCAACGGGGTCAGTTACACAGAACAACAATCCTCAAGAGTTGAAATTAGACAATCATGAATTAACTAAAGTTATGAATTATTTTAATTATGAATTACGCTGAAGAGGAGTAACATAGTACGCCCGTAATGTTCTGTGTAAGTGTACAACACCCGTCCGTGTACCTAATTAGTCTCACGGTGTAACGCTTTCCCGTGTGCACGATCTAATGTATCGGTGAACCCAATACAATAACCATCGCGTGCCCGACTAAAAATTCCACACAGCCACACCCGGCCACGCAATATGAACCCAGAAGGTCATATGAACGAGAATGACCATAATGAATATCAATGAATAAATAATAATCTGACAAAGTCAAGAATGACTCACCGAGATGAGGGTAATAATGAAATGAATGATAGCTCAACGAAAAGATTGGAACCGCTGTTCCTTATGGTCAAGTGATTAATTGACATTAACAAGTTTTAATATGATTAATACAATGATGAATGAGTTATGATTATGAATGATCAACAACAAAAGGTATGAATATCCTTTTAACCGAGTAAGAATTAACTTACACAATACCGATGATGAATGTCCGTCCACGAACAACGTCCTAAATGAAATATCGGTCGCTCGAACAACCTTGAATAACACAATTACCAATAATCCGATCATTACGCAAATCAAAAACGATCTTAATCGACTCAAGCGTCGACACAACGATATCCGAGCTCGAATGAATCGAAACCAACTCCAAGATGAGTATTTCAAACCATCAAAACACTTTCAAGGATATCAATAATCCATTAGGAATCCATAACTCATGATTACAACAACATCAATCGGAAAATCCCCAATTAACCGAAGTCAACTCCAAGGGTTCTTGAAATAATTCGAAAATAACCATTAAACCCGTAGGAATATGTTTATACAAGTTAGATAATCCATAACTAACATATTCCAAGGATAATCCAAGCTTACGAAGAAATCGGAAGGAAAACCCCAAAAATCAAATTCTAGATCCAAGAGATTAATACCTTAGATTCGATGTGATGAAGATGATGAAATGATGATCAATCCGAAAGATGAGCTTGAAGATGATGATTGATGATTACACCTCGAAGAATCCTCTCCGAATCGCTCGAAATCGCCCAAAACTACCGAAGGAATGAAATGAGATGAAAAATGACGAACTCGACTAAAGCTGTCCAATTTATACTCGGTCCGAGGTTAGCGTCGCTAGCCTTGTGCATAGCGTGCGCTAACGTGTAATTTAGGTAGTCCGGTACCCATTGTCCGAACACGGTAGCGCGCTACGTACCTATTTGTAGCGTGCGCTACAACCATACTACTAGCGTGCGCTAAGATCCATTATTAGCGTGCGTTAACGAAATATTGATGCCCGATCGGAGTCGAGCTATGCGCCTCGATCGACCTCGATAGCGTGCGCTACAACCATAGTTTAGCGCGCTAATATATCGGTTGCAGACGCTAACAACAACACATAGCGTGCGCTATGAAATAATCGATGCGATCCGGTAGCCACCGGACTCAACTGATCATCCCTAGCGCGCTACTCCACACATATAGCGTGCGCTACTACAACCCGTTAGCGCGCTACTTACCACTCGTAGCGTGCGCTACAATTATTCTCACTGCATCCGGTACCTTACGGGTGCAGCCTAAGGTAACCTTAGCGTGCGCTAAAGGCAGCGGTAGCGTGCGCTACCTATACCCAATTAGCGTCGCTAAAGGATTATGTAGCGTGCGCTACTCCTCACGCATACCGCAACGAAATGACAATGATGATAAGCGGCACGAAACTCCAATCCGATTAGTGATGAATGACGATTGATATACGATACAATTACTCGAATGATGAATACCATGATGAATCTGAGTGACAATTGATTAATAATGAGTGAAAATTAATGAGTATCAATTCTTGAATGATAAATCTTGGATGATAATTCTTGAATTACAACGGTATTACATACACCCCCTTAAAAGAGTTTCGTCCTCGAAACTAAGGGTAAACAACTCGGGACATGAACTATCCATCACGATCTGCAAACAATAATGTCCAAATAGTTCTCGGACCAAATCAATCGCACGCCCAAGTCCCCAAGTCTTGACGTCTCGGATCACAATGAACGATTTCCCAAAAATATCACGAAGTCTCGGTATGACACCAAAAGGAATGCATCAAACGATCTCAAAATCTCAAGATTCTCAAATACGATCATTATAAGATAGATCAACAATAAATAATCCACAACCATGACACATTAATACGGATTGAGTTATATAGTCATCGAAGACAAGGCTATATATCAAATGTACCCAACATCGATATCCTCCATACCATCGATCTCCTCGATCCCAACGATTAGACGAAGACCCAAACCTGAACTCACCGCTTAATATGACCCCGAAAGGTTACCAAAACGAGAGTGACTAAGATGAATGATAAATGATTAGATATCCGACAAGG
This sequence comes from Orobanche coerulescens, assembly GCA_033398695.1. Lineage (NCBI taxonomy): Eukaryota > Viridiplantae > Streptophyta > Magnoliopsida > Lamiales > Orobanchaceae > Orobanche > Orobanche coerulescens. The sequence goes on along the minus strand of CM065809.1, from coordinate 153,212,141 downwards.
ATCAAGAATAACTCGCCGAGGTGAACTAATAACGAAATGAGTGATAACTCAAATGAAATTATTGGAACCATTGTTCCCGTGAGGTGAATGATTGGTTGATAAATATAAGTCTTAACGTGATTGATATATGATGAATGACCTATGCGAACAATTGAACGACGATGAAATGAATGATTATCATATTATTGAGCAAGAATTAACTTGCTCAACACCGGTGATGAATGTCCCGTTGTATCAGTTTAAGCAAACAACGATCGAACTCGTTATGCGAGATGAAGATGCTCTCCCGGCATGAATACGACTAGAAACGATCTCTTGGACGTCGGAGTCCGATGTCCCTCGGAACTCCTTCCATACCGAGGCGGGAAAGTCACGTGATAATTACAGATCTCGTATGAAGATTGCACTATGATTACGAGATGAAATGATAACAATGAGCATACATGCTCTAACAAAATGGATGCATTAATAATGCGATAAAGCGATAAATCGACATGGCCGTAATATGAGAAGATCGCTGAAAAATCAAGTGAGGTGACAAGCCTATCGATGAAATTCTGAAATGATTACCTTGAACAAGTTCACAAGATTGAAAAATTTGATTCACAAGATCAACAATGAACCGTGAGATGGATTTGGATGGTTAATAAATTAATCGAACAATGAGATTGACTCGTGATGAATGAATTAATTGAACAATGAGATTAAGCGAGTGATGAATGAATTGGTGAACAATGAGATTGGTGAGTGATGAATGAATTGGTGAACAATGAGATTGAGTGAGTGATGAATGAATTGGTGAACAATTTTTAGAAAATCCTTCCACAAACCGCCGATAATAGCCGGCTAATCCGAGAAAGCTTGGATTTGCTTAACATTCTTCGGAGGTGACCAATCTTGGATAGCCTTCGTCTTCGAGGATCAACACGCACTCCATCCGATGAAATTACAGGTCCGAGAAAAGTCACTTCGGACATCCGGACTCACCTTTGGAAAACTTCCCATAAAGTTGCTCTCGTCTTAACACGTCTAAAGCCGATGAAAATGAACCTCGTGTTCCTCCCGGTCACGAGAATAATCAAAATGTCATCGATGAAGACAACAACAAAACTGATCCAAAAGTCGATGAAAACCTCGATTCATTAACTCCATGAATACCGCAGTGCAATAATCAACCCAACCGGCATAACCGCAAACTCATAGCGACCATAGCGTGTTCGAAAAGCCGTCCTCGTGATATCCGACTCTCGAATCCATGGCCCGATGATATCCAGATCTTAAGTCGATCTTGGAAAATGCGAAGCTCCTGAAGTTGATCCAAAAGATCGTCGATACGAGATAGAGGATACTAATCTTGATCCTCACCTGTTCAACTCCCGATAATAATACACACACGAACGAACCATACCTCTCCTTGACAGATAAAGCGGGTGCTCCCCACGGGAACACACTCGGTCGGAGATAACCTTTCTTGAACTAATCCTCAAGTTGAATCTTCAACTCTGCATTTAGTCGGGGCCATCCGATACGGTGTCTTCGATAATGGGGACGTCTTGGCTCCAACTCACTCCTGAATTCCACTACTCTATGAGAAAGCAACCGGATAACAAATGCGGAATACATCGTCAAACGATGACAATGATACCACGAATGATTGAACATTTCGATTGCGAGAATGGTCAATCGATAAAAAGTGATACAATGAATGATTGAATAGCTCGATTGCCTTAGAAAGGTCAATCGATGAAAATGATACAATGAATGATGAAATAGCTCGATTGCCTTAGAAAGGCGATCGATGAAAATGATACTGATGAATGATTAAATAGCTCGATTGCCTTAGAAAGGCCAATCGATGAAAATGATACAATGAATGATTAAATAACTCGATTGCCTTAGAAAGGCCAATCGATGAAAATGATACTGATGAATGGTGAACAACTTGCTTGCGGAATTTCTCTGCTTCCATCATAATAGTAATCCTGCGGGACAACGGGATTACCTCCTGAAGTACACATTCGGCGACCAACGGCGAAAATGATAGTGACCATGCGCTACGAACATTGAGAACGGCATCATGACAATCCATCTAATTAACACTCAATATTACATCGTCCTTAGATAAATTCACCACGATTAGGTCCACCGATTGCGGTCATTAAGCTTACCTTAGTATGATTTAGAAAATCTTCTATCGTCAGTACACCGATGGTATGAGGTCCACAAGCAATAGGACTATCCAAATTAAGTTTATTCAATCATGACTTGAAAATGAATGAATGCGGTGCACCGATATCAAAAGGTACACACGGGTTGAAATAAAATTACGAGTATACGAGATCGTTCGGGCCACGGATCGTCGATCCTCTTCATCACATGAATCGGGACACCGGCCCCGACCGGATGCTCCGTCGATAAATACGAGCTCCCACTCTATTTGCTTCCATTGTCTTAAGCAGCGTTGACAAAGCGATCGATCTGAAAGCGGCTGGTTGCTTGGGGCACGAGATGCCACCGAGCCGACTTGGAGTTCTTTCGGCAAAAGCGGGCCTTATGCCCAAAATTCCCACAATTATGACATGTGATAGACGGCGTGCACCTAATCTTGAAATGGCCGGCGCCCCACGGTTAAAGCAGATGATGGCAGGCCATTTGCTCGGGGCCGAGATCCCACAGGATTAGGTGCCGTAGGAGGGCCTTCGAAGCGGTAGGACCCGCACGAGGTTTTTGGAGGTTGACCAACCGCCTTCGGACCGATGCAGCCGTTGATTTCTTCTTTGAAAGATGAAGGTTGTTGTTCGACACTTTCCTTAGTAGCCATCTCATACGGGAGAGTTCTCTCGATTAATCCGGTCAGTGGCGCAATGATGATTGAGCAAGCGCACATGGGTCATCATGGCTGCATAAAAGTGAGTGGATCAACCCGAACATCTTACAGTCGAGCCGAGTCACAGGCACGATTTCCGGCGGCAGTGATTATTTCTCGGGTTTCGGTCCGCACCGCCTCTCCCCGTGCATCCCCTGATAGCTCTCTCCATACTGAAGTAGGAAGGTCGCATAATGATTATATTTCCCGCATGATTAGCACGTTATGATTATGTCATGAGATGATGAAAATGAGTATACATGCTCTAACTTAGTGATTATATGATTGATTTACTGGAGTTACATGATTATCTGATGAAATTCTTGAAATGATTATCTTGAATAACTTAACAAGATTGATAATATGATCATCCAGATTGACAACTGAGTAATGAAATGAATTGAGTGATTGATGAGTTAATATGATCGTCCCGATCATAATGAATGATGATATTTGAGGATTGTCAAATGATGAATGATGAATGAATGACTATTGCCAGAAATTATACCATGGCGTTAGAAGTCTTACAGTTCTTTCGGTCTGATTGGCTCGGCATCTGCACAGGTCACACGTGACGCGAAAGTCCAATGATACTAGTCCGATGACGATGATTTCAAATGAGACATGACTTGGAGGGTAGTATTCAAAACCACGCTCTGATACCAACTCTGTAACACCCCAAACTAGGCGGATATTACAGTGCCGTAGATCCCCAACTGGGACCCACCAGGCAAATGAAAATGAATGAATTACACAAGATAAATGTAGTACCGAACTACATTACAACAATAATTACTCCGATGAGGAGTTTAGTTACAACACACCAGGACAACACTGAATACTAGTGTATTTTATATGAAGATAAAATACACAACACTGAATGAAATGAGCATTCAAACGGAATGTCTGCAGCGGAATAAATAAAGGAAACATGAATGACTGAATAAATGACTGAACAGATGGGGCCCCCTACTAGTATCACTGGGACTCCTCGCCGTCACCATGCTCTCCCGTGCTTTAGCCTTGCCATGACACGAAAAACAATATCCCCAACGAAATCGATTACAGAACAACAATCCTCAAGAGTTGAAATTACACAATCATGAATTAACTAAAGTTATGAATTATTTTAATTATGAATTACGTGAAGAGGAGTAACATAGTACGCCCGTAATGTTACGTGTAAGTGTACAACACCCGTCCGTGTACCTAATTAGTCTCACGGTGTAACGCTTTCCCGTGTGCAGTGCAATGTATCGGTGAACCCAATCTGATAACCATCGCGTGCCCGACTAAAAATTCCACACGGCCACACCCGGCCACGCAATATGAACCCAGAAGGTCATATGAACGAGAATGACCATAATGAATATCAATGAATAAATAATAATCTGACAAAGTCAAGAATGACTCACCGAGATGAGGGTAATAATGAAATGAATGATAGCTCAACGAAAAGATTGGAACCGTCGTTCCTTATGGTGAAGTGATTAATTGACATTAACAAGTTTTAATATGATTAATACTGATGATGAATGAGTTATGATTATGAATGATCAACAACAAAAGGTATGAATATCCTTTTAACCGAGTAAGAATTAACTTACATAATACCGATGATGAATGTCCGTCCACGAACAACGTCCTAAATGAAATATCGGTCGCTCGAACAACCTTGAATAACACAATTACCAATAATCCGATCATTACGCAAATCAAAAACGATCATAATCGACTCAAACGTCGACACAACGATATCCGAGCTCGAATGAATCGAAACCAACTCCAAGATGAGTATTTCAAACCATCAAAACACTTTCAAGGATATCAATAATCCATTAGGAATCCATAACTCATGATTACAACAACATCAATCGGAAAATCCCCAATTAACCGAAGTCAACTCCAAGGGTTCTTGAAATAATTCCGAAAATAACCATTAAACCCGTAGGAATATTTTTATACAAGTTATATAATCCATAACTAACATATTCCAAGGATAATCCAAGCTTACGAAGAAATCGGAAGGAAAACCCCAAAATCCGAAATTCTAGATCCAAGAGATTAATACCTTAGATTCGATGTGATGAAGATGATGAAATGATGATCAATCCGAAAGATGAGCTTGAAGATGATGATTGATGATTACACCTCGAAGAATCCTCTCCGAATCGCTCGAAATCGCCCAAAACTACCGAAGGAATGAAATGAGATGAAAAATGACGAACTCGACTAAAGCTGTCAATTTATACTCGGTCCGAGTTAGCGTGCGCTAGCCCTTGTGCATAGCGTGCGCTAACGTGTAATTTGGGTAGTCCGGTACCTTTGTCCAGAACACGGTAGCGCGCTACGTACCTGTTGTAGCGTGCGCTACAACCATACTACTAGCGTGCGCTAAGATCCATTATTAGCGTGCGCTAACGAAATATTGATGCCCGATCTGGAGTCGAGAAAACGTCGCCCTCGATCGACCTCGATAGCGTGCGCTACAACCATAGTTTAGCGCGCTAATATATCACTGCGTACGCTAACAACAACACATAGCGTGCGCTATGAAATAATCGATGCGATCCGGTAGCCCTGGACTCAACTCGATCTGTCCCTAGCGCGCTACTCCACACATATAGCGTGCGCTACTACAACCCGTTAGCGCTACTTACCACTCGTAGCGTGCGCTACAATTATTCTCACTGCGATCTTCCGGATCGCAGTGCAGGTAGCCTTAGCGTGCGCTAAAAGTGGCGGTAGCGTGCGCTACCTATACCCAATTAGCGTACGCTAAAAGGATTATGTAGCGTGCGCTACTCCTCACGCACAGCTCGCAACGAAATGACAATGATGATAAACGCGGCACGAAACTCCAATCCGATTAGTGATGAATGACGATTGATATACGATACAATTACTCTGAATGATGAATACCATGACTGAATCTGAGTGACAATTGATTAATAATGAGTGAAAATTACTGAGTATCAATTACTGAATGATAAATACTGGATGATAATTACTGAATTACAACCGGGTATTACAAGTACAAGGATGTTGGCCAGGGTTATTGACATATGCGTTTGAGTCCTTTTATTTCCGTTATTCCATTCGATATGGTTGTTGTCCACTTTTGAAACTTATAGATTGTACTCGCGAGTACTTAGGCTTTTCTCTTCGAATTAAGATTTATATTCGTCAAGTTATTTATGTTGCCATTGTGGATTATTCCGCCGGTTGTACCGGGCGTGTGATTTGGTTTTCAATTGGATTGTGTACATTTAATGTGGTTAATTGTGTCTAGCCTGATGGGTCCCATGTAGGGGTCCACAGCACTGTAATATACCCTGAATATCTCGGGGGTGTTACATGATCATGCTAGAATTAAATTCTGTCGTGCATTTTATTTTCATTTACGTAATTTCCTATCCATAGTATATAACTACGTAACAAGCAAACGATAAGCACTGAGAACTAAGTAGCAAGAAGATATGCCTATAGCAGCCTTATCTATTTGAATGTGGAGTTATTTCTCAATGAAGGAGGAAGTTTTATGTTGTCATCATTTTAATTTATGGAGAATTCTCATGTTAAACTGCCTATTTATTATTTTCATCATATGCTGCAGATATTGGAGTGGAATTCTTTTCATCATATGCTGCAGATATTGGAGTGGAAAGTTGATGTTGATTACTTGATGAATTTTGAGAGTAATCAGTCTCTTGCTAGGCTCTTGATGTTGGTACTTTATTTCCTTCGATGTGAAAGTTAGATTTTTAGTTATTTTTGTCCATTTGAATGTGGAGTTTGTTTAATCAGGTACTCATCAGTAAACCTTTATGTACTTCAACTCTCTGTAGAATTATATTTCCCTTAGTCAAATATAGATTACACATTCAGCTATAATGATTCATTTATGTAAATATTTTTCCTTCATGTGACAAATGGTTGTATGATGTTAATTGAAATTTTATCTCTCGTTTAAATTACCCTAATTGAATTTGTCTTCTTGATACTTGTATCTTCTACTTTGCTGCAATTATGTATCTTGCAGAAGTCTGATGCTGGCCTAGTTAGTGATGGGGAAAAAGACATCATTGTTAAAAATAAAGTTCTTTGTGGATAAAGTTCAGTTGCTATAGATAGACTTGGTTCGTAGAAACATGTTATTGTGAATATGAAGACTGCTTATTGTGTTCCGCAAAATGTTAAGCTAAACCCTATTTTTCTCAAAATATTTTCATACAGAGATTATGTTTACTGAGTTGTATACATGATGGTAATCATTGTATATGATATGTGTTATGATTCCTTGTTGTGCTGATTTAGCATCTCCGTTATGTTGTTTTGCGACGTTATGCCCCATTATATCTAGCATTTGTATTTTCGGTATACCGAGCCGAGGTGTTTCAACCGTGATGTGCCGGGGAAATGAATGTGCAATTTGTCCTTCCTCGCCTGTGACGTGTTTCAAGTGCGGACTCGAGGGACATCATGTTCAGTTTTGTGAGTTGATTATCGAGCCTTCCGAGGCACGGACTTGAGCATTGATATCAGGACCAGCTCCGAGGAGTCCCTGAGGGGCGTGGTCTATCAGTTGTATGTTATGTTATTTCCTTACCTTGTTGTTTCGAACTTCAAAAATTAAGTTCTTTTATTCGAAGTGGATCGGATTCGGAACTTCTGTGTTTTCGACTTTGTCGACTCGTTTATGTTCGTTAACATTTTCTTAGATTGCCCTGTCCCTTGCTTTTGTTGATCGAACGAGGGTGGTATTGTTTCGAAATGACTCGTTTGTCGTTGTGACTTTTCAATTGCTATTCCCTTTCCTGTGGATCTTATGTGAGTGCACATGTTGTTGTTTTCACTGGATCATATTTTGTCTCGAGTCGAGATGTGAACCTCGGAGTTGTCGGTTGAACCTTATTGTTCTTCGTGATCCGAACATGATTGTTCGATTTTTGTTGTCTCGATCGTTGTGGTTTGATCATTGATTGTTCAGTTTTGTTGACCCCATTTCGTGATTGTTGAGCATTCAGACTCCTTCCTAATTTCCTTAAGTTCAGGAAATTAGTATCGTTTTCGATCTTCCAACCCTTGGGCGGTGGAATTCCGTATTTGTTCAGCGATTGGCTCGCATGTTGATTGATGTACCATTAGGTTGGTCAATCGTGTTGATTTTCGTTCGTTGTGTTTTGCGATTGTTCGGATAATCGACTTGATTGCATTATCTGTTTGATGACGCTCGTCACTTGTTGTCTCTACCAGTGGTGTTGTGTTGGTCGTCGTGGAGTGTGTTTTCACGCCGTATATTCCTTTGCGTTGCTTGTAACGTTTCGCCGTTGGGCGCGAGTTTTTCGGTTCTTGTGAATATCGTTGAGTTTTCCTGGCGGGATTTTGCTTCTCCCTACTTGTTTTAAGTTTCGGGACGAAACTTCTTTAAAGGAGGGTAGAATGTAATACCCGCAATTTCGGACTTCGGTAATTTTCTTTTTTTTCGGCAGAAGCCCGTTTTGACGACTCGCTCATGATCGTTTCGTCATTCCGAGAGTATTTAATCCTGCACTTTTTGTCATCCGAGTTCGTTTCGGTATCGTTTTGTTGAGTTCCGTGTTCTTAAGCGGTTTTTCGGCACTTGAGTTCGATTCTTGCGAATCTCGTCCGAAACTGTTGTTTCGAGTTTCTCGTAAGTTCATTTAATGTTATTATTCATGTTGCGAGCTTCGGATTGGTGTTTCGATCGTGTATCGTGTATTTCGGACGTTTTGGGCCATTTTTGTAATTTCCCAAAGTTTGGGGTAATTACTTTCCGTTGTCGAATTTCGAGCCTTCGGGTGGTCGGAATCGTGTGTTCTCTTAGTGCTTGAATTCGTATTTGCGAGTACTTCGTAACCGTATCTTCGATTCGTATTCAGGTTCGGGTTTCGTGTCGTCGGCCGGAGTCGGCCGAGTCATGGTCGGCGGGGCCTGGCCAAGATCGGCCGAGTTACGGCCGGCAGTGCTCGGCAGTTACGTATGTATGGCCGGTTACGTACGTAAGCCTTGGCCGGTTACGTACGTAACGATGCCGGCATTTTTGGGCAGTGTCTCGGCCATGGCCGGTTACGTACGTAAGCCCTTGGCCGGTTACGTACGTAACTCTGCCGGCAGGTAGCCTATTTAAGACCCTGCAGACGGGTTTTTCACCCATTTTCTCATTCCTTTCCTTCTCTTCCGTGGATGTAGGTGTGGTAATCATGGAGAGATGTTGTTGGACAATCAATCCATGAAGTCTTGGAGTTCATATCATCAATCATCCATCCTATAACATCCCTTGATCGAGCGAATCAGGTCAGATTTTCTAGAAATCTAGTTTTGGGGAATTTGGGTATTTTGGTTGTTTTCATCCGTTTAATCCGATTTAACGTAGGATTGTGTTGGATTGATGATTATTTAGATGTATTATATCATTTCCCTTGTTATTCCATGGTTGGGTCGTATCGATTCATTGTTTTGGTTGAGTTCTTGATCGAAGCCTTGAAGGTGTCCGGTAGAATGTCATAGAGGGGTTTTCGGACGTTCTACGATTATTCTTCGTCGTATGATTGTTGATTTATTAATTATATGATGTTAGGGTCGAGTTTCTTGCGAAGAAACCATGTTGAAGCCGTCCGTTCGTTGTCGTCTTCCTTTTCGATAGCATCAGGCGCTCCGAAGCTTCCCGGTTGAGCCGTGTTCGTCGGAATACTTGTGTGCCAATTTCGAGGCAAGTACCTTGTCCGTATAATTCTTGTTTTATGGATATGATAATTAGTGATCGTCTAAATGTGGTTGTTTGTTCGTTTGAATTGAACTTTCAAAAGATTCGGTTTAGCCTTCTTAAAGGCTTGCTTTCAAAACGCGTGTGTTTTGTGAATGGTGTGGTTTGTGAATGAATATGTGAATTCTATGTATATGTTTGGTGTTTATGTTGCACTTGGTATTGCGTGTTGACGTATATTATTTTATTTCGGTGCGTTGTGGTTTGACGTGGTGTTTTGCTAAGTGTTTGATGCCTCTGGGTGAATTGTTTGAATATATGTGTTGTATTGTGCTGTGTGTGAACGTATGGATGTGGGTGGGGCCTACGGTGGCACATGGCATGCGATCATGTGGCCAGGATACAACAAGCGATTGGTCCAACCATGAGAGCCTAGTAAAAACTACGGTGGCACATGGCATGCGATCATGTGGCCAGGATGCAACAAGTGATTGATCCAACCGTGAGCGCCAAAGATAATATACGGTGGCACATGGCATGCGATCATGTAGCCAGGATGCAACAAGTGATTGATCCAACTGTGAGATGTTGTGACTTGTGTTTTGCTAGCCAGCTCGAGTGGGATTTGTGGCTTCGTCCCGGTCCTAGGCGATGCTTGTGTGTGATTACGTTGTGTTGATTTTATGTCCGTCGAGGACACGTGATTGGGTTCTGACCCTGTGAATTGTTAGTGGTTTTCTATTTTTAAAAAAAAAAACCTTTGGGCTGTGATCCAGTTGATTTTGGAAAGAGAAGGATTTGATAATCCTAAATTGTTTTCTATTAAAACTCCCGAGGGTATTTTAAACCATTTTGCAAACCGTTCTCATTATTTGTGATCTTTCGAATTTGGAAAGTTTTACTCGAACTCTTGCCTCGGGAAGTATTCGTTTTGTTGTATTTGAATCTTTGAGAATTCCTGGTTATTGTTATTCTTGGAACTTGAATTATATGGCTCGTATTTGCACTTTATACTTACACTAACAAAACAGTGGAGTTTTACTAACCCCCGAGTATTTGGGGGGTGGATGTCTGTATTGCATTTAGGTTTTGGAGCATAGCACAGGGTCGGCATAAAGGATGATGAAAGATGAACGATACTAATCACACGAGGACCCGTTGATGTCGTATTGGTTTAGTTGTATTTTATTTCTGCTGCAGTATTCCTTTCCCGTTGTACGGGAGTGTGTTGTATTCGACCCCTGCGTGGGCATGTAATGTGTTTGAGTTGTATGTATTTATTGAAAGACCAAATCGGTATACTGAGTCATTTTAGCCTTAAAGGCATTGTTGAGATGTTCGTTTGTTGTTACCAGCCTCGTAGATCCTTGAGGAAAGGTTCTACGGCGTGTAATATACCTGAGCGGATTGGGGGTGTTACATAAATGGTATCGGAGATTAGGTTGTGGAAAGCTAGGTTGTCGGGTCAGTGATGTCTGTTGAGTTTTGTCTCGTCAGATTTTTTCTGACTAAGTCGTGTCGCGACGCGTCGTCTGAGTTGGTTGGTCGTGATTAATATCGTGGGGCGATCATCATCTTCGTGCGACTTGTGGATGTAAGTCTCCCTTCTTTGTGTTTGTGCCTCGTCTGATGCGAGTTACAGGTATGATTATGAGTTAATTGACGGAATCCTCTTATGGGTTTTGATTTCGTGATATGTGGTTATTTGACTCTCATATTTCGTTCATATGAGTAGTGTTGCTGGATTGTGCATGTTGGACTGTATTTCTTTTATCCGCTGCGTGAGTTCTTTTGTAATGGCTATCGATATTTTACCGACTGAGTTTTATTTCGAAAACTGATTCCCTTAACCGAGTTTTTGGCATTATGGCCTTGATCGTTTTGGCAAAATTCTTATGACGGTTTTTAGTATTTTGTAAATGGCTTTTGTGAGTTTTTGAAATATTACCGTCATCGGCCTTTTTGGCGTTTTTGTAAATGGTTTTTAGCGTGGTGGGTTCCGGCGCGGGACCCACGGTGCTATAATGTTCCGTGTAATTACCTGAAATTTTTGGGCATTCTAGCCCATTGAATTATCTTTGAAAACCTTGAGTATCTTAGAAAATAAATTTCGAGACGTACTTTTAAAATGAATTATTTTCTCGTGGTACATCCAAGGTGCCACAATATGTTTCAAAATTCTTCTACCTCGAGTACCAAAATGTTTTGAGATATTTTCAATGTTTTAAAAACACTTTTACTTAGACCCGAGGGTCGAATATTCTGAAAGTTTTTCACTAAAAGAAAGTGTCCTCATTTTTATTAAATGCGAAATGGATCTACAAAGTCTCGATAACTATGTTTCACATTTGTACTTTTTTTTGAAAGGTGATACTCAAGATCAACCGGTGTTTTTCTAAATTATTTTCAAAAGGAGGTTTTCGTTTTTAAAACCTATCCATTCCCGTTTGAGGGCTGGGTATGTATGTATGATGTTCACGTTGTCGTTATGATGTTTGCTCCCGAGTATGATCGAATTGGTGGCATGAACGTCGAGGCGTTGCCACGCATTTGTTGTACTAGCCCTCTGTGAGAGGTGTGAACTGGTGTTTACTGTTTATCGCCTCGTGGTGATTTGCGTGTTGTCGCACGAGTGTGAGTTTTTAAAGCTTGGGTTTGTACGTTTGTGTACATGTGTGATTATTTCATGATGGTTGTAATTATGTGCTGGTTATCGTTCGGGCCGTTGAGGTCGCCGAACGATACCGTCGTTGCTGTAGTGTTTGTGTGCGTATTACTTTACGATGGTAATCGTTGTATATGATATGTGTTATGATTCTTTATTGTGCTGAGTTGGCATCTCCATTATGTTGTTTTGAGACGTTATGCCCCATTGTATCTAGCATTTGTATTTTCGGTATGCCGAGCCGAGGTGTTTCAACAGTGATGTGCCGGGGGAATGTACGTGCAATTTGTCCTTCCTCGCCTGTGACGCGTTTCAAGTGCGGACTCGAGGGACATCATGTTCAGTTTTATGAGTTGATTACCGAGCCTTCCGAGGCACGGACTTGAGCATTGATATCAGGACCGGCTCCGAGGAGTCCCTGAGGGGCGTGGTCTATCAGTTGTATGTTATGTTATTTCCTTATCTTGTTGTTTCGAACTTCGAAAATTAAGTTCTTTTATTCGAAGTGGATCAGATTCGGAACTTCTGTGTTTTCGACTCTGTCGACTCATTTATGTTCGTTAACATTTTCTGAGCTTGCCCTGTCCCTTGCTTTTGTTGATCGAACGAGGGTGGTATTGTTTCGGAATTACTCGTTTGTCGTTGTGACTTTTCAATTGCTATTCCCTTTCTTGTGGATCTTATGTGAGTGCACATGTTGTTGTTTTCACCGGATCATGTTTTGTCTCGAGTCGAGATGTGAACCTCGGAGTTGTCGGTTGAACCTTATTGTTCTTCGTGATCCGAACATGATTGTTCGATTTTTGTTGTCTCGATCGTTGTGGTTCGATCATTGATTGTTCAGTTTTTGTTGACCCCGTTTCGTGATTGTTGAGCATTCAGACTCCTTCCTAATTTCCTTAAGTTCAGGAAATTAGTATCGTTTTCGATCTTCCAACCCTTGGGCGGTGGAATTCCGTATTTGTTCAGCGATTGGCTCGCGTGTTGATTGATGTACCGTTAGGTTGGTCAATCGTGTTGATTTTCGTTCGTTGTGTTTTGCGATTGTTCGGATAATCGACTTGATTGTATTATCTGTTTGATGACGCTCGTCACTTGTTGTCTCTACCAGTGGCGTTGTGTTGGTCGTCGTGGAGCGTGTTTTCACGCCGTATATTCTTTTGCGTTGCTTGTAACGTTTCGCCGTTGGGCGCGAGTTTTTTCGGTTCTTGTGAATCTCGTTGAGTTTTCCTGGCGGGATTTTGCTTCTCCCTACTTGTTTTAAGTTTCGGGACGAAATTTCTTTTAAGGAGGGTAGAATGTAATACTCGCAATTTCGGACTTCGGTAATTTTCTTTTTTTCCGGCGGGAGCCCATTTTGACGACTCACTCGTGATCGTTTCGTCATTCCGAGAGTATTGAATTCTGCACTTTTTGTCATCCGAGTTCGTTTCGGTATTGTTTTGTTGAGTTCCGTGTTCTTAAGCGGTTTTTCCGCACTTGAGTTCGATTCTTGCGAATCTCGTCTGAAACTGTTGTTTCGAGTTTCTCGTAAGTTCATTTAATGTTATTATTCATGTTGCGAGCTTTGGCTTGGTGTTTCGATCGTGTATCGTGTATTTTGGACGTTTTGGGCCATTTTCGTAATTTCCCAAAGTTTGGGGTAATTACTTTCCGTTGTCGAATTTCGAGCCTTTGGGTGGTCGGAATCATGTGTTCTCTTAGTGCTCGAATTCGTCTTTGCGAGTACTTCGTAACCGTATCTTCGATTTGTATTCAGGTTTGGGTTTCCGGGTCGTTCGGGCCGTCAGAGTTGGCCCCGGCCGAGTCATGGCCGGGAGGTCTGGGCCTAGGCCGGCACTGGCCGAATTACGGCCGGTAGTGCTCGGAAGTTACGTACGTAAGGCCGGTTACGTACGTAAGCCTTGGCCGGTTACGTACGTAACGATGCCGGCATTTTTGGGCAGTGTCTTGGCCATGACCGGTTACGTACGTAAGCCCTTGGCCGGTTACGTACGTAACTCTGCCGGCAGGCAGCCTGTTTAAGACCCTGCAGACGGGTTTTTCACCCATTTTCTCATTCCTTTCCTTCTCTTCCGAGGCTGGAGGTGTGGTAATCATGGAGAGATGTTGTTGGACAATAAATCCAAGAAGTCTTTGAGTTCATATCATCAATCGTCCATCCTATAACATCCCTTGATCGAGCGAATCAGGTCAGATTTTCTAGAAATCTAGTTTTGGGGAATTTGGGTATTTTGGTTGTTTTCATCCGTTTAATCCAATTTAACTTAGGATTCTGTTGGATTGATGATTATTTAGATGTATTATATCATTTTCCTTGTTATTCCATGGTTGGATCGTATCGATTCGTTGTTTTGGTCGAGTTCTTGATCGACGCCTTGAAGGTGTCCGGTAGAATGTCATAGAGGGGTTTTGGGACGTTCTACGAATATTCTTCCTCGTATGATCGTTGATTTATTAATTATATGATGTTAGGGTCGAGTTTCTTGCGAAGAAACCGTGTTGAACCCTCCCGTTCGTTGTCGTCTTCCTTTTCGATAGCATCGGGCGCTCCGAAGCTTCCCGGTTGAGCCGTGTTCGTCGGAATACTTGCGTGCCAATTTCGAGGCAAGTACCTTGTCTATATAATTCTTGTTTTATGGATACGATAATTAGTGATCGTCTAAATGTGGTTGTTTGTTCGTTTGAATTGAACTTTCAAAAGATTCGGTTTAGCCTTCTTAAAGGCTTGCTTTCAAAACGCGTGTTTTTTTGTGAATGGTGTGGTTTGTGAATGACTATGTGAATTCTATGGATATGTTTGGTGTTGATGTTGCACTTGGTATTGCGTGTGGACATATATTATTTCATTTCGGTGCGTTGTGGTTTGACGTGGTGTTTTGCTAAGTGTTTGATGCCTCTGGGTGAATTGTTTGAATATATGTGTTGTATTGTGCTGTGTGTGAACGTATGGATGTGGGCGGGGCCTACGGTGGCACATGGCATGCGATCATGTGGCCAGGATGCAACAAGCGATTGGTCCAACCATGAGAGCCTAATAAAAACTACGGTGGCACATGGCATGCGATCATGTGGCCAGGATGCAACAAGTGATTGATCCAACCGTGAGCGCCAAAGATAATATACGGTGGCACATGGCATGCGATCATGTAGCCAGGATGCAACAAGTGATTGATCTAACTGTGAGATGTTGTGACTTGTGTTTTGCTAGCCAGCTCGAGTGGGATTTGTGGCTTCGTCCCGGTCCTAGGCGATGCTTGTGTGTGATTATATTGTGTTGATTTTATATCCGTCGAGGACACGTGATTGGGTTCTGACCCTGTGAATTGTTAGTGGTTTTCTATTTTTAAAAAAAAAAACCTTTGGGCTGTGATCCGGTTGATTTTGGAAAGAGAAGGATTTGATAATCTTAAATTGTTTTCTATTAAAACTCCCGAGGGTATTTTAAACCATTTTGCAAACCGTTCTCATTATTTGTGATCTTTTGAATTTGGAAAGTTTTACTCGAACTCTTGCCTCGGGAAGTATTCGTTTCGTTGTATTTGAATCTTTGAGAATTCCTGGTTATTGTTATTCTTGGAACTTGAATTATATGGCTCGTATTTGCACTTTATACTTACACTAACAAAACAGTGGAGTTTTACTAACCCCCGAGTATTCGGGGGGTGGATGTCTGTATTGCATTCAGGTTTTAGAGCATAGCACAGGGTCGGCATGAAGGATGATGAAAGATGAACGATACTAATCACACGAGGACCCGTTGATGTCGTATTGGTTTAGTTGATTTTATTTCCGATGCAGTATTTCTTTCCCGTTGTACGGGAGTGTGTTGTATTCAACCCCTGTGTGGGCATGTAATGTGTTTGAGTTGTATGTATTTATTAAAAGACCAAATCGGTCTACTGAGTCATTTTAGCCTTAAAGGCATTGTTGAGATGTTCGTTTGTTGTTACCATCCTGGTAGATCCTTGAGGAAAGGTTCTACGGCGTGTAATATCCCTGAGCGGATTGAGGGTGTTACAAATTCAAACATGCTAGAGAAAATACATTTAGAGAATTTTGCGCAATGGTTGCAAGCTAAGGTTTGATCCGTTGATGTCTGATTTTTTTTGGGCTAATGATTAAACTTCAATGTATACCTGGCACAAAACTTGTTGGTTTGGGCTCTTTAGATTAAACTTGATGCTGATAGTACCAATGTCGGTATGTCATGATGAAGGCACCACGGAGAGGTTTTGATGACCTGGAATAATTTGATGAGACATTTTTTAGTTCTTTTGTTGATCAAGAACCATCTGCACTTGACATTGACAATGAGGATAAAGTTGAGTCCTGAGGCAGCATAATTACTGGTCCTTTTGTGGTAACCACTATACTAATGTCTTTCGTACTAGAATTTTGTACTTGCATAATATTGACATCTTAGTATTGCTTGAAATATTTGTTCATATACGTAATGATAATTTCATGACATCAATATTTTACTAATATGTTAGTTATTGTTGTCCTTTACTTAAAATTTGTATTGTAGGTTATATAATGACAATAGTTTGTCCTTCGTGTTTTAGTTATCTAATGAATTTGTTTTCCATGTATACATAGAACTATGGCAACAGGCAGGAAAAGAAATAGAATAGGAGTGCAGCTTGAGATTGAGGATACTCCAAGGGCACAAGTTGTTGCTGATATCCAACAAGAAGCTGATAACCGTGGGCTAACTCCAAATGGTGGCAAAGGAAAAAAAAAGAGGTAAAACTACTTTGCAAGTTATTACTACTGGAGAATCACAACGTCAAACCATTGAGTGGAATGAGAGAGGACAACCCGTTGGACCACAATCAGTGAAGTTAGCTCAACTGTTGGGTGCATAGTCAGGGAGCAGGTGCCGGTCAACATAAAAGACTCGCGTTTAGTTACAGATAAGCCCAAAAATGAAGTTTGGGGTCTTTTATTGGTAACGTTCTTATATTTGGATATGTAACTGCAAATTAATGTTATTTTAACCCCTGTAAATTGTAATATTTTTTTTTTGCACGTGTATTTTTAATGACAGATAAAAAATGCGATTGAATATCAGAAAATGATATTTTCAAAGCGTCATAATAAACATTCCATGATAAGAAATAAGTCACTGAAAGTATTTAATAATAATTTAGAAACATCATTAAAATGTTTCAATGGTGAAAAACAATTGTCATGTAAATACTTACAATGACAAATTGAGAGATACAATGATAGGGCAAAAACGTCGTTGTAAATATTTAATAACAGTTGTAAAATGTCAATAGATAATTTCTATGACGGAAAAAGAGTGTCATTATAAAATATATCATGACATTTATCAAACGTCGTTGAAGGCCGCCCCTACAATGACACAGGCTTCAATGACTTTTCAAACGACACATAAAAAATGTCATGGAAGGTATTCTATGGCATTTTTTATGTGTAATTGAAAGGGTCATTTCCAGTAGTGTTATGTGAAGCCAAAGAAAGTACTGAACAAATGAAATAATTATTTTAGCTTCACATGGGTGAAACTAAAGTCGTATGAATAGAATATTATATATAAACTTTGGCATCGCATATATATCACCAAAGGAAGGTCAGCAATTTTAAATTGTTTATCTTTAGCTAAATTACTTTTAAGAGGAAAAAAAAAGCTAAATTACTTTTAAAACTTTTAAAAAACCACATAAATCAAATAATATATATTACTTTACATTTACTTTTTTTGCATTTAGCACCAATAGTATCACATATGTAACACTTTTTTTATAAACAAGTGCGTCACATATATGACACATTTACCTTTTTTTATAAACAAGGGTGTTATGGATGTGACGCTAAAGGAACTGATTGTTTTGATTTTTGGCGTCGCTTTAGTGACGCAAATGCCGGAATAAACTTAAATATTTTACATTGGGATCACACATGTGAAGCTGTAATAACCCAACGCTGACCGATTTAATTCAAATTTAAGGCGTCAATTATCTGACGCCTTTGTGTAATATTTTAGTCGCCCTTTTTTCTTTGACTTTACTTCTTTTTGTGAAGCTAATAGTATGAAACCATTGTGGCTGTTTTTTAGTAGAGTAACACAAC
The DNA here is from genome assembly GCA_033398695.1 of Orobanche coerulescens. Classification (NCBI taxonomy): domain Eukaryota; kingdom Viridiplantae; phylum Streptophyta; class Magnoliopsida; order Lamiales; family Orobanchaceae; genus Orobanche; species Orobanche coerulescens. The sequence goes on along the minus strand of CM065809.1, from coordinate 153,193,781 downwards.
AAGTGTGTATTTTAGATTGTTTTAGATTGTGCATCATGTTGTGGGATATACCAACTCGAGAACAAGACGACGGATTCTCAACAGAATGTCAAGGTGTTTTCCATTGTTAAAGTGCTTGTAAATATTTACCAATGATGCCTTTTGGTAACTGCACGACGGATTATAGACATGTCATTTACAAATAGATTTTCAACGGGCTATGTTAACGGATTGCCAACAGACTTTGCATACGACTTACCGATGGACCGTGTCAAAACAAAAATCATTTAAAATTATACGAGTGAATTTTGGGGTATTAGACGAAACTTAAAATTCAAACATTTTTCTTGAGATATATATTAATATTTTCTCTTTATATAAAATGAAATCGATGTTAAAAATAATATTTACTACAATTAAACAGAAACACTGGAAGAATGGAAATAACCAAACAGTAAGATATGCGAGAAGAGGCACATCGTCGTTTAAAACTAAATAACATAAAAAATGCAACAATTTTATTAGAAAAACTTAAATGACTAACATACTAAAAAAACTGCAATACATAAAAAAAAAAAGAACAGAAGAACTAAAAACAAATCTAAAAAATCTAAAATCTCTGAGAAATCCTAAAAAAAATCAAAAGAACTACAACTGAACTAAAAATTTGAACACCACACACCCCTAGAAAAATAAAAAATAAACATTTAGATTCCTTCCGACATAAGTTTTATATACATAAAATATACTCCGTAACTCCGTAGGTTTGTCCTTACACCACTATCAAAAATAGTGCTTAAAAATGAAGGAGCTGTTAACTAATTAATCTTGTTGGAGGTAAGAACTAGTGCATGGTGGTACTGGCTGGCTACTGTTTCACTAAGAGAAGTAAGGACGAAAAAATAAAAGATAAAGAGAAAATGATTCTCAATTTTTTTTATTTCAATTTTATTTCAATTTTTAAAGTTCTTAATTTTATTTTTATACAATTGTAAAATATTTTTTCTTGGTGCCCTCTTCCAAAGGAGGCCCCAAACATAGAGCCTCCCTACCTGGCCTACTTTGAGTTTAACAATAATTTTTTTAATACTCAAATTGTCAGATTTGACCTTTATTATTCGAAGAGATTCGAGTCATCTATTCGAGTACTACATTCGAATCACCTACCCAATTAACACAAAACACATTCGAATTACACATTCGATACTACTACAAATATGGTCATCTATGACATTTCATGGATGGAATTTGTCATGAAAATGCCAGTGCAAAGGCTTTCATGGAGTGCGGCAAGAAAAAGGCCATGGAATGTCAGTCCTCATATGTTGGAGCAAAATTCACGACGTTTTAGAAACGCCGTAGAAGGGTAGAATCATCCACAAACGTCATTAATTTGTTGAAAATTTATGGCATTTAGCAAATGTGCTATGATAAGTAATGTTTTACAGTGTTTCCTAAATGCCATGGAATATTTCAGAATCCGACATTTATAAACGCCGTGCAAAAAGTTTTGTTTGCCGCTCTACCCTATTTTCGTTTTCAGAACTGGCGGGTACTATATTTTTTTATTCAACCTCGTGCCTAAGCTAAAAAAACATGTTCTAGACCTAAAAACCTATGAGGCAACCAAAAACAAAAACTTGTTGGAAAAAAATCAGTTTTAATTGATTTTTTTAATGGCTAAAATATTTAATTTATGTAAAATTAAATATTCCAGAATTAATCTACGTTCGGAGTAAATAATCGTAGTATATCTAGTTTCTCAAAATTGATTTTTGGTGAGAGAAACTAATGAATGAAATTAGTCATTTGAAAGGCATTTGGAAATGAATGGGAATATGAAAAATCCTATTACGCATTGAATATGTGATAAAAATTAATACACTTAATAAAGTGGAGAGAGTTGATTGGTGTACAATATGACCAGGACTATGCACCTAGACTTGGAGTTGACTAAACCACACGTGCGCACACGTGCGCACACGCGCGCCCGCCCGCTCGTCTGGCTCAGCTCGAGCTCGGGCTCGGACCGTGGACCTTGGGCATGAATATTAATTTTTTGATGCCAAGCAGACCTGATTTTAGACTGTTAAACTCCTCTCTGATTTTAGACTATTAAACTCCTCGCTACAGAACCGAAAACGTTAGTCGTTATATCTTTGGGGATAATACGTCGTTATGACAATATCCAGTGCTTTCCAGGTATTAGAGTAAACAATAAGTTCAAGGGCCGGTAGGTTTTGAACGGTTCGGTTCTAAAACTCAACTAAAATTTAGGAATCAGAACCAGATTGATATTTTCAGTCCGATTCTTTGGATTTTTATCACAGTCTGTAGTATTTATTCTTGTTTAGCTAAAATTTTCAATTTTTAGGATGGAATGTAAAGTTTCTGCGTTTTTTATTTTCACGGTATCAAAATTGTTGTATTTTTCCTGTTAACCTTTGACCCTTTGCATAACTATTACTCTCTCCATCTCAGTTTTGACTTTTCGCAGTCAATAATTTCTTAATTTGACTACAAATTAATCTCAAATTATAATAGTAGAATATTTAATGAAATCATATTATTAACTTTAAATTGAGAAGTTTCGTAATATAATTTTATTAAATATTTTACCATTATAGTTTGAGATTAATTCGTAGTCAAACTTGAAAGTTATTGACCGTAAAAAATCAAAAGGTGTCATCTAAAATGGAATTGATGGAGTAATACTTATATCTATGTTTAGGTGGACTTCACTGGAGAGAATTTCTTCAGAGTTCTAAGATCGAGATGTAAAAAGATAGCTAAAAAGCCCCCCAAAATTCTATATTTTCATAAGCAACATGTGGCGCTCCCCGAGTGTATCGGGTTGGTGACTTTGCCGAGTCCGGTTCGCAACTTGTTTTGTGCTTCTTTTATTCTTGGATTGTCCATGCGGCGAATCCAATATGTTGCGCTCCTGCACCCTTATAATGCATGAATCTGATATTGAGAAGCTCATTTTTTTTGGAGAATCTGTGCACCATAGTTGGGGAACTGATATAACAAATAAAGTTTCTATTTGGTTCTTCAGTATACAATGTAAAAACTTTTTACTTTTCAAAATAATTTTCTTTATAACCAACGTACCACCCTACGTTTCTAAAATGACTATAAGCCATTTCCATGTTGGTGTAACAATCGATATAGAAAGTCCTGATGTTCTACATCTATTGAAGCTATAACAAGGCTATATTTACCGATTAAAAGTGGGTGCATATACATCTTCGTCATGTTCACCCAGAATAAGTATGTGAATATTCCTGGTCTACTCAAGGAACAACTTTGTGTTCTTTAATTTGTGCTGGCTGGCTCTACGGGCAATGCTGGTTAAATTTAGTCCCCGTATATAACAAAAGCTTGAGTTTTCTGTCATCATATGATACTGAGAAGAGAGAAGTACCCTTGACATTTTAAGTTTTTCACTAAATGTATGGGGTTGTAAGGACCGATTTCTTTATCTTTTTTATTAAATCAAAGGAAAATCTTGATTTTTGCTTGAAGTTTGGGCAAATTGCTTGGTTACGTCAACAATTAAGGGACAAAATGCATATTTTTAAAAGTAAGGGGGAGTGCGCAAACCATCAAATGTTAGAAATTTAGTTTCTCAATGTATTTTTAGAATTTTATTTGAAAATACTTTTTGACCTGATGGACCGCGGCTATTTTCGATTTTAGGAAAAAGAAAAATTTATTGAATTTTTCATAAAAAAATTGGGTCCAAAAAAGAAAGCTATTATTTCGTCTGAATATTATTTTTCAGATCCATGATCATGAGATGAAACTATTGTTCTAGAAAAATATTTACAAACCCAATTAATTTAAATAATTTTAGATGGAAACTATGATCCGGAGTCTAATTTACTAGGAAACAAATTAGGACGGTTGATTTAAGACGAAAACGCGACTCTAGTAGTACGATCGTTTTATTTGTCAATGGAAAATAATAAATTCTGAACTAAAGTTGTGATTTTATTAAATAATACCTCCTTTCCTCCATCAAAATTTGTTATATTTTGATTTTTTTCGATCAAAATTTATAAACTTTTTTAATTTCATATTTTTCGTGAGGAATGTGTATGCCTCTCATGCTAAATGATTATAATTTATTTCTATATCCTACTTACTTTAAAAGAGTGAAGGAGGATTTGGTCGAAACGTGTTTCCTCCTCCTTTTTCATCGCTGAAAACGTCGCCTTTCTCTTCATTTTCTTTTCTTCCAACACTTTCTTTCTCTTTCTTTCATTCAGCCGACTTCTCTGCTTCATCTTTTTGACATGTGTGTTTCATCTCTTCTCTCTTCATCTATCCACTTCTTTTCTTGCCCTTCTTCAAACTCTTCTGCTGCTTCAGATACGCGTCTTCGTCGCTCCTCATCCTCGTCATTTCATCATCTCCGTCGACTCATCAGCCATATGCATACACGGTCCGAGAGATCGGTCTTCTCAGAGAGACTGTAAAGTACTTTTCTCTCAAATTGTATGAGGGATAAATTTTTAGTGTCCTTACTGACTCTATCACACTTGATATCGGCTTCAGGTTAGTCTTCTTCCTTTTAATATTCATTGATATGGAGGGGAAATCTTGTATGGATTTTTCAGCTCTGATAATTTTTCAGTTGAACCATTGGATCTTTAATTACTTTCTCGGTTTGCTGATTAATAGTTGAGACAAGAATTGAAATTCTTCACCGAATTCTTATGATCGATTCGGTGGATATTTATCAGAAATCGTTCGGAATGCGTCGAATATGACGGTTAGAATTATATTTGCTTGTCGGCTTGTTTATTCAGTGGTTTTTTAGTTGTTTTGAAATAAGTTTTTGGTATAACCTCAACCCCATTTCATGTTAGCTCAGATATCACCATAGGGATGAACAGTTGGTATATGTCTACTAACAACACGAGTGCTCATACTGTTATGTACTATAATGGATTTGCCAACAACGATGGGAATATAGATCAATCAGGTATTATTATACTGTTTTGTCAAAATCTGTCTTCAGGCAAATTTTTTTTTTGGCTTGTATCTGCATTCTCTGTCTTGAGTGTTGGTTCTTTATTTTTTATATTCTTTTTGCATCTCGTAGTAGCTAATAGCTATCTCAGTTACTTTTCTTCGCTTGTTATTTTGACATGCTTTCTCTCCTCAAAGGATAAACTAGCTGAATGAATGAATGAATAGTTGATTTTTTCTGTTGGGTTGTTAATTAATTCCGATATGTCAGTTTTACTATTATTGCTTATAATATTTAACATGCTCTTATTTCAGGTTATAAAGAATGGGGAGATGCTAGGGGTGTCACATTTAAGAAACAGAAGAGTTCTATCTAATGGTTTCATTTCCCTTAGTAAAGAGAATCTGCAGGTTATTATTGAAACTCTCTCCCTCTTCATCCCTTGCTCCGTCCCTCCCTCCCCCTCTCTCTCTCTCTCTATCTATCTCTATCTCTATCTCTATGTGTCATGTAAACATGAGGGAATTGTGTATCGAACTTAATATCATGCTGATTAAGTTTGAACGCCTCAGTTGATGTACAGTAACGGTGACAAGGCATTTGGCACGTCATCTGAACTCTATATTGATGAGAGGATGAGAATTGCATATGATGGCATTATAGTGGTTAGGTACATAATCTAGAAATCCCAAACTTATTTCTTTCTTGTTGTTGTTACATGAGGTCAGTTTTATATCTGTCGTGCAGTATGGAAATTATGCGCCCTCAGGCTGTAAATGGTTCACTTGAGAATGCTTTGAAAGGAAAAATAAGAATCACTACACGATGCTTATGGCTTGATAAAGGAAAACTTCTGGGTGCACTTCATAACGCTGCACATGCTGCATTGTGGAGCTGTCCTGTTGCTTGCCCTCTTGCCCACATGGAAAGAATTGTGTTTGAAGTTAGGGGTGTCTGAAGTACAGTACCAAACGACCAGAGGTCTTAGCTGTTGCTTTTGAGAATCCATCTGCAGTTGTTGCTGATGAGATCAATGGAAAAGCATTTTATTAACGACTCCGATATTTTCTGTTCACTGGATTCCTGTTCGTCATATTTTCCTTCATCAGTTTTTGTGTCTTCATGATCAACCTCATCAGTTTTTTCTGCCTGCAGGTCTTCGCTGCGCTGCGAGGAGTTTGCTCTTTTTCATTGGCAGATTGATGTGTTGTTTGTTCAGATTTTTGCATAGATTTTGTTGTTTCGTGGGTTGTTTGTTCTTCATGTTCACAGCTTGTTCTTTTTTTTTCCTTAAATTTATCTTTCGCCGTTCTGAAATGGATTAAAGTTAGCATTATACTTTTTTCCTTTTTGTGCTTTCGGCCTAGGGGTTTGCGGGGGAACAACCTACAAGGCTCACTCTCTCCTGATATGTGTCAGCTAACCGGCTTGTGGTATTTCTAAGTATTTTATTTTAATTTTAATAATCTTATTTATTATTACTTTCTTAATTGATTTTGGAGCATATGTGCTATGATGCAGTGATGTTAGGAATAATAGCTTGAGTGGTTTGATTCCTGATAGTATCGGGAACTGCACTGCCTTCCAGGTTTTGTGTGTGCTCGAACTCAACTACTTGTACTGAAATAAGATACTATAATAATCGACAAGGTTTATAGTTAGGAATGGTTTCTCGTGTATGTTAGGGATTTGTCGTACAACAATTTTATCGGTGAGATCCCATTCAATATTGGTTTTCTCTAGGTTGCTACATTGTAAGTGTTTCTTCTGATCCTTCACTTTGTAAATGTTTTTTTTTCCTTCTGACCATATTTCAAATAAATTATTTTTTTTCATTTAAGTCCTTGCAGAATAATCGTTTTTCCGGGCAGATCCCATCCGTCGTTGGCCTAATGCAGGCACTTGCGGTGTTGTAAGTAACATTACCTTTTTTTTATTTTGCGTTTGGAATTTGAAGAAGTTTAATTTTGATTTTCTTTTATTGCCACATTATCAATTTTATTTTCTTCCAGTGATCTAAGTTACAACCATCCCGCCGATTCTTGGAAATTTTAACATACACGGAAAAACTGTAAGTAATAATCTCAATATATTCTTCTTTAGAGATGTGTTAGGCTTTACATTTAGGAGATTTACATTTATGCTGACGGTGATGTGTATTTTTGTTTAAGATATCTTCAGGGAAACAGGCTAACTGGGTCGATTTCTGTCGAGCTTACGAATATGATGAAGCTACACTATATGTACATAAACTTCTCTGAAACTTTAATCTTATACTTAATGTTGAGTTAGTTGCACATTTATATATTTATATATTTATTTATTCTCAAGGAACTCAATGGTAATCTGCTTACTGGCAACATCCCGTCAGAACTTGGGAAGCTCACTGATTTGTTTGACCTGTATGTTTTTCTTTTTCTTTTTAACATTTTGCCTCACATGTTTTTTTGTTATTTTTTTATTCGACATTAATTTTGGATACGGAGAGTCGAAGATGACCATTCGTTTGCAGAAACATAGCAAACAACCACTTTGAGGGCCCTATTCCAGATAATCTTACCTCTTGCACAAATCTGAATAGCCTGTGAGAATCTCCTTTGTTTTGGCCGAAAACGTGTTTCTCTCCATTTTTTTCCTTCGCTTATCTCTTCATCTCGAGTCCGCTTTCATTTTCTGTCTTCTTTACTCTCTTCGACTTCTCCCTCGACCGTTCACCCCCTCCACCTCTCTAGTTCATCGGCTCCCTTCTTCCACCGAGAGGTTCACAGATTGTCCAAATTTCCGACATAATTTCTCTCCACCATTTCTTTTTTCATGTCTGCGAAAATGTTTAATAATATACTCCTCCAATCAATTCTCAGTTATCATTTCTGGGGATCGGAGATGATCCTGAACTCGGATTTGAAAGCGAAAAGGAGTTTGATGTTGATATCCCCTAACCCGTCTTCTTCCGGTATTAACAGCGGTGATGGTAAAAGCTCGATTAGGAATAGGAAGACGGCTCAGAAGACCGTCGGCATGGCTTGGGGTGCTTCGTCTCTCCATGCTTTCCGCAATTTTCCTTTTACTGATTTTGGCAGGTTTTCCCCTCTTCCATATGTATATTGTATTTTTTTTCCTCGAACACCCAATAACATTATGTTGATATGTAGATTAATTTTATTTTTTGAATATTTAATATATTGTCCTTGATTTAGCATTATGCTTCTTGATATATGCATGTTGTGTGTGGTGACACTATTTAGTGGCTCCAATCATGTTTCCATCCCATTTGGTGGTTTGTTGATAACATATAGAACAAATTCTTGCTTCTCTTTTTTTATGTTTATTTGTGTTTGGTTCAGTTACATGGCTGTGAAGAATCAGAAACTTCATGAACAATTCAATGCTGCTGCTTCAGGCTCGTCTCACACTGCGTCCACTTCTGGAAAATCTATATTCAGCGGGGTTTCAATTTTCGTTGATGGATATACAGTTCCGTCAGGTCAGGTTTATTTTGAATCCGGTTATTTATGGGCTTATGTTATCGCTTCAAATATGCTTTGACTTTTCAACTTAATTTACGATAAGTCCTTGTTATATTTATGGCATGCAAATATTGTGTGGTTACCCGAACCAACTTGTTATACTGCTTTGTTTATTTTTTTTCCTTCGTTTGTACGCCATTATTAACCGTACTTGAGTTTCTACGACATGGTGCATTCAAGAAATGTTGAGATGATCGTTTTGCAGGAGCTTCGAGGCTACATGTTGAGGTATGGTGGAAAATTTGAAAATTACTTTTCAAGAAAACGCGTCAGTCATATCATATACAGTAATTTGCCCAATAGTAAAATCAAGAATTTGCGGTTCATTTCTACATTTGGCGCAGAATTTTGCTTACGAGTTTGATGTATTGGTGCTTTTTTGTCTTACTTTTTTTTGGATTTTGTTTTGTCGTTGATATAGGAGCTTCAGCCGTGGGCTTAAAGTAGTTAAACCCACGTGGGTATTAGATTCTGTTGCTGCCAGTAAACTTCTTAGTTGTAAGTGTTTTTTGGAGGGGTTGTCTTTGTACCTTTCGTAGGTCAAATGATTTGCATTGTAAACATTTATAGGATTAATTCGATCCTTTTGTTATGCCAGGGATTCCTTATCAGCTTGATCAACTAGCAACTGAAAATAATAACCAACCAAAATTATATTACACTGGGGTGCTCTTCCAGAATTCTAGGCTGCAATTTATTGGTACTTAGAGAAACCGATATCGTAAACGTTTCCGCGGCTTGTCAGATGGATTTAGGTAATGGAGAGTCCAATTCGTTCCAGCTACGCGTCACTGTCATCTTTGGTGCTTCAATGAGGAATAAGATGGTTAGTTCTTGATTATGGTGCTTACATGTAAAATAAGTTCTTTTATATTTTTTTCCAACGTGCACTCTTATTCATTGACTTATAATTGTTGATACATGTAGGCATCGCATTCGAGTATGCGATATAGCTTCCAGCAATAATATGTAGGCAAAATTTTGTAACCCGGTGACTGATATTTAGTAGAAAACTGCAAATGATGCTTCAAGTTGAAAGGACACGGTTATTATTTGGAAGTTGTTTTTTGTAAGGATTTGCTAAGTGCATCTGATGTACTGGTAACTTTAAAATTGTACAATAATTTGACATTCGTATGCAAATGAATGTTTGTGGCAGGTATATCAAATTCTGTGAGGCTGGTTAGTTGGGCTGCTAGGAAGCTGAAACATGAGATTTCTTTTCCATCAGACAACTGAATTATTGTTGCTGCAGCCAATATGAACCAGGTAAGTGTCATATTTATACTTCTGTCTATTTTCCCCTTTCTTCGTTTTCTTTCTTTCACATGTTGAGTGAGTTTGGTAAAATTTCGGTGTGCTATATTTTAGGTTTTATGTGCTGGTGTTCGCAATTTGGTTTACCTGCAGATATGTGACGGGAAGCTGAATAAAACAAAACATGCAAAGTTGATTATGATGTTTCATATCTTAACCTGAACCTGATTGGAGAAAATTTAGCCTACCGCGAGCTTGCTGCAGTCGGCTTGTTTAATGATAATAGGGTAGTGATTTGGTCGCCTGAACTCAGTCTCTTGAGCAAGGAGCATTTTCAAGATGCAGTAGTTCGTTCAATTATTTTATGTGCCCTTAGATCTCTTTTTGCTCATAGCAGGAAAGATACTTAGAGACAGCTATTCCGCTACCGACTAGCACAAAATAGCCCATACCTTACTTTCACTTCCAGCCGCAAGAATACACTCTGGGGCGAAAGAATGAGGTTCGATTATAAATGTCAGTTAATAGCGCTTCTTTCATTCGGCCTCGCTTTCCAAGCTAAATGATTCCCTCTAGATAAGACCACAAAGAGACTCCTTCCTGTATTAGTTTATAGAACAAGTAAGACTACCTTATTAGCCAAAAACCTATCCCCCCTCCTCCTCTCTAACAAAAGATGAAAGCAAGAAGGATGCGATGTGTGTGCAACTCCATCAACTAAAACAACATATCCTAAAAGAGGATTCGAATTTCATTAATGAAAAAGAACAACGATCAAACCGAAATGGTTGTGGATTCAAGTCCCTTAGTGGACATAAGGTGTCAATTTAGGAGTAGAATTTAGAGTGTGTGTGTTCAGTCGTTCTTAAAAAATGGGGTCTTTTCGTAATTAGGCAAAACCTCAGGGTTATTTTTATAATTATTTCATCCGCTTATGAACCAACACCTGCTCCTGTATTTATCATTGTAGGTTTCACTAGCAGACTTCTTATTAGCAGATCAATTTACAAGCCAGGTATCCTATTTTATTTTTGTCTTCTTATTTTCCAGTTTTTTTCTCCTTGAAATGCTGGATACTACAAAAAATAACTGGTATGACACATGCAGGTTCAGGCTCTCAGAGGTTTAGAATTTTACATTTGCTACTATGATTGGGGAGATTACAAACTGAGGCAGAACAACTGCCGAGAAAACTACGTGTTCAGGACTTTGTCTTACATTATAGCAGTAATACCATGCTGAGTCGAAATTGTAATTCTCAATCTAGCGACTTCTACTTTCTCTTGTGCCTCCAGCGCTGCCTCCCTAACAAAACGTGTCCTTTTCTTATTCTCATAATTTCACCGCTAGGTCCGATTCACTATTATGTTTCTCCGTCTGCTGACTCTTTTGCCTCTCCTCATCTGCCCTTTTTTCCCTTCATTTACCGGCCATCAATTTTGATTTATTTGTGGTTTCTGAGGGCAATAGAGGCTCTGTAATTTCTTTTAATTTATTTGTGGGTTTTTTCGTAAGGATCTCTATTTATCGTTGATATGGTGTTTTTGGTTTTGCTACTTTTTACTTTGTTTTTGTCCTCTTATGGAAGAAAGCCTCCAATTTATATTAATCTTTCATATGGTCTGTTGTTGATTTCACAACTTCTTTTTTAGATTGTCGTTGATGTCAAAGGGGTTGTGTCTCTGCCAGAGCAACCCTTCACCGGCGCCACTAAAAAACAGGTATTGTGTGCTTATTGGTGGTGTGTTGTTGATTTCGCAACTTCTTTTTTAGATTGTCGTTGATGTTGAAGGGTTTGTGTCTCTGCCTGAGCAACCCATCACCGACGCCACTCAAAAACAAGTATTGTGTGCTTATTGGTGAGTTTTTATACAAATGTTAATTTTAATGTAATTCATCCGTTGATTGATGTCAGTGATTACATGTAAACAATTAATTGCTTTGCACGGATTGCACCGAAACTAACTAATTATTTTAATTTCAGTTCTATTGTACAATTGGTTAGGTTGGTAGTGGTTATGCTTGTGTAGGTAGATTTAGTAATTGCAATATCAAACCGAGGTAGTACGAAAAACATCATACTAAGAAATCATATGATTTTGTTCTGTTATATTTCGTTTAAGAATCCCTCTGTATGATTTTGCTATTTATTATGTTATATTTCACCAGGTGGGAATCAATTTTTTAATACCAAAGCATAAAATTGATAAGTTCTATATCCTCATTCATAAAACTATAAGTTTTTGATACCATTTTGATTGAAAAGACTAAAATGTCCTCTCTTTTTGTGTTAAAAGTTGACTTCTCTCTTTTTTTTTATATTTAATTTAAACTACTTTTCTTCTCTTTTTTCTTTTTTACTTTCCTCCTCCGATCGATATTAATGTCCAGGAACCAAATTTAACTACAAACATATACATCAAAATAACACAACCATTTTATTTTTGACAAAGGGTCTCTCAAAAAATCTTATAGAAATCACAAGATTGTTCGAAAATAAAAGTTGACGTTGAAATAGGACTTCATTTGTCGTGCTTCTGAGTTCATAAAGAAGGTATGTATCATTATTTGAACGATGAAAAAAAAATTCCAGATCTGTTCTTACGGACACGATCGGCGCACACGATGGGAAGCCGCGTGTGCAGCGATCGTGTCTGCGGCGATCGTCGCAGCGACCTTAACATCGTGCGCAACACTACGCGTGTACACGATCGTTTAACACGATCGTATAAAATCGTGTGCGGCGATCGTGTTCATGGACGAAACTTGCACACGATCACCGCATGCGGTAGTATACGGCCGTGTGCATCGGTCGTGTCGAGGCAGACCGTAATATTGTTCGCTCATTTTTCGAATAGTTATTCATCTTTTTGTAATCGGATGTCGTGGCGGCGTATTTTGATACATCACGGTGGTCATTGGGAGCGATCGACATATGTAGACGGGGACTCCTTTTTGTCTATATCGACACGAGCAAAGTTAGTCGTGCAAACCTCGTGGGGTTATCGAGAGGGTTTGGGTGGTCCAAATGAGTCCGATTACAAATTATGGTACTTGACACACATGGCCAAAGGAAACAAAGTAAAAGTCCTATTAAGGGCGATACTGAGATACTTCGATTACTAGTAGAATACAAGGAGGATCCCGAGGTCTATGTTGAGAACGGAGCCTCCTCCACTCCCGAGGTTAATATGGGATGTAGCGGCTCGAGAGTAGAGCCGGCAACATAAATTATGACATGCCTTCCAAAGAGTATCAATACGAGGACGATGAGGAAGACGAGGAAGATGAGGAAGATGAAGAGGTGCATACATCCGAAGATGAAGATTGTTGTAAAGACTTGCTTGAGTCACTATCTGCGGAATGTCTTGCTTGGGTTCGCCAACGGCCCAAATGGATAGGATTATGAGTCGTCGGAACTTCTCATCCGACCATCAATCTGACGAGCATGAGCATCTACAATCAATGCGTAATCTGGATCATTCCATTTCGGACCGGTAGTCTGGGACTTTGGGTTGGGTCGGCGGCCTCCACGGTTCTGCACGGCTAGAGGTGGGGTCCACCTTTCGTTCGAAGACGAGTTGAGGATAACTATAGGAATGTATCATTTGGAAAACATGCTACGGTGTATCACCGATCGTTCGCCGATAAACGTATAGTGTTTGTGCAGCAGAGTGGGTGAAGAAATTGTCGGTTTAGGTTGTGTGCTATTGAGGTGCAACTATTTGGAGAATTACTAAGTTGACATTGGAGCACATTGTTACCACGATTTGAGCCGTCTTTGCCGCACGATCGGTCACTTCGAGGTTGCGCCCATTATTTTGCTAAAAGATTGGCCGGTGAGGGGTCACTTTGAGGCCAAAGGAGATGATTGCAGAGATGTGTAGGGAGTATGGCATTGACATGCTATACGCTTTGCTCTCCTGACGAGGAATATAGCGATAGAGAATATATATGGCGGCTTCGATGAGTCGTATCGAGGCTCCCATCTTATCGTATTTGTTAAAGCAGCGTAATCCAGGGACAATTTATGATTTGCGGACGACTCGTGAGGGAGTGTTTCGCCACATGTTCGTTGCACTCGGACGAGTATTAGGGCATTTGATACGTGCCTTCGGCCATTGATTATAGTTGATGGGACCCACCTAAAGGGAAGGAATAAAGGAACTCTATTTGCGGCCGTCACATTTGATGGGAACGAGCAAGTTTTCCTCTTCTTTGTTGGTCTCGGTCCGATAGAGAACGGCGAGTCATGGACTTATTTTACGTATAACTGCGCAGATGCTACAATCCGAGCGGAAGATTTGCGATTGTGAGTGACCAACATAAGAGCATTCGAATCTTTGTTGAGCCGTCTATCCGAATGCATTCCACGGGTTTTGCTATCACCATCTTGCAAAAATCGACCTCCTATGGTGCGCATGCTATAGGACTCTTTAGAATCACGCCTACACGCATCGAGAAGAAGTTTTTGAAAACTACTTTTGAAACTACATATCGAAAGCCACTAATGGGCGCACGGCGCCTTTACGAAATTGGGCGAGAGAGGTGGGCTAGGTCGAAGTGTCCAGACGACGCTATAACTTCTTGACATCCAATCTTTGTTGAATGCTTTAATAATCGTATGTTGTGGGCTAGGCGTTTACTGTTTGCTCGTTACTTGAGATATTTCGCCTAATTTTAGAGAATTGGTTTGATGAGAAGCGGGGAGAAGCTACGTCAAGAGACCATGAGTTGACAATGCACACTTTTGAAAAGCTTTCTAACTCTGTGCAAGCCAGTCTGACTCTTACCGTTCGAGCTACCACCCCACTTGTTTATAAAGTCGAAGAAAACAAAGTTTCTTATGAGGTCGACCTTCGAACATGGACATGTTGTTGTCGTGAGTTTGATTTGGATCGATTCCATGTCGTCATGCATTGCCGCTATAAGGTACATGTCTTTCTTTGTTGTGTGCACGATCGTTACCCACGATGGGCACGATCGTTACCCACGATGGGCACGATCGTAACCCACGATGGGCACGATCGTAACCCACGATGGGCACGATCGTAACCACGATCGCCCTTATCGTAACCACGATCGCCCTTATCGTAACCACGATCGCCCTTATCGTAACCCACGATCGCCCTTATCGTAACCTACGATGGGACACACGATGTGCACGATCGTAACACAATGGGCACGATCGTAACACACGATCCCCGTGATCGTAACACACGATCGTAACCCCACGATCCCCGTGATCGTAACACACGATCGTGACCCCACGATCCTCGTGATCGTAACACACGATTGACGCGATCGTGTTTTCCCATCGTTTGCAAAACAGGGATGGTCTGGATTTATCACCTCATCAATATAAAAAATACATTATCCTATACAACATCCTTGACATAATTGCTTATTGTAGCAGCGCCGGCAATGGTTTGTCCGTGTATGATTTTGTTAGTCGTTATTTCAAGCAACAAGGCCTTAGAGAGACTTATAAGGAGCATATTAGTCCCATCCCACATCCCGATGAGTGGAATGTCCCACCGAGATCTCATCCATCGTTTGCGTACCTCCGGAGGAGGTGCGACAAGCGGCCGACCAAGGATGAGTCGCGCACGGTCATTGTTGAAAATTTGCACGCAGTGGACGGCCTCAGTGTGCGGTAGGTGTAAAGGAACCGCCACAATAGAAAATCTTGCAAAGCATTCATTCCCATAGGGGGTGTGGATTTGAATATCCTGAAGAAACTCAAGAAATCGATGCCTGGCAGGCAAAGGCGCCGCGAAGAAGAGGTGTAGCATTTGCCGTAATGATGACCATGACATAAGGCGATGTCCATACCGTGAAACTTAAATTGCTTATGTATTTTTATATTTTGTGACTTACTAGCAACAATCATGTGTTGATATTTTGATCCTCGATGGACCATGTATTGATTCGATTCGATTATTAGTTGAAATGCATAATTTTGTGTCTATTTTCTTTACCTTTGAATTGAAATTTAAGTGTTCGGTAATGTAAAGCAAATAAAGGTGACTATGGAGCCAAACATTAACCATAACAAAGTAGCTCACTTCAAAGAGCAATAGTTTACTGTTCAAAGCATATAACTTTACAAAACAAAATTTAATCACCATCACACAAAATATCTAATAATAACATAACAAAAACAATCAATTGGATCCCTTTTCCCCAATCTGCTGTATCTTTAGTCTTGTATCACCGTCTTCATGAACTTCCTCTTCCAAAATAAATTTTTGCTTTTATTCTCGAAATCTCCAAATCATTATCATCATCACCATCTAGTATGGTGGAGTGCTCATGAGTGTTTTTAAATAGGCCTGTTTCATGGAACACATTAATTTGCAATGATAGTCACTACACATACAACAAAATCAAAAAACTTACTCTAAGCATTGAGTATCTTCCTCTCGGCCTAGTTCTGTATGGTGGGTTGGGAGTAGGTATCCTCCTTCTTCTTTTTGGTGGTGGTGGTGCTTCGCTTCCTCCTAAATCGGTTTCTCGTAATCGGCCGCTCATTTCGCGTATTTGATTTTAATGAATTTTAACTGATGTTAATTGATTAGGGTTTGAAGTGAAAAAGGGGTGGAGGCAACCGACGATGGGATTTTAAAGTAAAGGGGGGGGACCTGGGATTTTATAATAAAGGGGGGGGGGACCGACTTATAATAAAGGGGGGGGGGACCGACGGGATTTTATAATAAAATAATTTGACCTTTGAAGTAAACACGATCGTGTACACGATCGCCGTGATCGCGTGTTCCAATCGTGTGACACGTTGGCAACCAGGTGTCAAATTGGCGCTGTATCCACGTATGCACACGACCGTGTACACGATCGCCGCGATCGTGTGTTCCAATCGTGTGACACGATGGCAACCAGGTGTCAAATTGGCGCTGTATCCACGTATGCACACGATCGTGTACACGGTCGTGGCCACGATTGAACACACGATCGTGTGCACAAGACCGTCAAGAATTTTCACCAATTTCTCAAATTACTCGTCAATTTAGGTGTTGTTACTTATATATTAACAATTATTTGTTAATGATACACTTATATAAAAAGTTATTGATTGAATTACCATAATATATTGCATATCATGTGTCGTCCAATTGTTCTATTAGTACGTACGGATAAGTTCAATCATCTGGATGAATTACCTCATATACTAATGAATTACAACGAAATGACAAATAGGAGTTCGTATAAGAAGCCATATTGTAATTAATGTTTGAACAAGCGATGTTTGAATCACAAAACATCATTCTAGATAACACAATACTTCAGTCATTTGCAAAAATACCAAAAGTTCATATGCACACGATCGTGTACACGGTCGTGGCCACGATTGAACACACGATCGTGTGCACAAGAACGTCAAGAATTTTCACCAATTTCTCAAATTACTCGTCAATTTAGGTGTTGTTACTTATATATTAACAATTATTTGTTAATGATACACTTATATAAAAAGTTATTGATTGAATTACCATAATATATTGCATATCATGTGTCGTCCAATTGTTCTATTAGTACGTACGGATAAGTTCAATCATCTGGATGAATTACCTCATATACTAATGAATTACAACGAAATGACAAATATTAGTTCGTATAAGAAGCCATATTGTAATTAATGTTTGAACAAGCGATGTTTGAATCAAAAAACATCATTCTAGATAACACAATACTTCAGTCATTTGCAAAAATACCAAAAGTTCATATGCACACGATCGTGTACACGGTCGTGGCCACGATTGAACACACGATCGTGTGCACAAGAACGTCAAGAATTTTCACCAATTTCTCAAATTACTCGTCAATTTAGGTGTTGTTACTTATATATTAACAATTATTTGTTAATGATACACTTATATAAAAAGTTATTGATTGAATTACCATAATATATGGCATATCATGTGTCGTCCAATTGTTCTATTAGTACGTACGGATAAGTTCAATCATCTGGATGAATTACCTCATATACTAATGAATTACAACGAAATGACAAATAGGAGTTCGTATAAGAAGCCATATTGTAATTAATGTTTGAACAAGCGATGTTTGAATCACAAAACATCATTCTAGATAACACAATACTTCAAATTTGCAAAAATACCAAAAGTTCATATGCACATGATCGTGTACACGGTCGTGGCCACGATTGAACACACGATCGTGTGCACAAGAACGTCAAGAATTTTCACCAATTTCTCAAATTACTCGTCAATTTAGGTGTTGTTACTTATATATTAACAATTATTTGTTAATGATACACTTATATAAAAAGTTATTGATTGAATTACCATAATATATTGCATATCATGTGTCGTCCAATTGTTCTATTAGTACGTACGGATAAGTTCAATCATCTGGATGAATTACCTCATATACTAATGAACTACAACGAAATGACAAATAGGAGTTCGTATAAGAAGCCATATTGTAATTAATGTTTGAACAAGCGATGTTTGAATCACAAAACATCATTCTAGATAACACAATAATTCAAATTTGCAAAAATACCAAAAGTTCATATGCACACGATCGTGTACACGGTCGTGCGTGGCCACGATTGAACACACAATCGTGTGCACGGCCGTTCCCACGATGGTACTCACGGTCGTGTGCACACGGTCACGCCAGCCATCGTGCGCACACGACAGCATCAGACGCATGACCGTGGGTAGGTTGCACACGATCGCAACACACGATGGCCACGATCGTGTGCATCCATCGTGTGTAACACAGAGCCAACACATTCAGATTTAACAACACTCACACATTCATCCAAAACTATCTAAATACAACATAAATATTGTACAACACAACATAAACCATTCTACATGTCTAAAGACAACATAAAGATTTTAGCAGCTAGGCCATATCGATATTTCTTAATATATTTTTCATTAAGTTGACGATGAGAATGGTGACTGTGTGCTGCGCCAGAGACTGAGTGACGTGGAGGGTCAGGAATCCTCCGCCGGGCGCTGCTATCAGATGCAGAATGACGAGGCCTATCATGGCTCCCAGCTGAGTAGTGTACCGGGCTCCTAGAACACCTATGCATAGGTCCGAAGAAATCGACGATCCCATAAAGCACCCGGCGAGAAACTCGAGCAATAAATCCGGACTCAGAATCGTCGTACAAGATCGCCTTCAAACGGCGATCGAAGTACTCATCCCTGCTCGTGTCCTGGGTGTGGTCCGGACAAGGAAGTCCGTGGACACAACACACCCTCTCTGGCTGCCTCTCCCGGTCCGATGTCTCTGCACCATGTACTGGTGGGGTACTCTGCCGGCGTCGCTTCGACACTTTATGTGCCGACTCATATGTAATCAATTTTCCGGCAACCTTCTTCAACCTATCCATAACTTCCTTCCTCGGGATCGGCGCAGGCTCATCCTCCTTATTCCTCACAGCTATTCTTACAGGCTTAATGAACTTAACGTCATAAGGCGAGCCATTCTCAAAGCTCAGGTAGTAGTACTCAGCCTCATCCTCCTCCAGATGCGGTAAAGAGGGAAGTACTTTGTGCTGCAACAATAGTCATTAAAGCATACCATTAGATGGGCAATCACATAATGTTGAAGAGATGAGTGAAGTTAGGAGAAAATACGTTTACAAATTTATGTACCTTATCGTCGAAGAAATGAGTGAAATCACAAAACATCTTCCTCGTAGTCCACATCAAACACCGGGGGACTTGGACAGTTTTATCTCGACTACCACACAATGCTCCCAATGCAGGAATCATCTCATACGACCATATTTGTAAAGCCCAAACAGGACCATAGAAGTGATAGTCCTTGTGCTCTTGTCCCTCCTTCATGGCAACATTGCCTATGTAGTAAGATAAAACCCCAAAGGCATAAGAACCCCAAGGAAACATATCCCATCGCTCGAAATCCTCCACTAATGCCCATGCCCATGTCTCGACCATCATGTCGTCACGGCATAGGATAAAGTAGTAGTATATAAGCAAATTGGCAACCTTGAGATAATCTCTTATGTCTCTACCAAAATCTCGAGCATTGAACCTCTTCCGCAGAACACTAACCTTAATGTTTTTGCCATGGAGTATTCTGTGGAAAATACCGTCGGATGGAAGGAGATGGTCGTCACGGGATGGAAGGTAGAGTTTCCAAAATGGAGTCCCGTGATCAAGGCGAAATCACGGGCCGAAACGAATGGTCCTCCCGCAAACACGAAACCACGACTCATCCGGGGATTTGATCACCCTCGATTGACGAGCAATCAAGTGATGTAGGGCAAGATTTGAACTCCCATTCCTCCTAACTTTAATCAAGCGCCCAGACCCCTCGGTCAAGCCGCCGATAGCTCGATCAACAGCGGAATTGCGGCCCATACTCCTTAATGTCTCAATGATCTCTTTAAATACCGCCTCCCGTATGTAAAGATTCACTTGACGTGTAACAAAACGCAATGTAGGTCTCTTCCATACGCAACTACCTGCAATATGGACATAGAACTCATAAGAATATGATAAAATGCTTAAGAGAACGAAAAAAAAAATTCTGCCTTGCACACGATCGCATGCACACGATCGATGCCCGTCGTGTGAAGACCATCGTGTGCCACACGACGGTTAACACGACGGGAAACGATCGTGTGCCTGCGATCGTGTGCAAGGCAGGAGCTTTTGCACTTCTAGCACACGACGGCACACACGATCGACGACCGTCGTGTGTAGCCATCGTGCCCACGAAAGACCATCGTGTACACGATGGTCTCATCTTCTTCAGCACGATCGTGGGAAGATGAACAACCGTCGTGGCACGATCGTGTGTGAATGAAAATACACTAACCGGCGGCTCATTGATGAATTGCTCTTCAGATGGAGTGTCACTAGCGGAACTTCTGGCGTCTTCAGATTCTCTGTGGTAGTCGGAGGTTGACATTTTCTGGCCGGCGAAGGGTTTCACGCCGGGAGACTTTTTTTGCAGAGAGGAGGAGAGTTTTTTGGAATATTGAGTTGTGGGACCTTTTTTTATTGTTGTTTAGTTTTAATAATCTTCCTTTTTCTTTCTTAGTTTTTTTTTCTCTTATTGGTAGACTTTAAGGGTAATAAATTCTTTTAACACATTTTGGTATCAAAAACTTATAGTTTTATGAATGGGGATATATAACTTGTTACTTTTATGGTTTGGTACTAAAAAAGAGAGATCCCTTTCACCAGGTACCTGTTTGATTTGTCGAGATTTATCTTTCTGCTGCTTACTTACTTGGTACTTTTAGAAATAAATAGATAGATTAGGTTGTTTTCTCTTCTATCTATTCATTGGTAAAGTGTTTCGATTGATTTTGTTTAGTTCTATAGGTTGAAATTCAAGTGAGGAAATTTTATTGTATTAGCAAAGCTGTTTTGACATTGCCTCTCACTATTGAAGATGCAGCTAGAAGTGAGGCTGACATTGAGAATGATTTGCAGGTAAATAGAATTAATCACACATGAATAACAGGAAAGCACAGTTGTTTCGACTCTATATATGTTGTTTGAAATATTGTAAAAAATTCATATTTTGAATGTAGGCTGGAGAACAACTTGTTCATGTGAATCAAGATACTCGCTTGAACTACAGAGTCCCTGACCTACGCACTCCTGCTAATCAAGGAATATTTGAAATACAATGTCAGGTTGAGAATGTAAATGTGATTTTATTATATGGCTGTTTCGCATTCTTATAACATCTATTTGCACGCAAGGCCGGATTTGTAGGTATAAGAAACCCTTTTTTTCTTCGAGCACCATCCTTCAATCCTTATGCACTCTATTTTGCATTATTAGGTTTCTTGTTCATCCTCTTTTTGGTGGCATCTTCAGAGAAAGTTTTATTTCCTTTCCATTATGGTTTGGGTTTTCTGTCCGGTTATTCCAATATGCTCCAGAAATTTATGTGGAAATTTGTTGTAACTCTTCTTGGAAACGAAAAAAAATAGCCACAGTGAGTTTAGATTTTTAATCCCCTTACCATTCAATAATTTCTTAAGGGTTTAATGTTTTCGAACAACATACTTCTTTTCGATGCAACAATTGAAATGAATAAATATGATGATAAATATTTGTTTGCACAAACTACAATTACTTTATCAAATACCCTGTTCCAAAGGGACATGTTACATCTTAATCCTGTTTTCTCTTTTTTTTTTTCCTTCAAGAACTTGTGGCGTTTCAATTATTTACCTACTCTAACTCAAGTTGTTCTTTATTCCTATAGTTAATTTGACAACTGCTATTCCCTCATCATCAACTTTTTCATACATATAGAATTCCTTTCCGCCATCAGTAAGATTTTTTGATTTATCATGCATTCAAATATTGTTAATTCCTAGAAAACTTTCATCCCATTTATATTTATCTAACAATCCAATCATGGTATTGCAGGCATGCTACCTCATGACAACGCAGATGATACTAAAAATTCATTCAATTTACCTGAACCATTTTACACAAAAATGTCTAACTGAACACGTTTATATATCTACATATACATATATTAAAGTGTATTTCACCTACGTGAATTACTATATTTCTGCTTTCCTTATTTCTAAATCGAGTAAATAACTAAAATTTAATTTTGTGCTTCAAACAACTTCTTCACATAATAACCATGCAAACAAACACAAAACGAAAATGCTCGACGCGCACAGGGCGTCGCTCCCGCCCTAGTATATATAAAAGAATAATTCCACAAAATTACAGTAGAATTTCCACCAACAAAAATAATGCAGTTGGCTCATTTTGTTACAGGAACTCCACGACCCCGCCATACTTCGCAAGGAAAAACTAGGAGAAAAAAGCCCGGTCGAGCTGCCAATCTACTCAACCACTTAATCTAATCTCAGCCGTCAATTCTTAAATCCAAACATAGACAGCGATGCTCTATCCACTTCAGCGATCCACGTGAAACTTCCTCAGCCAATCAAATGCGATTACCATTATATATATAGATACACGCGCGCACACAAGAATCATCTCACAGTTCTTTTGATCAGTCTCATAGAAACCATTCGTATCCCCAAATCGAAAACGCAACCCCCAAATTCCCCCAACCCCCTCTCTTTCTGAAATCCAATGGCGCCCAAATCTGAGAAGAAGCCAGCAGAGAAGAAGCCGGCTGAGAAGTCTGTCGCCGAGAAGGTCCCAGCGGAGAAGAAGCCCAAGGCCGGCAAGAAGCTCCCGAAGGAGGCTGGAGCCTCCGCCGGCGACAAGAAGAAGAAGAGGAACAAGAAGAGCGTGGAGACTTACAAGATCTACATCTTCAAGGTTCTGAAGCAAGTCCACCCGGACATCGGGATCTCGAGCAAGGCCATGGGCATCATGAACAGCTTCATCAACGACATCTTTGAGAAGCTTGCACAGGAGTCTTCCAGGCTCGCGAGGTACAACAAGAAGCCCACGATTACTTCTCGGGAGATCCAGACTGCTGTGAGGCTTGTGCTTCCTGGTGAATTGGCGAAGCACGCCGTGTCCGAGGGGACTAAGGCGGTGACCAAGTTTACTAGCTCTTGAAAGGGCCTTGGGTTACGTTTCTTGTTAGGGTTAGGGTTAAAATTGGTATCAAGTTTGTGTGTTTTGGTTTTATCTTTGGTTGGATCTGCTCGATCCTATACGAATTGAAGTATGTTTTGTTCTCAAGTATGAGGTAAATTTGGCCATTGTTAATAGGGCTGGAAGAAAAATACCGAAAGATGAGATTGATCCAAGTTGATTACCTGTTGAATCGAATGAAATTTGTTATCGAAATTTTAAAACCGAACAAAATGGATCTAAATCAAACCAATATTATGTAATTTGGTTTGATTTTGTGTTTCATATATAAAAGTTGTTATGGAACAAAAAATGAACCGAAGTTCTGTATTAAATATATAATAAATAATACATGTAGTAAAATATTATATATCTTCCTAAAGTTAAAAAAAGTAAACCCAATGTTGTCCTGCATTTTGAATTCTTCTCTCCCACCATACAAGGTTTGTCACTTGACTGCCTGAAATGGGCATATTAAAATTCATTAAGTTGAACAACTGTAATTACTGAATTTATTAGCATGAGGAATGTTTATAATATTTGTAAACGAGGTTTTACGAACCTGTGCGTTGCACCGACTGTGATTTTGGTTGAATATGTACGTGGTTTGGACGTGATGTTGGTGCAAATGGTTGAATACTTGTTATTAAGATTGCGTCGGATTTTGTTTGTTGCTTTTTGAGAAGATTATAACCTTTTTTTTTAATGTTTGTAATATAAGTTTTATATAATTAGTTATATGTAATGTATTGGGATTATTTTAGTTGATACGTGATTAATGTTTCATAATAGAGTATTCATCTTAGATGGCCCATATTCAATACAAAGTAATTGGACTTTGTTATGTGATGTGGCCCATTGTCCATTTATTTCTCCCAAGTTTTTGTATATCAATTGTGTTAGTTTATATATTTTAAGGAAAT
Source organism: Orobanche coerulescens (assembly GCA_033398695.1). Classification (NCBI taxonomy): domain Eukaryota; kingdom Viridiplantae; phylum Streptophyta; class Magnoliopsida; order Lamiales; family Orobanchaceae; genus Orobanche; species Orobanche coerulescens. The sequence continues at coordinate 153,169,540 of CM065809.1, read as the reverse complement.
CCCGTAGTTATAATTTCGACCAATATTAAGATCGATCAATATAACACTTATGTATAATATTTTCGTCTTAATATGCATTTCATATATCATAAATGATACAAAACTGCACTCTCCATAACTTGTTATTGTAGTTAAGTAATATCTTCCTAATGTTGCAAAAGGTAAATCTGCAAATTTAACTACTCTTGGCCTTCGTAATGACTGTCGTAATCATCTTTCATCACCTAATAATCTACATCATTGTTAGAAGATGATGATGGCAAATGTGTAGTAACATTTGATGTTGTCGAATCATTATTGATAGTATTAACCTCATTGTTTTTTTCTTATTGTGAGTTGCTTTGAAACACGCTTGTCTTAATTTTCTTGTGCTTAACTGGAGTGGTAAATCGGGGTTTTCTTCCACATTCTTCTTGTGCCTAGAAATCAACTTTTTTTATTTGGTTATTATAATTTACAAATGACTTCGAGACAAAATTATATACTTTTTCCTTTCTATTCATTATTCAAGATGATATTTTTAATATGTCGAATTTTATTTTAGCAAACTCTTTTAGTTTATCTGTTCAAATCAGATGTACTAAAACTCACTGATCCGTGCGATGCGCAAATGTTGTATCTAAGTATTCATCGCGTAATGATTGTGTAAATTGTCGAATATACAACAATCTATAACTAAGGCTGACGCAGGAGATCTTTGTTGATTGTTTTAAGTATTTCGTTAATGTTTACATAAATGTAACTATTTTGTTGAGTTTATAGTTTATTTCTTGTTGTTGTCTTGATATTTTTTTTATTTTTAAAATGTTTGTAGTGTAAGTTTTAGATAATGGGTTATATTTTTCACCAAAACATGTGACGTTTTCTTTCGTTGATTTGACTACATATCAAGCAAATAAAAATACTTTTTTTAGCCTCTCATGAGGATAACAAATTCGGTACTCATGTATATTTCCAGAACATCAACAAAATGTTACTTGAATCGTATTATCACTTTTAGTAGAGTGTCAACCCCTTCCTTTATATCCCAGAAAATCACCTTTAAAAATCTTTAAGACAAACATTTCTGAAATACCAAGGATAAAATGTAGCTCATGGACTTATGTGCGTGCATAATTTTTTATATTAGTCGATAAAAATTATATTGTCATGGAAACAGATATTTCTTATAAATATTACGCCAATACGCCTTAGAATAGCAACACCTTCCATTACATGTCTCACAATTTTCATGTTACAACTTATTGATAATATTTGATGCTATTGCTCCCACCCTTAATAGAATTTTTTCCCCATAATTCCACCATTAATAATCAACTAAAAAGCTTCATTCCGTATTTTCGAGTGGGGATTAATTGTTAATCCGCAAGTACCCTTCTCAGTTTCTAAACTCAGATTCAAACTTCTTTTTAAAATCTTCCCCCAAACACATCAATGGCATCTCAATGATTAATTGTTAATCCGCAAGTACCCTTATGAGTTTCTAAACTCAGATTCAAACTTCTTTTCATCCATAAATTTTTATCACGTAGACATGCCAATTGGTTAGCATTCAAAGCACACATATATCTAGCCTTATTCATCGATGACTATTGAACACGTAAGTCGATCAATGTTCAACTAACTTATTTTACTCAAACATTAATCACATCCACGACTTTGAAGCGCAATTCACATCCAACACTCAATCCTATTTAGGACACAACAATTACACGAACACAAACACACACCTGCATATTTTCTTTAGTAGCAGGATCTAAATCCACAATTACTATATCCTCAACAAATCCTTGTGCTATGGGTAACCCTACGTACAAATAATCTTCATCTCTTTCGGAAGCCATATTTGTAAGATGGACTATAGTTTTGTTGTCGGGGTTGTATACCCGTTGATGTTTTTGGGAGTTGCATTGATCGCGCCCGCATCCTTAATAACCTGTAGCATGGTGCAAATGCTTAGAATCTTTTAAAAGTATGAAAAGGAGAAAATCACATGCGAGATCATAAATGTACATTGAGCTAGCCATACTCCTCTCTCATAATACCTTTACGATCTCTCATAGCACGGATGGCTCGTGATACGCCAACTTCTGGGATATGTAAATGATCACATCCACCCATAATACAGGTTTGTAAAACCATGTCTTGGGTGAATTCTCCAAATGCTTTGCTACATTCTAGCTTTGACCATTCGAACAGTTTGTACTTTTTGCTCTTCAAATGGTGTTATTTATAATATCAAATGATGGTGGTTGAAGGGTTTCTGCATTTATTTGAAGGCAAATGAAAGGAGAAATGATTAAATGAAGGAGACTTGAAAAGAATTTGATAACTTTAGGCAATTAATATTTGCCTCATTAAATTTGACACAATATGAAAGGAATTAATACATATGGTTGCAATTCTTGTAAAAGCTATTTGATATGAATGAGTTTTCACTTTAAAATTGGAAGTCATTAATACTCCAATCAATTAGTGATGTCATGACATTAATCTCTATATATTTTCACTTCAAAAATAGTGTCATTAATACTCCACAATCAATTTTTAGGACCTAATCTTTCAATATATATGATGATAGTATAAAGTATGCAGTGTGATTTTGTACACCTACTTTAATGTAGGTAACTATACCCTCCGTTAGCACTGTTAGCTGTATGAAATTATAATATTTATAATTTTAATCAAGAGAAATGATAGGGACACACCTCTCCAACGACACTCTATACACACCATTGTTTTATGGGATTTTATCGTATGTTTTATAGATAAAATTTATTATAATACTTTATGGGGTTGTACTGTATGCTTTATAGATAAAATAATTATATAATATTATAATAAATTTTATCTGTAAAGTATATGGTATAACCCATAAAGCCGGGTATGTTTGGGGTGTGGTTGGGGAGGTGTGTCTAGAGGTGTTCGGCGGTTCGTTTTTTTTTTAATTTTTAAATTTTAATTTAAAAAAAATGGGGTAAAATTTGGACTTGAACTTAATTCAAGTATTTAAAGTTTAAACTTAAATTTTTGTAATTTTTAATCTTTGAATTAAGGTCTAAGTATCCGATATCCGTAACTTTAGAATTTAGGAATCAAATGGGTCCAGAAAAAAAGGAAAGAAAACTCAACATTTTCAAAATATTGATTTCTCATAGTTTTATATTATTTATTATTGAATATTTTATTATTTTTTTTGAAAATATAAATTAACTATCACTGAATCGAGCACGGTCAGACATGATTCATGAATCACCGAATTTGGACTTTATCAAATTGATGACCGTTAAAATTTTCAAAACCCTCAGATAAACTGAAGCTTATAATCGGTAAAAGTAAATAGGAAAGGGAGAAAAAAAAAGATATATAGAAAACAAATACTAAAAAGTAGTAGGTAAAGAGAAAAAAGAAAAAGCAAAACAAAAGGAAAAGAAAAAGAAAAAGAAAAGAGACAGAAAGAAATAAAAAGAAAAAGATAAAAACTGATAAATATTGTTATGATATATTAAACTAAATATATATATTAATAGAAATCCTTTTGTCAACATATCAAGTAAACAATTAATCTGCAATCACAATATTTATGAATAATATATATTTAAAAAAACGATCATGTTTCAAGAGAAAGTAAAAAGACTGTAAATAGAGTCAATCAATTGCATTCATAACACTAATAGAGGGGCCTTTATATAGGCATTACAATGAGAGTCCTTCCATACATAGAATTCCTAAATAAGGTGAGACATCTAATAGGATCCTACTACCCCTAGAAGGATCTAGAACCTTCCATCTATGTATCTGCAATCAGTATTAGGTAAGACACATCATGGGAATAATAATTCCCGGAACACTCCCCCTGTGTCGAGCACTAATACAACAATGGTGCAGAAGATGTTGCCTTCGTAAAAACCTATTCCAAGCCAAAACAAAACCCTATGGGAAAAATAAAGGCTTGATGAGGAAAAGATTGCAACACACCAAGATAACATGTCATGTATACTCCCCCTGATGTATACATAACGACTCACCCTGATGAGTACCTCAAATCATAGGAGTCGGATGCCAAGTTGCCCTCACAACTATACGAAGGAAAAACCCAGTAGGAAAAATACCTCTTGGTCTAAGTTGAACAGAAGTACAACGCATCATTGTATGGATGTTCTCATAGGTCGCCTCGTTAAAAACCTTACCAAGTGAAAATCCAATGGAAAAAAACAAACCTTGATCTAAGGACAAAAAGAGCGCGACACATCCAAAGTGCAGAGTCGCTAAAGACTTATCAAGTTTTCTAAAGTCTTGACATCCATGCACTAAATCAGTCATAACTTCTTCGATTCAATAGGCATCAAAAAAACTGTAAGAACTTATGAAAACTAGACACCCATAGCTTTTCATTCACATACAGTACGTAACCTAGATCGACCTGAGCAGATCACAAAGCTCTATCGAAGTTGACTCAGCAAATTACCGGACATATCCTGTCCTACTTTGCAACAATAGTCATATGTCACTCAACATGATGGATGTGATCAAATGGTTGGTTTCCTTGGAAAGTAGACACAAACCTTTCCAATGGCGCCAATTTCACCATTTTCCATCAAGTGAGCTGCCCTGTAGGTCATATGGGAGATAGACCAACACATTCTGGGTAGATTCGGGTATCAGTTTTCAAGTGTCCTTTTTATCGAGATAGAGCGAGCTTCAAGCTTCTTGTCAATCACAGACATTGCGTGAGCGCATCCTAGGCCATCATCACAGTGGCTTTACCGGATTATTACGAATGAGTACACCGAGTCAAACATGAGTACATAATACCGTACTTTTCTCTTAAGACTGCATCATCACTTAAGTGAGCCAAGTCTTATGATGACTTCGACTAATCATTGGGAATCATATAGGCATTACTTTATCGTCTCTTAGGAAAGCCGTCCCTTAGATTGCCTTAAATCAATTGATGAATACGCATCATCAAGTGTCCCCAAGATCCTTTCATTCTTAACTTTGGATTTAGCGGAATCTCTTAGTCTCACAAGAGTACATCACTATAAACCCTTAGTTTTACACGCAGAAGCTTCATATCTCTTCCAAATCAAGTATATACTTAGTATGCGTTCCCGACAATCACTTGTCGACGCGCTCCGTGGTCAGGAGACACTTGATTTGAGTCTGATCCACCACGAGATCCTTCCATCACTTAACTTAGTTCCCCACTAAGATAAAATTTAACCACAAGCTGCACGTCAGTTTTTTGGGAAACTATCTAACTGAAAAGATAGTGGATGCTATAATATCTATTACGATAGCACAACTAAGTTTCGTGTCATCGTAGTCGATTCCAGTGCGTTCATGAGAAACCTCGCGCCATGAGGTGAGTTTAACTCCTTCTCTCACTCGCTTTGACAAAGTTTACAGATAGATCTTATCTTTGGAGTGTCGGCACCACTTCAACAAAGGGCTATCACTTTGTTTATACTGAAATCGCATATGTTTCCATTTTAGGCCAAGGCTACAACGTTGTAGATTTTCAACGAAGTATGGTTCGATTAAACTTATATTCCACGTCCTCATGAGCCGGCTTTATTCATAGAGTACTCTTTATGGATTGGCATTCATTGAGGCGTCCCCCAATGATGACTATAATCCAGAATCACATGAGACGGATGAGTTCATTTGATCATATAATCAAGTTTCATGTACCAAGCTTGCATACATTCTTAGCGAGAGTATTTATCGAACCAAGTAGCATCCCAATACTCTATGAGATCCACGGCCTAGCAACACCATCTACCACAATTTGTGGTGTTACCATATCACCATTTATAGGTGACGAACGTCCATGACCGGACACAATTCTTGCAGACATATTTGCAGCATGTATTTAATCTCGTCACTTTAGGGAACTTGGTGAGGCACAGTAGGGACAAACTACGACAATTCCAAGTCGTTCTACTCGAACATGATCGTTCACATCTCCCCCTAACGACGGGAAGACTGGCTCATCAAAGTGACTTACGAGATTTCTGCCAAGGTATATTTTAAGCGGACTATGAGTGAAAACGCATGTCATATTCATCATTTATAACCTGTCATAATGCGTTGTGGTGACGCACTTTGGCACATGAACATGTGGACGATAAAGGTTTTCAGTGTTAACGCAATCCAGTAAACAAAATGCATTCTGTTACACTCATAACTAAACATTTGAATGATGATAGGTATAGGTGAATATGACATGTTGACCGATGCTACATAACCGTAGCTACTGGTTTGAGAATCCAACAAAACCGCCACCATGTACCACCGGGATCGAACATAATGAAATGATTAAACCGATGATAGGCCGTTGGTTTTATCGAACCTCTAGTGATTTCTTGAAGAGTTCACTCCCTTCACCAGCCCCAAACACCTCAAAATTTCGTGAGCATGTATAAACGGGTGTTTAGGATTCCAAAATCATCAACTTTGTGATAAAAAACCGGTCGAAATGACATCAAACTGGTCGTTCGGACGGCTGGTGGTATGTGAAAACTTCATTTAAGTGGTTCACCTCCTTCCAAGTCTCCAAATGGCATCTCCAAATGGCATCAAAATTTGTGAGAAGGTAGCCTTGGATGTTAGGAAGTACTTGTTAAAATCTCACTTTAAGACTTGGTCCAAAAAATGGGTGAACCGACCTTTACAATGACTGGTCCGCAAGTTGGACAACCATAACTCAGGTTTCGTCAACTTATCAATCATTGTCAAAGGAACAACATAACATATAAATGTTATCACTTGAGTACGACCATTTGTGAACACCATCATAGCATCATAAGCCACCCAGACTAATACTTATGATCATGTATGTATAAGGACTCGGTGAAAAGGGAGGACTCAGCACCATGCTTATGCGAGTCGCTACATTATCCTCTTTAGCATAGGAGGGTGTCATCTCCTATTCGTGCCAAAAAATAGGCTTAAATCAATGAACATGGCGAAGAAGGATCATTGGGGAGATCCTTGGCGTCACACATGTTTATGAAAACAAGACGCGAATGACATAAATATCATCATCGGTCATGAGCCCTGCTCATGACTCCACCAACGTACTTTGGTTTCTTTGATCTAACTAGTTTCTTTGTTCAAAAAAAATAATGTCCATGACAATACCGTGGTATATGGATCATCAAACTGTCCAAACTCCGGACTATTAAAGCCTAAATGTGTCAATGTCCCAATACATATTCTAGTTACAAAAACCGATGCAGGCCGGACCATATTGACTCATGAATATTTTTCCTTTTCACATATCCAATACAAGTGATGCATAAGATTTTATTTCTCAGAAATCACAATGAGATGCTATGAGTGATACACTTTGGCATATAAATCATCGAGTCATAACATGGTTCAATTGTTACGGAACATATGTGACTAGAAAACGTCATTCGACATTCAACAACTTGAGCATTATTCCACTCATTGGTTGTGATGACCTAGTCATCATAGTCACAATAGATTTATAAACCGAAATCCAAAAATATCGTGTTCCTTGAAAATAGCTTAATATGCACTCAATTTCGCTTGCAAAATTTTACAAATATGAGCATAGCGAACACTTTAACAACATAGAGATTTTATACCAGATACGATCAAAATGATCTATCATATTGAGTGCATAACATGGCAAGGTTATATGCCTAAGGGGAAAAATTACGACACAAGCATGGTGTAACACTACCATGCACACGCTCGACCTTCTTATAAGGGTGCGTATTTTGGGCTTCCTCAAGGAAACTGGTTTTTAACATTTGAAAGATGATAGTTTAGCGTACAACGCATACCAAAAACTGCATCATCTATGGAAAATTCGGCCAAAAAGAGGTTGAAAAATATGTGTCATAAGACCACTTGCAAATTTAAGATGGGAACCAAGTTGGTTGGGACAAAAGTTAGCACAATCGCTGGAAATAAAATTCCGCGTAGCTTGACCTTTGTTCACTAAAACAGCGATAACTCCCTTGTTAGGAAGTCTATGGACAAACGGTCAGATGTTCTGGAAACTAGACTTCCATATATTTCTATCCATATATTGTGAACGACACGGATCATTAAACTCAAATAACAGTGCATGTTTTAATTGACTGCTTTAGTATTTCCCAAGTTTAGTGAGAAAACAAGGTTGAGACCATATCCAATGGCATAAGTGTTGATGAAAAAACATGGCAATGACAGCCATAGGTGCATTTAAACGCAGCAGGGTGTTCGATTTCTTATCTCGACTGATGATCCTTTCGGTAACTCCAACTTGGTAGACTTGCAGAGAAAGTAGGAATGTCGGTACAACTAAGGCTGTTTAAAAACCATTGATTCCGTTTGAACTTTCAAAGCATAAACAAATACCAAGGAGGATGCGCCTAGTCATAATCAAAGTGTAGACAAAATCTACCAAAGTGCATCAAATCAACCAAGAATTTTAATTCTCAATTTGCAAGTATACGTCATAATAGCCATGTTATATAGATACAACGCGGTGCATCATAATAAAGCTTTTTGAACCATGAGACATAATGAATATACCATAACCAACTTGTCTTGACCATCCAATAAGATCGACTAAATATAGTAAAATGTATAAGGCACATGCCTTTACAAATACTCGGAAAAGTATTCGGACCTATAGTCATACGAACTATAATCGAGGTCAACGAATTCATGTATTTACCGCAATATGCCATTGCTTTACATATTGAAATTCATGAGAATTACTTTTACACTCTTTCATATATTATATTGCAAGGAGACGGTGCATGACTACACCCACATGCAATATTTTATTTTAATAGGATGAAAGATGAAGTTTTCCAAGTATGGGATTGGGTCAAGACCAACATAGTGGTCGCTCAATTCATCGTGACAAATCCGTCACAAATCGATTTTAACCACGATATATCCGTCGCAATCGATGTTTGTCCCATTTGTACGTCACAATTCCGTGACTAATCATGAACAAGTCATAACTTTACCATTACCGACAATATTCATTTTATTCAATTGTTGGTTTAAAATCGACAAAACGGCGACTTCAAATCGCACCCAAAACATGATGTATGCAACAACCACAAATATTGACTTTCAACAATTATCCGTGACTCCCCCAGGACCGTCACACAGTTTACTTCGACATACGAGAGTGATACAACCTCTCATAGTCTCATCCACCGCAAAATAGCGTGGGAGATAAAGAACCCAATTCCCCAATTCCCAAAAAAAATTCCCAAAAGAGAAATTGAAAAACGAGAACTTTAATAAAATCTTACGGGTACTTGGTTCCATATTTGCTTTGATCCTTGAACGGGAGCTTCTCTCCATATGAGCAACATATTTTCGTGATACTCGGTTCCATATTTACTTTGATCCTTGAACGGGATAACAAATATGACTTTTCTCCATAGCGTGCACATCATCATGAGCGACATATTTTCCTATATACACGTAAAACATAAACATGGTAAGATTTATAAGTGTACAAATTAATGAATAAATGAATCATCAATTAGGAAAAGATGGAGAGTTGAGAAATGCCCGGATAGGGATACTGGGCTCGATAATTCGTCCGAAAAAGGACTCGAGCGTGGCGATGCAGCAGCTCGGTATTGGATGAGGCCGGATCTCCAAATTTTCTTATAAAAATCTGCTTCTATTCGGCAGCAGATTCAGTATGCAATACTACTCGAAATCTGATCTCCACCATTGAATATATAGATATTTGTGTTGGAAAGTTTCTACCAAAATTTCACACCGATCCGACGGTTAACGAATCGGGAAATATATTTTTTAGTATGACTGCGCTGTGCAGAAAATTTACGCGCAGAAATTCTCGTCTCTCGTTTTTCACGTCTCCACCATTGAACTTGTAGTTCTTACCGGAAAGATCTGATTCTTTTTCTTACTTCGCATTCGGAGGAAAAAATATGATTTGGTGAAACGGGTACTAGAAACCGGGCCGCACTGCAATTGGATCGGGCTCGATGAAACCAAACGTGGGTCAGGACTGGGAGACGAGCAGGTCTGAATTAAGAAGGGTCTCACAGGTTTGAACCGGAGACAGGTCGCGTGGGTCTGAGCTGGGGATGGACAGTGGGTGGATCCCAATCGGTGGTTGCAGTCGGACCTGGGAAGATAAGCTGGCCGGGATCTGGGGAAGACGACCGGTGTAGATCTGGTCCGGGATGGGGTGCCGTCTAGAAAGAGGACTTGAACTCGAGGCGGGACTGGATGTGAACTCACAACTGAGGTACGTCGAGGTGATCTACGGGTTGGGTCTGATTTGCAGAATACGACAGCGGGCGACCTGGTGTGGTGTGGCGGCTAGGCTTGCTCGCGGGGGATTTGCAGACCGGGGGGTGGGGGTGGGGGGTGGGTGGGTGGGTGGGCAGCGCGATCTGGTTTGTAGATCGGCGGTAGTGGCGGTGATCGGGGAAGAAGGTGGATCGGCGATTTGGGGATGGCGACGGTCGATCGGCGGCTAGGGTTTTCAGCAATTTTTTTTTTTTTGGAATTTCTGTTTTTTTCAGGATTTTCAGAAAAAAATGGGAGAGGAAAAAAATTCTTACTCAGTTGGGGACTACGTTCTGATAACGTGTTTCAGGAGAAAGTAAAAAGATTGTAAATAGAGTCAATCAATTGCATTCATAGCACTGATAGAGGGGCCTTTATATAGGCATTACAATGAGAGTCCTTCCATACATAGGGTTCCTAGATAAGGTAAGACATCTAATAGGATCCTACTACCTCTAGAAGGATCTAGAACATTCCATCTATATATCTACAACCAGTATTAGGTAAGACACATCACGGGAATAATAATTCCCGGAACAGATCAAATATTATATTAATATATATTCACTTTCTATATATATGTATATTACTTTTCAACCATCTTATATTCACTTTCTATCAAATTCAAAATTTATTTTTTTTTTCCAAAAAACCGGCGGTGCCGGTTCGCGTCAAAATGACGAACCGAAACCGAACCGTCCTAAAATGGTTGACACTTCCGGTTTTGAACCGAACTGCGGTCAACGGTTAATCTAACCGCGGTCAACGGTTCAAAACCGCCAGTTCGCCGGTTCGAACCGAACCGCTGAACACCTCTAGGTGTGTCCCTATCATCCCTCCTTAATTAATGCTCTTTCCCTTTCCATTTTCATGTGCACGGAGCCTTTTTTTTTATTAATGTAAGGGGTTCACTTCTCTTTCACAATTAAAAAGTCTAGTCTCTCCCTTTTATTATTTTGTTATAATTAATTACTTCATTACTTTTTAAAAATTAATTAACAATACATAATATAAGAATCTCATTAGTAACTGAGTTCTGATTTTAGGAAATTCAGTTTCTATTCCGGGAATTATTATTCTCGTGATGTGTCTTACCTAATACTAGTTGTAGATACATAGATGGAAGATTCTAGATTATTCTAGAGGTAGTAGGATCCTATTAGATGTCTCACCTTATCTAGGAATCCTACGTATGGAAGGACTCTCATTGTAATGCCGATATAAAGGCACCTCTATCGGTGTTATGAATATAATTGATTAACTCGTATTTACAGTCTTTTACTTTCTCCCGAAACACGTTATCAATATGTAGTCTGCCAGCTGATAGCAAGAAAAAAATCATCCAAAAATTTTGAAAAAAAAATAGAAAATCATTGGACTTCGAAAAACCCTAGCCTAGACCGCCTTTGCCTCCGCCGCGCTCAACCGTCTCCACCGCGGCCGCCGCTACCGTCCATGTCTCATGCAGAACCACGCTGTACCAGCGACCAGGTTTCCAACCACCGAAACCCACCACGCTACACAGCGACCAGGCCTCCTGCCTCACCGCGCATCGACAACCTCAGATCAGATTCCAGATCCGACCGTGAGCCTCCGCGGGATTCAACCCATCGTCGCCTTCCCCAAATCAGACCTGCGATTCTCGCCACCTCAGATTCAAAATCAAAGAGCCGTCGTGAGCCCCCGAAAATTCTCCTCGGACCCAGCCGCGATCTCCCTCCCCACCGCACCAGATCGGAAATCCGCGTACTCCTCTGGTCGTCTTCCCCAAATCACCAAACTGATCCTCCTGGCCTTCAACTGTTCGGGTTCAGTCGTCACCAGACGCCGCTCACGACCCAAATCAGATCGGCCCATCACCTTCTTCACAACAGATCGGACCTTATCCGATCCTAATTCCCGATGTGCAGCCCCGGGACAATTGCGACCCACTGCTCAGCCTTTCGCCCACGTCCGGCCGCTACGCCTGCACTCCGACCCGGTTGCTGAACGAACCATCCGATTATTGACCCATTTTCAGCCCGTTTCTGCCCCTATTCATGAAGTAAGAACTACAAGTTCAATAGTGGAGATCTGATTCGAAACAGTATTTCTCGACGAAACTATACGTGAACAGAAGCAGATTTTTACACAAAAAAAAACGAGAAACAAGAATTTCCGCGCATAAATTTTCTGCACAACGCAGTCGTACCAAAATCATATTTTCTAATTCGTTCACCGTCAGATCGGTTTGAAATTTTGACAGAAATTTTCCAACACAAATATCTATATATTCAACGGTGAAGATCGTATTTTGAGTAATATTGCTTTCTAAATCTATCGTTGAACAGAAGTAGATTTTTACGAGGAAATTTGGAAATCCGATCTCATCCAACACTGAGCTGCTACACCACCCTTTTTCGGCCGATTATCGAGAAAATATGTTGCTCATGATGATGTGCACGCTATGGAGAAAAACCATATTTATTAACCCCTTCAAGGATCAAAGTAAATATGGAACCGAGTACCCGCGAAAATATGTTGCTCATATGGAGAGAAGCCAAAGTTATTATCTCGTTCAAGGATCAAAGCAAATATGGAACCGAGTACACACGTAAGATTTTATTAAAATTCCCGTTTTTCAGTTCCTCTCTTTTGGGATTTTTTTGTAAATTGGGTATTTGAGTTCTTTATCTCTCACGCTACTTTGCGGTGGATGAGACTATGAGAGGTGGTATCACTCTCATATGTCGAAGTAAACTGTGTGGCGGTCCTGGGGGAGCCACGGAAAATTATTGAAAGTCGATACTTGTGATTGTTGCATATGTAACGCCCCCGTGATTTACAGAGATATTACAGTGCCGTAGATTCTTTTTTTTTTTGAGAATCTACCAGGCTGAACTCAATATAAATCCATACATGCATTGACAATACTCAACTTCAAACCATATACATTTCATCACTCAACAATACACTGTCCTGTGGGACTCCAAATGACACAATAACATCATCAAAATGACTGAACCACAAACAACCCACATTACCCGACAGTACTCGCGCGAGCACAAGGCAAAACACAACTCCGTTCTCAACAGTACGACCACATACTCAAATAGTGCATGATATCAGTGTTGCTCGCCATCCTCGTGTCCTTCCTGCGCTGGTTCGCCATTAAGACCTGCACCTAAATACACAGCAAGTATATTCACCTCAGAAAGGGTCAGCAAACAACCGGTGCAAGTACAACGATTCATGAATATGTACCACAAATGAATAAACATCTAAATCACACTGCTATCACATATATCCTGGAATACAGTACCACACCCATCATTATTTTATGTGCAATGCGACGCAATTCCCATGCATGCCATGACTCAGCACATGGGCCCATTCCGCTCGGCTCTTTTGGCCAATCCAAGTCGCTTACTTGGATTTTTCGCTTTCCGCAATGTCCGCAATGCATGTTTATGACATATTATTTCATGTCAATGCTCAATGATACTGAATATCCGCAAATTCACATTTCCGCTGATCACACATGTCACAAACCATATTGAATATTCGCAACCATATTTTTCCACATATTCATTATTTTCCGCTCCGCAACGCATGTTTATGACATATTATTTCATGTCAATGCACAATGATACTGAATATTCGTAATTTCACACTTCCGCTGATTACACACGTCAAAAACCACAGAAATCACCACTTTCTAAAATCACATTTCACAGAAAACACATTTTTCACATATTCATTCACACGAAGTACATCAAACGTAATCAAAGTACTTGCCTGGCATTCCAGCGAACGGAAAATATTCGATTGATGAGAAAACTAGACTGAGCGATTAGCGAGACCTTCAACCTAAAACGGATCATATTATATGATTAACGGGTTAAGATTTATATAACCGTTAGAACTCTACATTCTAATTTAGCCGAGTCTGGATGAGACATAATTACGGACACACTCTGCGCGTTATTGGGGTGGGAGAATGTTGTGTTTCGAATTAGGAGCCATTTTGCAGTCGTTTGACCCATTTTGGATTGAAACCAAGAAGGTTATACAGTTTTAAAGAAAATATTAAAGTATTGGGTCAAATTTAAGATTTAGAAAACTTCAATCAAGTCCAACTTTATTTCAAATTCTCAAATGGCATAGCCCTGGGTTTTCAAAATTTATGTTTTCCACCCCAAAACTTTATATGACTATCAAATAGTCGTTTTTACGTCTCCCGTCTATCGTAACCTCACCGGAAGCTTCTTTAAGATCGTCTAATACCATTATTACATGTAAAAACACATTTATATCTCAAATCGGCACGCCCGTACTCATACCCACTTCTCAACCCACATCGACACACAACGCGCAGACACTCACACACACGAACACACACACACACACCCGCACACAAACACACATATACACACCCACACACGCACACACACAACACCTACACAGTACACACACACATACACAGGGGCGGAGCCAGGGGGGTCCGGGAGGGTCCATGGACCCTGCTGGCCGGCCGGAATTTTAAGGAAAGGGGGTCCGGGGAGGGTCTGGGGAGGGGGTTCCTGACTTCCTGGGAGTTGCAGCGCCGCACGGCTGGGGAAGGAAGGAGACTTGATGTCTCGATTTTTTTTTATTTTCCCCTTTATGTGAAACGACGTCGTTTCAGTAAGTAAACTTACTGAACCTAAACGACGTCGTTTCGTACTAAAAAAAAGGAAAATAAAATACAAAACGGTGGGTTATTAAAAGAAAGGGCAGCGCTTCACCCACCCACAGAAGACAGAACAAAAGCAAACAAACAATACAGCAGGTATCTGTCCAAAGCGAGCGACTGCGGCGAGCGACTGTGTGCAAGATTGTTGGAGTATAAATTACACAGGTCATTTTTGCATCCTGCTTTGCTTCCCATTCAATTGTTAGAGTATTCATCTTGAGCCAAGGTTCTATTTAAATTTTAGGGTTTTAATTATGATTTTTTATTAATTTAGATTTATAGTTTAGGATTTATTTATTGAAATTGGGATTTGAGATATCTTCAAAAGCACAATTTAATATTTATGCATTGCATACTAAATTATTAATTGATATTTGTTGAGTCACTTGAGTATTACTTGTTAAATTACTTGATTGTGGAAAATTTGTTAAATTACTTGATTGTGGGAAATTTGTTGAATTACTTGATTGTGGAAAATTTGTTGAATCGAATGTACTTTGGGAGTATGAATTTATTTATTGCTTGTTGATTCATGATTGATTGATTGATATAGGAATATGGAAAAATATTTTTCACGAAAGAGCCCATCAACGAGTACTCCCCAACAATAACAACAACTTGTTGTGTCTTCAAGTACGCCGAGTGAGGATTTTATTGTTAAATCAAGTGGAAAAAGAGTTAGAACGGAATCGGAGACTAACCCTATTTGCGAGGGGGTGATATTATTAGTGACCCGGGACTTCGCAAATGCATAAACGAGTATGAGCCGCGAATTAGAGATGAAGTTAGAAGAAAATATGTGCAAATGGGTCCTTGTCAACCACTTTCTCATGTTTATCCGAAAATAAAAATACAAGATCGAATGAGGGCGTTTCAAGTTAAATGGTTCAAAAAATGGGAATGGTTGGAATATAGCATTTCAAAAGATGCCGCATTTTGCTTATGGTGTTATCTTTTTGGAGATAAAAAAGTCGGAGATGAGGTATTTTCCAAAAAGGATTTGAAATTGGAAGAAAGCTTCCGAGAAATTTGGTGATCATATCGGAAGTGAAGGAAGCGCACACAACAATGCTCGGACATCATATGTTGCATTCAAAGATCAACGACAAAGTGTGACTAGAAAAATATATGATGGAGCGCAAGTACTAAATGCCGCTTATCGCACTCGTTTGACAGCAAGTGTAGATGTCATTCGACTCCTTCTAAAATGTGGGTTGGCTTTTCGCGGGCATGATGAGTCGTCCACCTCATTAAATAGAGGTAATTTTCTTGAAATACTTCATTGGTATAGTTTGCGTTGTGATGAAGTTGGCAAAGTAGTTAACGAGAATGCACCTATAAACCATCAACTTAATTCTCCTTGTATTCAAAAACAAATTGTTAGAGATTGTGCTTCAGAAACAACGAAAGCTATTGTTGCTGATATTGGTGATAAGTTATTTGCTTTACTGATTGATGAGGCTCGAGATAGTTCAATAAAAGAGCAAATGGCCGTTGTTTTACGTTATGTAAACAACAAGGGTGAAGTTTTAGAGCGATTTACTGGAGTTGTTCATGTTAGAGAAACAACCGCTCTTTCTTTGAAAAGGGCAATTGATAATTTTTTTGTTTCACATAAGTTATCAATTTCCCAAATAAGAGGTCAAGGATATGATGGGGCATCAAACATGCGGGGTGAGCTAAATGGTTTGAAGACTCTTATTTTGAATGAAAATTCATGTGCAAGGTATGTCCATTGTTTTGCTCACCAACTTCAATTGGTAGTAGTGGCTCTTGCTCAAGTAAACCAATTTGTGTGCAACTTTTTTGAATATGTGACTTTGATAACAAACACATTTGGTGTTTCTTGCAAAAGAATGGATGAACTAAAAGAAGCGCAACATAAAAATATTGTTGAGAGTTTAGAAAAGGGTGATATTTGGACAGGAAGAGGTTTGAATCAAGAAACTAGTTTAGCTCGACCAGGTGCCATACGTTGGGGTTCGCACTATAAAACAATTGTCCGTCTTCTAGCTATGTGGTCTTCAGTGCTTGAAGTCCTTCAGAATATATACGAAGATGGACATAAATCCAAAAGTAAAGGCATCGTTGTTGGCTTGATTGATAAGATGGAAACTTATGAGTTTGTATTCATTGCTCACTTGATGAAGGTAGTATTGGGGTTGACAAGTAGTTTGTCACAATTTTTGCAACAAAAAGACCAAAACATTATACATGCTATGAGTTTGGTTGTTACTACCAAGAGACAATTGCAATATCTCAGAGAGAACGGATGGGATGATCTATTAGGAGATGTCAATAGTTTTTGTTCTAAAAATGATATTAGCATCCCGAATATGGAAGATAATGTCCCGGGTCGTCTTCGTCGTAAGCACACATTCTTTCACCATTTACGAGTTGAGATATTTTATCAGGTAACCAACTATCTATCCATTTATACTTGTAATTAGTCAAAATTACTTATTATAATTAGTTTATTTATACTTGTTTTTTTAAACATGTTCCCATTATTTTGTATGTAATAGGTTGTTGACCGTATTAGTCAAGAGATGGAGAATCTGTAACACCCCCGAGTTATTCAGGAATATTACAGCGCCGTAAGCCCCGCCGTGGGACCCACAAGGCTAAACATACGCGGAACCATAAATTTTGACCGATAAGGTCTACACACAATGGGATGAAAAACAATACAAAGGTATTCAAAACATAACCAATGTATTCACAAACATCACAACTCGAATCAATACTTCGGCAAACACAGGCCGGAATATCAAGGAAAACGGAAAACAATACTCGAGTATTCAATAGCCAATCCAGTACAACACTGAATGGGAAACTCCAAACATAACTGGAAGAAATACACAGTATCACACTTGCCCACCATCTTCATGCCGACCCGATACCTGCCTGTCCGCTCTTCTGGAACCTGAAATACATAAAACGTATTTCCCCCATACGGGGTTAGCCGTCGAATAGCTAGTGCAAGAATATCAAGTATGAAACACAATACTTCTCGTCAATAAAGTAAATGCAACCGTCAATTCATCAATTCAAGACTAGCATTCCGGAATAACTAAATCTCATCGTACCACATCAAGACGTATATGAATGCCGTAGAAACGGTTCGTTCATATCATACGCCGTTACATGTAGGAATGCCGTCAAAACGGTTCGTTCATTACATGCCAACAATACATATATGAATGCCGTAGAAACGGTTCGTTCATATCATGCCATCAATACTTCTTACTTTCAAATTCGAGAACGTACAATCATAATTATATACTTGCCTTTGAGACATCGAGAAAACGAACGGAAAAAGGGGTATGAGATCGGTAGGTCCAAGCACGCGCTTCCAGCACCTAAACGATTCGCAAGGAATATGATAATCAATTATCCATATTCAAATTACACGAAGAAACCCCCAAAACCCGTCTACGATTCGTAAGGATGTACGGATAATCGACTAGAGGTTGGAAAAATCGTCCAAAATCTCACAAGTCCGAAAACGGTACAACCCAAACCATAAAATCGTAGGAAAAGCATGCATACGGTATAGATACATCATAATCTCAAGGTTCTCAGGCTTCCAAACGGATAAATCGGACGAATCTACGAAAAACCCCAAAATTCCCGAAAAGTAGGGTTCTAAGGATTTTTACCTTGATTCGGACGTTAGGAGGAATTAGATGTTGAGAAATCCTTGTTCTCCAACCAAGTATGTTGTTGTTAGAAGGAAGATTGCTTCCAATCGCCCAAGATCGTCTCTCCCGAGAGATTTCCGTCGAAAAGGAGTGAAGTAGGTGAGAAATGACGAAATGGAAGTCAACTGTCATATTTATATCTGCTCAGTCTAGCGCACGCTACACCTCCTTCATTAGCGTGCGCTAGCGAAGTCACCGGATAGTCCAGTGGCTTCTGCAGGCTCCGATAGCGTGCGCTAATCGTCTGCCTCTAGCGTGCGCTAGTCCAAAATGTGGCATTCAAGATCGGAGTCCGTAACTCACCGTCTCTCGCCTGCTCCAACTTAGCGTGCGCTAGCTCTATGATTTAGCGTGCGCTATGCAATAGCTTTAGCGTGCGCTTAGCCGAAACCTAGCGACGCTACCCGATATTCCGTAAAACCTCGCAACTACATCTCGCCGACCAGCCCGTGGCGTGCGCTACGGACGGATGTTAGCGTGCGCTACTAACCACGAATAGCGCGCGCTAACAACTCCTAGCGTGCGTTAATCCGCCACCCAGAGCGATTCGAAATACCGGTTCGACTGATCGATCCTCTTAGCGCTACGGCCCCAAAGCTAGCGTGCGCTAATCAAGCGTAATTAACGCGGCGTTAGCCTAGGCCTAGCGTGCTATATCTCTCGCCCGAACATTTCCGCAAAGTCTAAACGACATGATCAAAACCAAACGAGATACGAAACTCAATAACAATATTAACAACATCTCCAAGCATTTACAGAGCGACAAAATAAGGAGGATGACATAGTCAAACAATAATAAAAGTACGGGTTTTACATTCTCCTCTAAAAAGAAGTTTCGTCCGAAACTTAAGAAATAAATAGTTCGGGGTATTCCACCCGCATCTTCTCTTCCGTCTCCCAAGTTGCCTCCTCGACTCCATGCCTCGACCATTGCACTTTAACCAAAGTGGAATGGTTTTATGCCGAGTCGCTTTCGCGACGCTCAAGGATCTTCACGGGTCTCTCGGAAAGGTAATATCCTCGGCTACGTTAATCTCACCGTAGTCGATGATGTGGCTCGATCCGCACGTACTTTCTCAACCGAGACACATGAAAAACACTATGGACGTGACTCAAAGCCGAGGCAACGCCAAGCGATAAGCTAAATCTCCAACTCGTCCAAAATCTCGAAAGGTCCGATATACCTCGGACTAAGTTTCCCTTTTCCCGAAGCGAAAACTCCACGGTCGGCGACACCTTGAGTAAGACATGATCCCCACTTCGAACTCCAAAGGTCGACGATTTAATATCGCATAAGATTTCGACGACTGGCGGTTAGCAATCGATCTCGGATAATAGAAATCTTTTCCTTAGTCTCCATCAACATATCCGGCCTGCTTCCAACTAGCTCGGAAGCCTCGTCCCCAACACAATGGGGACCTACATCGCCTACCATAAAGTGCCTCAAAGGGTGCCATTTTGATCGACGCATGCCAACTATTATTATAAGCAAACTCGATCAACGGCAAGTGAAGCTCCCAATCATTACTCCGTCTAAGGCACAAGCCCGTAACATATCTTCCAATGTCCGAATCGCCCTCTCTCGCTTGTCCATCCGATCGGGATGAAAAGAAGTGCTCAATCTCAACTCGCCCAAAGCCCGATGAACGGCTGCCAAAAGTGCGATACGAAACGGCCGTCCCGATCGAAACAATGGTCTTGGGGCACCGTAATCTCACGATTTCAAAGAATAAAGGTTCGAGCTATCTATCCGGTCCCCACGTATCCTTAATACCCAAGAAGTGAGCTGACTTAGTCAACCGATCGACAATTACCCAAATCATATTCATTCCGGCTCGAGTCCTCGGCATGCGATGATGAAATCCATAGAGATGTCTTCCCACTTCCACTGGGAATGGGAAGCGGTTTCAACAACCCCTTGGTCGTTGATGTTCGATCTTGACTTGTTGACACGTCAAGCACCGTAGTACAAAATCCGTAACATCCTTCTTCATATTATTCCACCAAAAATTGCGCTTCAAATCTTTGTACATCTTGCTCGTCCCGGGGTGGATTGAGTAAGGCGTAGCATGAGCTTCTCGGAGAATTCTCTGCCTCAACTCTAAATTGTTCGGAACGCAAAGCCTGCCCTGAAATCTCAGGATACTATCCTCGTGAACCATAAAGCTAGGAGCTTTACCTTTAATTACATCTTCCTTCAGTTGAGAAATCATCGGGTCACTCCACTGCTTCCCTTTGATGTCATCAACTAAAGACGAAGTAATTTCGAGAGTACACAGCTGTCCCTGTACTCGTTGAAGCCAAACTTCTATCCCTTGCTCAATTAAATCCTAACGAATTTTCGTCTGAGATGTAAGAACCTCGAGCATTTGAAGAGATGCCGATTTGCGACTCAAAGCATCCGCAACGACATTAGCTTTTCCGGGGTGATAAAGAATTTCCAAATCATAATCCTTTATCAATTCTAACCAACGCCTCTGTCTCATATTCAGCTCCTTCTGGCTGAAAATATACTTCAGGCTCTTGTGATCGGTATAAATCCGGCACGGTGAGCCATACAAATAGTGCCGCCAAATCTTGAGCGCGAAGACAATTGCGGCCAATTCCAAATCGTGAGTAGGATAATTCATCTCATAAGGCTTTAATTGTCGTGATGCGAAAGCTATCGTCTTATCATGCTGCATAAGTACACAACCCAGACCTTGACCCGAAGCATCACTATAAACTGCAAAGCCCTCACTACCATGTGGTAAAGTTAAAATCGGTGCTGAAGTCAAACGCCTCTTCAGCTCATCGAAGCTCTGTTGTCTCTCATCCGTCCAAACATACTTTTCGGTCTTCTGGAGTAATTTCGTAAGCGGCCGAGCGAGTTTCGAGAACCCCTCGACAAACCGACGGTAATACCCAGCAAGGCCCAAAAAGCTACGAACTTCCTTAACATTTTTAGGCGGTGCCCAATCCAAAGATCGCCTCAATCTTCTCGCGGGTCTACACGAACCCCTTCGGCCGAAATCACATGGCCGAGAAACATAACTTCTTCCAACTAAAATTCGCATTTCGAGAATTTCGCATAGAGATGCTCGGTTCTCAAAATATCTAAAACCAAACGCAAGTGTCGTGCATGTTCCTCCTTATCTCGAGAATATATCAAGATGTCATCAATAAAGACGACTACACACTGCCGAGGTACTCGATGAATATCTTATTCATTAACCGCATGAACATCGCCGGTGCATTAGTCAACCCAAAAGGCATGACTACAAATTCATAATGCCCGTATCTCGTCCGAAATGCCGTCTTCGAACGTCGGACTCCCTCACCCTAAGTTGATAATATCCGGATCTTAAATCAATTTTCTAGAAAACTGCAGCCCCTTGCAATTGATCAAATAAATCGTCTATACGAGGTAGAGGGTATTTGTTCTTGATGGTTACTTTGTTCACTCGCGGTAGTCGATGCACAAACGTAGTGAGCCATCCTTCTTCCTCACGAAAAGAACAGCGCGCCCCAAGGCGAAGCGCTCGGTCGATGTACCCTTTTTCCGTAAGTTCTCCCAACCGATTCTTCAATTCTTGCATCTCGGAAGGTGCCATCCGATAAGGTGCTTTAGAAATCGGGCCGCATCCGGCTCTAAATCCACGGAAAAATCTATCTCTCGATCCGGCGGTAATCCCGGAGTTCATCCGGAAAAACGCTTGGTACTCACTAACAACCGGAATCGAAGAGAAATCGATTTCGTTTCCTTCCGTTTTCAAGGCATAACACCAATAGCCCGCATGACCTTTATTCAAAAGTTTTACGGTCTTCATGGCACCGATAAGCAACTTGGATAGACCCGACTTACGCCCCAAAAATGCATACTCGGATCCGTCTTTAGTCATCATGGTGATAACCTTGGTACGGTAGTTCATAATCGCTTGATGATTATCAAGTTAATCCTCGCCGAGGATCACATCCTCGCCCTCTATATCAACTACAATCAAATTCGATAACCATTCCATACCAGATATAATCAGGAAAATCTCTAATCTCCCGATTCCCCACAATCCTATCCCCATTGGCGCTTTCACGATAAAGGGATCGCAAGCGCTTAAACAGTTATATTCGAACGGCGTACACATTCCAAAGATATAAAAGAATGTGTAGCACCCGTATCAAAGAGTACACTGACCGTATAAGATAAAACATGGATGGTACCAAGCCACCGCCGCATCGGGCTCGCCTGCTCGACGCATCTCATAAACCCGAGGTTGTACCGAACCGACGCTAGAATTCCCCCTCCAAAGATTCTCGACTCGTCCCGGCCCCTGCCGAAATTCTGCTGAGGTTGACCAGCTGGGGCGGAAGCCCGAGTGTCCAAGGTCTGATTCGGCTCGGAACAATAAGCCGCTCTATGTCCCATCTGTCCGCACGTGTGACACTTCAATGGTGGGAAGTTGCATTCCAAACTGACGTGGCCTGGACGGCCACAATTATAGCAAGTCACCGTGCGATTTGTGGTGCCCGGAGTAGGACGGTAGCCCCTCTTTCCTTTATTAGAACGTGACGACTGTCCGGCAAAACGGCTAGTCGTCTGTGACTTCTGAAAGTTGCCACCTTTAGAGCCAGAAAAACTTCCCGCGACTTTCTGCTTCTTCGGTTCTTCAACGGTATCATTGTCGGGGCTCAACATATCATGGGCTAAAGCTCTGTCCTGATACTCTTTCAGTGTGGTACAAGCAAATCCGGCCATATACCGCCGTAAGTCCAAATTCATCCGCATATCAAAATAACGTATTTTATCACGCTCGCTACGCACTTGATCCTTCACGTGGATCAATTGTTGGTTGTACTCCACGATCGCCCGCGATACGGGAATATCTTGAGGTTTAGCCTCGAAAAAGGCTCGGATTCGGCTCTCTCGCACCGGCCAAGGACAAAACTCGGCCTCCAAGAGTTCCTTAAATTCATCCCACGTGGCAATGCGATCTTGTGGCTTGATGACCTTCCACCAGGTAGCGGCCTCCTTGGTGAGAAAATACTGAGCAATCGGTACTTTCCTCACTTCGGGGCAATCAACCGCCTCGAAGATCTTTTCCAATTCCGCTAGCCAGTCTTCCCAGCCTAACGGGTCCGTGGCACCGCCAAACTGTGGAGGGTGCATACGAATTACATTCTGAAGTAAGGCATCCGTGTTCGGGTTCGGATTATTCAGCTGAATAGTTTGGGCCAAGATAGTCATCTGAGTAGCTAGTTGTTGAAGTGCATTCACCACTCCAACGTCCGCGTTATTCCCCTGACCGTCTGATCGGGTCGTGCCGACTCTCGGTGTCGGGATGCACCGAGTTCGACAAATGGGGTTGGTCGACCCGCAAATCGAGCCGATGGAAACAGCCGCGCCACGACCTCTTCCACGTCCACGGCCACGACCACGGCCACGGCCCCTACCGGTGACATCTTGAAGAACACACAAGTCACGTAAGCACAATTCAATTACACGTCATCAAAGTGACCGATTCTCACGAATACCAACAAAACGAAGCAAAACAAACAAGGAAACACTAGAAGAGTAAGAGGTCTTACAAGTACCGATCGCACTGTGATGATGGCAAAGTAGTGATACTG
Organism: Orobanche coerulescens; assembly: GCA_033398695.1. Classification (NCBI taxonomy): domain Eukaryota; kingdom Viridiplantae; phylum Streptophyta; class Magnoliopsida; order Lamiales; family Orobanchaceae; genus Orobanche; species Orobanche coerulescens. The sequence continues at coordinate 153,145,198 of CM065809.1, read as the reverse complement.
CGGACAAATGACAACTCGATCGACCCAAAAGACCGACAGCCTAGGTATCCATAGACCTAAGCTCTGATACCATATTCTGTAACACCCCCGAGTTATTCAGAATATTACAGTACAGTAAGCCCGCCGTGGGACCCACAAGGCTAAACATACGCGGAACCATAAATTTTGACCGATAAGGTCTACACACAATGGGATGAAAAACAATACAAAGGTATTCAAAACATAACCAATGTATTCACAAACATCACAACTCGAATCAATACTTCGGCAAACACAGGCCGAAACATCAAGGAAAACGGAAAACAATACTCGAGTATTCAATAGCCAATCCAGTACAACACTGAATGGGAAACTCCAAACATAACTGGAAGAAATACACAGTATCACACTTGCCCACCATCTTCATGCCGACCCGATACCTGCTTGTCCGCTCTTCTGGAACCTGAAATACATAAAACGTATTTCCCCCATACGGGGTTAGCCGTCGAATAGCTAGTGCAAGAATATCAAGTATGAAACACAATACTTCTCGTCAATAAAGTAAATGCAACCGTCAATTCATCAATTCAAGACTAGCATTCCGGAATAACTAAATCTCATCGTACCACATCAAGACGTATATGAATGCCGTAGAAACGGTTCGTTCATATCATACGCCGTTACATGTAGGAATGCCGTCAAAACGGTTCGTTCATTACATGCCAACAATACATATATGAATGCCGTAGAAACGGTTCGTTCATATCATGCCATCAATACTTCTTACTTTCAAATTCGAGAACGTACAATCATAATTATATACTTGCCTTTGAGACATCGAGAAAACGAACGGAAAAAGGGGTATGAGATCGGTAGGTCCAAGCACGCGCTTCCGGCACCTAAACGATTCGCAAGGAATACGATAATCAATTATCCATATTCAAATTACACGAAGAAACGCCCGAAACCCGTCTACGATTCGTAAGGATGTACGGATAATCGACTAGAGGTTGGAAAAATCGTCCAAAATCTCACAAGTCCGAAAACGGTACAACCCAAACCATAAAATCGTAGGAAAAGCATGGATACGGTATAGATACATTATAATCTCAAGGTTCTCAGGCTTCCAAACGGATAAATCGGACGAATCTACGAAAAACCCCAAAATTCCCGAAAAGTAGGGTTCTAAGGATTTTTACCTTGATTCGGACGTTAGGAGGAATTAGATGTTGAGAAATCCTTGTTCTCCAACCAAGTATGTTGTTGTTAGAAGGAAGATTGCTTCCAATCGCCCAAGATCATCTCTCCCGAGAGATTTCAGTCGAAAAGGAGTGAAGTAGGTGAGAAATGACGAAATGGAAGTCAACTGTCATATTTATATCTGCCCAGTCTAGCGCACGCTACACCTCATTCATTAGCGTGCGCTAGCGAAGTCACCGGATAGTCCAGTGGCTTCTGCAGGCTCCGATAGCGTGCGCTAATCGTCTGCCTCTAGCGTGCGCTAGTCCAAAATGTGGCATTCGATCGGAGTCGAACTCACTGTCTCTGCCCTGCTCCAACTTAGCGTGCGCTAGCTCTATGATTTAGCGTGCGCTATGCAATAGCTTTAGCGTGCGCTAGCCGTAACCTAGCGTACGCTACCTGATATTCCAGAAAACCTGGCAACTACACTGTCTCTGCCGACCAGCCCGGTAGCGTGCGCTACAGACGGATGTTAGCGTGCGCTACTAACCACGAATAGCGCGCGCTAACAACTCCTAGCGTGCGTTAATCCGCCAGTCCAGAGAGCAGTTCGAAATACTGGTTCTGACCTGACTGATCCTCTTAGCGCGCGCTATGGCCCCAAAGCTAGCGTGCGCTAATCAAGCAGAATTAACGTGCGTTAGCCTAGGCCTAGCGTGCGTTATATCTCTGGCCCAGAACATTTCCGCAAAGTCTAAACGACATGATCAAAAACCAAACGAGATACGAAACTCAATAACAATATTAACAACATCTCCAAGCATTTATAGAGCGACAAAATAAGGAGGATGACAGAGTCAAACAGTCAATAAAAGTACGGGTTTTACAGAATCGTTTCACTGAGACCAACACAGAATTGCTTATGTGCATAGCATGCCTTGATCCTAAGAATTCGTTCTCCAATTATAGTTCTTCAGGGTTAGTTCGACTTGCAGAACTATATCCGCAAGATTTTTCGGTGGATGATCGAATGGAGTTCAAAGAGCAACTAAAGATGTGGATTTCTGAAATGAGAAGAAATGCAATATTTTCTAAATTAGAAAATATTAGAGAACTTGCGACTAATATGGTGAAAGTGGGATTTCACACAACTTTTCACTTGGTGTATCTTCTTATCAAGTTGGCTTTAGTTTTGCCTGTTGCAACTGCTAGTGTAGAACGAGCATTCTCTGCAATGAATATTGTCAAGACAGATTTGCGCAACAAGATGGGAGATGATTTTTTGACCGACTGTATGGTGTGTTATGTCAAAAAAGATATTTTTTTGGGTATTGACAATGAAGTGATTATTCAACATTTCCAAGCTATGGGATCTCGCAGACTGGACTTACCGCCTTTACCGCGTGTTTGAGGGGTGACTTGACCGTTAGCGGTGCAGTTATTGAATATTAATTGTATTTGATGTTATTATTTTATATTTGAACTTATTGTTTTTTATAAAAATTTTAAATATATACTCGATAGTCTGGACCCCCCCGTATATTTTCTCTGCCTCCGCCACTGCACATACACCTACACGCACAACACACATACATATACGTTTCACGCACATACAACACACACTATAAAACTCGACCGAATCCGAAAACTAAACTAGAAGGATGAAGCTCGTCACGAGGGCTCCCTAACGGTGTAAATGGTTTCAAGTTCCGACAGCCCGAACGGTCGTACGGGGACCCGACGTCGAGCGGCGGTTTCGGCCCCGTTCCGGCTATTCCGGCCTCGGTTTGAAAAACTAAATATAGAATCATGATCTACTCATTGAGACGAACAAATTGATATATAAGTTGATAAATTTTACCTCAGAAATCTTCTTCGCCCTTCGTCTCCTTCCCCGTCTTTTTTTTTCCTGTTTCATTCTCCCGTTCTGCTTTTCACTCTCTCTCAATCTTATCCCTTTTCTTTTCTTTTCTTTTTCCTTTCTTTCTTCTTCTCTCTTCTTTGTCTGTTTTCCAGGGTCCTTCGCGACCCTTCTTATCTCCTCTTTCTCTCTTTTTGTATAGTGCGGTTACACACACACACACACATATATATATATATATATTAGAGAGTATGTATCTCATATATGTATCATCGTAACTATCCGGATTATTATCTCTACCTCTTCCCGATGAATGTTGACACGACGGTGACGTACAAAATATCACATATAAAATATATAGTACCATTCCGCAATTACAAAAATCTCAGTTCGTCGCTCTAAACAACACGAGCGACATAGTTCTCAACTCCGACACGATGACCGAATTTCTGCGACATTTCACAAAATATAAAATCACCCGGTTTATTTGTTACAGGGTATCACACCCTTCCCCCTACAAAGAAGTTTCCTCCTCGAAACTTGAAACAAGTAGAAGATTGATGAAATACATCCGGGTTATAGATCACAAATTTTTTTTATCCTTAAATCGTAAACATTACATCAATACATGCTTATAAGAAAACATCGATACACAGCATGCCCCATTAAGCATAGCTCATGGGTTAACGACGATAGAGTTGTCTTCGACCTCTTCTTCCGGGTCCTCCTCGGGATCTTCCTCGGGATCCTCTTCGACTTCTGCAACCGAAACTGGGGCCGCTGGGAGGATAGCAAGGATCTCCTCAGCATTGGCCCGTATCATCGCCCTCTCTTGCTGGACTTGATCCTGGAGGGCCTCTTTCGCCTGGGTGTACTGTGCCTCCCTCTCTCGAAGAGTACGCCGTACTGCAGCCAACTGAGCTTCTAATTGCGCAGCATGCTCGCATTATCGTGCAGCTACTTCCCGCGCAGTCTGACTCGCGTCCAGATGAAATTGTGCTACGCCCTCTAGATAATTGATATGATCTAAGCAACGGGTATGCTTAGTAGGATCCATACTTACAAGATCATTCAACTGCTTCTTCTCGGTTAGCGCCTTAAGTTTACTATGGGAATACCCCTCAGGGCCTTATATACATATCAAACCGATCTTCAGTCGGCGGCATTAGCAGTGCTACAGTTGTTTCTAGTAGCCACTATTATGGCGGTGCCGACATCCAATGTTAATTATCTCTTGCACAACAATGATAAGACAAAAAAAAATTATCTTAGTGATAGACTCGCAAGGATACCTGATAAGGATCGAGTTAATCCATGGTACGAATATGACCAAATTATTGGTCAAGCCAAAAGATGCACTCGTGGACTCTCGGTACTCCCGCTTGATGTCAAGATACGATGACCATCATATGTTGATCATCGAGACTAGCGCACCGAAGAAATGAAAATAGATCAACAGAAAAGGAATTAACACGGGAATAAAATTATTACATCCCACTTCTTTTGAAATAAGTTTCGTCCCAAAACTTATGACATGAAACAATTAAGGCAAGGCAATTTTAGATGACACATTTTATCTACTGCCAACGGCGAACACAAACTCCATGTCATCCAAATAGTACAATAATCAAATGCGATCTTTACGCTGAACAAGTATATAATTCTAACAAACTCAAAGGTTTAGAAGATGACTTATTATGACGAGTACTCGAATCTTAAGGAAATCAGCCGTTCGATAATCACGATGCGTGATCGAGCAACAACAATCGAACCACAACGATCGAACCACCTTAATCGGGACGACACTAATCAAACAACTCCGAAGTTCACGCCTCAGCTCAAGACATTAAGTGGGCTTGTAGGAATTACAAGACATTCACTTTGCATAGGGTTCACAAGGTCCGCATCAAACTTGGGAAAAGTCAAAACTGTAAAGGGACTAGTCCGAAACAATGTCACAACTCATTCGAACGGAAAAGACTGCAGAACAGAACACATTCAGCAGGTATCGACGAGCATAAGTGAGTCTATAGGATGGAAACATATAGAAGTCAAAATTAGGTAATAATATAACAAGCAACTTCATAAGGTTGAATGACCAAATCTCTAAGCATTCTGACGAATGCGGAATGACCACAATCATCACGAGAGTTTCTCGGTAGTGATGCGATTTAGTTAACGGCACAGGTTGAAATCAAAGCAATGCACAACACGATTAGATATAGTTGGGGTCATAATTTTCCAAGGGAATATGGTTCAATATTCAACGAAAATGGGATTATACAACGAGATCTTGAAACCAATACATGACGGAAACCACAATTGCGATAGGCTCAGACATCAAGCCAATCATCGCAGTACCACCGAACTCGCAAGTTCTGTAGCGCAACAACAGAGTCAACCATAAGGGTCCAAGGCCCTACATTGTACAAGCACAAGAATCCCGATTATTATACTCTTCTCCTCCTCAAAGGGAGTTTTGTCCTTGAAACGTAGAACTACCAAGTTAGAGATGAAAGGCAAGAAGATAAAGAGAATCAAAACAAAAATTGTCAGAAGCATCAACAATTCCGATGTATTATGAAAGCATCACCTGCCATCATCTGGGGTACGGGACACCCTTTATCGTGTGCTTTGTTCACCGATAGTTTACAGACATTTGATCGAATGTTAATTGTTCATGGTTCATCAACATCTTTAGAATCGTCAACCGAGTTGAACAAGTCAGAGTTGTGGATATACAATTCATATGACATGACCAACAACAACATTTAACATCAATTGATTCATCAGAATCGGGTTGAAAATGAGATCAAGAACAAAATCTTCAAAATGGTTACCTCACAAAAATTATGGAATTGCCTCGATCCGACGAAGAGCAATAGATTAGATAATGTTATACTCCAAAACACCTTTAAACGGAACAAAAATCGGCCAAGGTCACGATCCCTAGTCTCCTTTGATTCACACTGTGGTGTCACCCACGGAGAAAAGGAAAGAGTGGAAATGATAAATCACGATTTCTGTCCGGTTTATATGCCGGACAGATTAGTGTGCGCTATCCACAAGGTAGCGCACGCCAATTCCGCACAATAGCGCGCGCCATACCTATACCAACCAAAATTCACCATCACAACCATACCCCCACTAAGACCACAAACACGCAACAATCTGAATCGCAACCAAACGCGTGTCCAAACACGACACACGATCCCGCAACTTACGACTGTGGTACCAGCAAAAAAAGAGGGCGAGCTATGTTTCGCCAAAACTTGTCGTTACTTTACTCTTATTGGAAGAGGAGGCTTTATTTTACACGTCGATTTTGAAATCATTTTTAAATAATGCACACACAATTTATATTTTTAATATTTTCGAAGACATCTACAGTCCGAAATGTTTCAAAAATCCACTTAGGACTTAGATAAAATAAAGATCCTTTCTCTTCTACTATTTCTTTAATCGAAAGGAAAAGATTTTCCACCGAATACATACTCGTTTGATATAACGATATTACATCGTAGGTTTTCTCCATTTGAAAGAGTTTCAAACCCCACTTTAGACATACTCCCGCTGCGGTTAAAATTGATACTTAAAAATCTCATTCTTAAAAGAATATAGGAATCGCTCACATTCCCAACTTTCCGAAATACGATGTGTAACTATTTTCACCCAGACCGTATACACATTGTACATGTAACACCCCAAACTAGGAGGATATTACAGTGCCGTGGACCCCCGACTGGGACCCACTAGGCGAATGAAAATGAATGAATTACACAGGGTAAATGTAGTACCGAACCACATTACAACATTAATTACTCCGGTGAGGAGTTTCATACAACACACCCAAGATAATACAGAATACATGTATATTTTATATGGAGATAAAATATAAAACACTGAGTAAAATGAGTATTCAAACGGAATGTCTGCAGCAGAATAAAATGAAGGAAACATAAATGACTGAACAGACTGGGCCCCCCTACTAGTATCATTGGGACTCCTCGCCGTCAACGTGCTCTCCCCGTGCTTTTGCCTTGCCATGACCTGAAAAACAATATCCGCCAACGGGGTCAGTCACAGAACAACAATCCTCAAGAGTTGAATACACACAATCCCGTTGATAACATACGCAATCAAACATGCTATATGAATCAACTAACAGTACGGCTCAAAGGAATGGCGCCACACTACGTCCGGGATGGAAATGTGCCCGTGCACAAGCCACCGACGAGTATCGATCGAATACACGTGTGGTCTTGTACCTAATCAGTCTCACGAAGCAATCGACTCGTGTGCACAGTCCAATGTGAGGCCAACAACCAACACACGACTTAAATGTGCCCGACATGAAAATCCTACACATACCAACCGGCACGCCAGTATGACCCGGAATGCCACGATATAACAAAAGTGACATCGAAAATAAATAATGACTCACCAAGATGAAATGATGGTGACATGAATGACAGCTTAATGAAATGATTGGAACCGTCGTTCCTCACGAATGAAGTGATGAAGTGACAATTACAAGCTTCAATACGGTTAGTACTTTATGAATGAATTATGATTATGAATGAACAACAACGAAAGGAATGAATATCCTTTTAACTGAGTAAGAATTAACTTACTCAACACCGATGAAGAATGTCCGTCCACGAACAACGTCCTAAATGAAATGTCGGTCGCTCGAACAACCTTGAATAACACAATTACCAATAATTCGATCAATACACGCATCAAATACGATTATAACCAACTCAAAAGTCGATCAACAATATCCAAACTCGTAGATGCACTCTAACGAATACGTTGAAAATATCCTTCCCGTTGGTTACAACCAAACCCAAATTATCGAAACCAACTATCAAATGATTGATTCAAACCAGCAAAACAATATCAAAGGCATCAATAATCCAATAGGAATCCACAATTCAAGGTTACAACAACATCAATCGGAAATCCCCAAATTAACCGAAGTCAACCCCAAGTGTTCTTGAAATAAATCCCCAAAATAGCCATTAAATCCGTAGGAATATATTTATCCAAGGTAGATAATCCATATCTAACATATTCCAACAACCATCCAAGCTTGCACGATGAAATCGGAAGGAAAAACTTAAAAATCCGAAATTCTAGATCCAAGAGATTAATACCTTTGATTTTATGTTTTGGAGATGATGAAGTGATGATTAATCCAACTCAAAGACTTGAAGATGATGATTGATGATTACACCTCGAAGAATACTCTCCGAATCGCTCCAAATCGCCCGGAACCGATGAGAGAATGAGAAGAAATGACAAATGACGAAATCTGGGCTACACTGACCAATTTATAGAAATCCCAGTTTAGCGTGCGCTAGCCCCAGTTCTTAGCGTGCGCTAACGGGTGTTTTGGGTAGTCCAGTACCCAATGTCCGAAAACGGTAGCGCGCGCTACGTACCTTTTTGTAGCGTGCGCTACGGTTGTACACTTAGCGTGTGCAAACCCCAAAATGTTAGCGTGCGCTAACGAATTATCTGATGCCCAGAACTGGAGTCCAGAACCTTCTGTCCTCTGATCTGATCGCGGTAGCGTGCGCTACAAACAATATTTAGCGTGCGCTACAACATCGTTTGCGTACGCTAAAAACCACTCATAGCGTGCGCTATGAATTAATCCAATGCAGTCCAGTAGCCACTGGACTCAACCTGATCCGACCTTAGCGCGCGCTGCACCGACTGCATAGCGTGCGCTACTCCGGCTCACTAGCGCGCACTACTTACCATTCGTAGCGTGCGCTACTTACAATCCCAACTGCACCCGGCTTACGGATTGCTCAACTACACTAGCGTGCGCTAGTGTTGAGAGGTGGCGTGCGCTACCCGTACTCAATTAGCACACGCTAAAGAGAGTACGTAGCGTGCGCTACTGCTCACACACAGCACACTATGAATATGACAACGGTGATAAACACGGCACGAAACTCCATCTTGATTGATGATGAATGATGACTGATACATGATACAATTACTGAGAACGATGAATACAATGATTGAATATGAGCGACAAATGATCATTAATGAGTGAAAAATACTGAGTGACAATTACGGAATGATAAATACTGAATGATAATGACTGAATTACAACCGGGTATTACATACACCCCCCTTAAAAGAGTTTCATCCCCGAAACTAAGGGTAAAACAACTCGGGATAACTCTCCCGCATACTATCCTCGGTTTCCCAAGTAGCCTCTTTGACTCCGTGTATAGACCACTGAATTTTAACTAAAGGAATCGTCTTATTCCTCAACTGTTTGATTCACCGCTCTAAAACTCGTATATGACGCTCCTCATATGAATGATCATCGGCGATCTCGATTTCGTCGAACTAAAGTATGTGACTCGGGTCGGCAACATACTTCCGCAACTGAGAGAGGTGAAACATATTATGAATTCAGCTCAATGCCGGTGGTAAGGCCAATCGATAAGCTAGCTCGCCTACTCGATCCAAAATCTCAAACGGTCCAATGAATCTCGGACTCAACTTTCCCCTCTTCCCAAAACGGAAGATACCACGACTCGGGGATACCTTGACCAAAACATGGTCACCTGTCTCGAACTCTAATGGTCGAAGACAATTATCTGCATATGATTTCTGTCGACTCTGAGCGGTCAACAAACGACTCCTGATCAAAGCTACCTTCTCACGGGCGGCTATAAGCATATCGGGCTCGGTGCCGATTGATTCTGATAAGTTGTCCCAACACAAAGGAGATCGACAACGACGACCGTACAAGGCCTCGTAAGGTGCCATCTTAATCGAAGAATGCCAACTATTATTGTACGTGAACTCGATCAACGGTAGTTGGGCTTCCCAATCATCTTTCCAATCGAGGACACATGCCCTCAACATGTCCTCCAAAGTCTGAATAGTCCTCTCTGATTGTCCGTCAGACTGAGGATGAAAAGCTGTACTGAGATTAAGCTGAGTCCCCATAGCACGATGAAATGATTTCCAAAAATGAGACACGAATCGTCCGTCATGATCGGAAACGATACTTTTGGGAGTACCATGCAGTCTCACTATCTCTTTGATAAACAACTGGGCAAGTCTCTCGGGACCCCACGTATCCTTAATCTCAAGGAAATGAGCTGATTTAGTTAAGCAGTCCACAATCACCCAGATTGTATTCATGCCACGACGACTCGTCGGCAAACTCGTGATGAAATCCATAGAAATATCTTCCCACTTCCATTCTAGAATAGGGAGCGGTTTTAGCATACCCGCCGGTCGCTGATGTTCAATCTTGACTTGTTGACAGGTTAAGCATCTCGAAACAAATTCCGCGACTTCTCGCTTCATATTACTCCACTAGTAATTTTGTTTCAAGTCTTTATACATCTTGCTAGACCCCGGGTGAACGGAATAAGGGGTAGCATGAGCTTCTCTCAAAATCGAGTTTTTCAACTCGTCATTCGCCGGTACGCACAACCGATTCTTAAAACGCAAAAGTCCATCCTCGTGGACCACAAACCCGGGGGCTTTTCCCTGAGTCACATCCTCTCGAATGCGTAACAAAAATGGGTCCGAACCCTGATTCTCCCTGATCGCCTCCTCAAGTGGCGATGAAATCTCAAAGTACAAAGTTGCCCTTGTACTCGCTGTAAGCAGACCTCGATCTCGGGTCTCAGAAATTCCTGCTGAAATTCCTTCTGAACTGTTAATCGAGCAAGCATCTACTCCTGAACGGACTTACGACTCAAGGCATCGGCGACAACGTTCGCCTTGCCCGGGTGCTAAAGGATCTCGATATCATAATCTTTGATTAGTTCCAACCACCGTCTCTGCCGCATATTTAACTCTTTCTGAGTAAATATATACTTTAAACTCTTATGATCGGTGAATACCTGACAGGTAACGCCATAAAGATAATGACGCCAAATCTTCAATGCAAAAACCACGACTGCTAGTTCCAGGTCGTGGGTCGGATAATTAACCTCGTAAGGTCTCAATTGCCGTGAAGCATAAGCAATAACCTTCCCATTCTGCATGAGTACACATCCGAGACCCTGTCTGGACGCATCACTATAAACCACAAATCCCTCCGTCCCTTGCGGTAAAGAAAGGACAAGTGCTGAAGTTAACCGGCTCTTGAGTTCCTAAAAACTCTGTTGACACGCGTTGGACCACGTATATTTCTTATCCTTCCGTAAAAGGTTCGTCATGGGTTGAGCGATTTTAGAAAATCCCTCTACAAATCGTCGATAATAACCCGCTAGTCCGAGGAAACTTCGGATTTCCTTAACATTCTTTGGAGGTAGCCAATCACGAATAGCCTCCGTCTTTTGAGGGTCGACACGAACTCCGTCTGATGAAATTACATGTCCGAGAAACGTCACTTCAGACATCCAGAACTCACATTTGGAAAACTTTCCAAAAAGTTACTCTCATCTCAACACGTCGAGCACTTAATGAAGGTGAAGCTCGTGTTCCTCCCGGTCACGAGAATAAATCAAAATGTCATCAATGAAGACAACCACGAACTGATACAGATAGTTGATGAAAACTCGATTCATTAACTCCATGAATACCGCAGGTGCATTAGTCAACCCAAACGGCATAACCACAAACTCATAATGACCATAGCGTGTTCGGAACGCCGTCCTTGCGATATTCGACTCTCGAATTCGCAACTGATGATATCCAGATCTTAAGTCGATCTTGGAAAATACTGAAGCTCCCTGAAGTTGATCCAAAAGATCATCGATACGGGGTAGAGGATATTTGTTCTTGATCGTCACCCGGTTTAATTCCCGGTAGTCAATACACAAGCGGAAATCCTTCTTCTTGACAAATAACACTGGTGCTCCCCACGGGGACGCACTCGGTCGAATATAACCCTTCTCGAACAACTCTTCAAGTTGGTTCTTTAATTCCTGCATTTCGGTCGGGGCCATCTGGTACGGTGCCTTCGATATCAGGGACATACCGGGCTCCAACTCAATCGTGAATTCCACATCTATCTGTGGAGGCAAACCAGGTAACTCGTCTGGAAAAACATCAGCATATTCCCTCACTACCGGAATATCCATCAACATTACTGATGATTTCTCGGTTTTGGTCATATAGCACCAATAACCAACACACCCCTGACGGAGTAATTTCACTGCTTTCATCAAGTTAATGACTTTACCAGAACAGCCGGGATTACCTCCCTGAAAAACACATTCAACCCCATCGTCTGAAATGATAGTGACCATACGCTTACGGACACTAATGATGGCATCGTGATGATCCATCCAGTCAATACTCAGAATGACGTCGTCTCTCGATAAATCTACCACGATTAGGTCTGCTAGCCATACACGGCCATGAAGCTGAATCGGACAGTTCTGAATCTCGCGATTTCCGATAATTCTTCTACCGTCAGGTAGACCAATGACATAAGGCTCACAACTAGTAGCACTACCCAGACGTAGTCTACTAAAACATGACTCGGAAATGAATGAATGCGATGCACCAGTATCAAAAAGGGTACACACAGGTTGAGATAGAATATCAAGTGTACCTGAGATCATCCGGGCCTCTAGATCGTCGGTCTTCTTCATCTCATAAATTCGGGGCTTGCCGGCCCCCGAACCGGACGCTCCCATCTGATAGCTCTTGGCTCCACCTTTATTAGCTCCTGTCGTCTTGAACGACGCTGACTGGGTGGCCTGATTTTTCACCGCTGAATGTCCTGGGGCCTGAGATGATGCCAGAGTAGGCTTAGAGTCCCTTCGGCAAAAACGGGCCCTATGCCCAGCAATCCCACAGTTGTGGCACGTGACAGTCTGTTTCGGACACTTGGTGCTGAAATGACCCTGTTCTTCGCAGTTGAAACAGGTGATGGCCGAACTGGACACTCGTGACTGAGATTCCGCGGGTCTAGACGCCATAGGAGGTCGCTCAGAAAAGGTAGAGCCTGCACGTGGTTTCTTGAAAGTAGCCTGACTGCCGTCAGACTGATTACGGTTCTTAGACTTCTTGCCAGCAGATGAAGGTTGTTGCTTAGCAATCTCCTTAGCAGTAAGCTCATAAGTAAGAGCTTTCTCGATGAATTCGGACAGAGTGGTGCAATTATGATTAAGCAACTGTAGCCACATACGAGGTTTCAGCCTCTTGCTGAAATACTTGATCTTGTCTGCCTCAGAGTGAATGATAGATGAGGCGAACGGAAGAAGTTCCTGAAATTTTTCGGCGATGGCAAGAACATCATCGTCCGCTGAGAGGTCGGGAGTGAGTAATTCCGACAACTTAGCCTCCCTGAGTGGGACTGGATAATACCTCTCCATCATGAGAGTTTTGAACTGATCCCAAGTACATGATCCGTCGGTGGGCTTCAACCATAACCACCATGAATGAGCGCTCTTACCAAGATAGTACCGCAACTGAAACTTTATGCCCTTCAGGGCAATCCACCATAGCAAATAACTTCTCGAAATGCTCAAGCCAATGAACAATATCCGCCGGCTCAGATGAGCCCTCGAAGGTAGGTGGTCGCTGGCGAGAGATATCGCCAATGATACTGCTTACACCCCTCTATTGCCTCTGAGGTGGCGGTGGAGGAGCCTGTTGATTCTGAGTAGTTGAGTTATGCATTGTCTCCATTAGTTGAGCCATCTGAGTCATTTGGGCCATCATGCCCTGCATAAAAGCGAGTGGGTCAACCCGAACACCTTCTGACTGAGCTGTGTCCTGGGTACGACTCCCCGATAGTGAATGATCACGTCCAGGTGAATGAGTGGCAGCGTTACTGCTCGATGAGTTAGCATTATTCCTGGCATTCGCACGTGTATTCACACGAGCTCTCGGGTTTCGGCCCACACCACGACCTCTTCCCCCACGTCCTCTGCCAGCTCTTTCCATACTGAAGTGGAAAGTCATATGATAATTATATATCTCGCATGAATATCACATTATGATTACGTTATGAGATGATGAAAATGAGCACACGCGCTCAAACACAATGATTATATGAATGATCAACTGAAATGACGTGATTATCTGATGAAATTCTTGAAATGAATATCTTGAACAAGTTAACAAGATTAATGACATGATCCTCAAGATCAACAACTGAACAGTGAAATGAACTGAGTGATTAATGAATTCACATGATCGACTTGATCATAAATGAAAATGATAGATGAGGAAATCTTACTGTTCTTTGGTCTGAGGGGCTCGGCTCTTGCACAGGTCACACGTGACGCGAAAGTCCAATGATACTAGTCTGATGAACGATGATTTCAAATGAGACATGACTCAGAAGGTAGTATTCAAAACCACGCTCCGATACCAACTCTGTAACACCCCAAACTAGACGGATATTACAGTGCCGTGGACCCCTGACTGGGACCCACCAGGTGAATGAAAATGAATGAATTACACAGGGTAAATGTAGTACCGAACCACATTACAACATTAATTACTCCGGTGAGGAGTTTCATACAACACACCCAAGATAATAGAGAATACATGTATATTTTATATGGAGATAAAATATACAACACTGAGTAAAATGAGTATTCAAACGGAATGTCTGCAGCGGAATAAAATGAAGGAAATATAAATGACTGAACAGACTGGGGCCCCCTACTAGTATCATTGGGACTCCTCGCCGTCAACATGCTCTCCCCGTGCTTTTGCCTTGCCATGACCTGAAAAACAATATCCCCCAACGGGGTCAGTCACACAGAACAACAATCCTCAAGAGTTGAATACACACAATCCTGTTGATAACATACCCAATCAAACATGCTATATGAATCAACTAACAGTACGGCTCAAAGGAATGGCGCCACACTACGTCCGGGATGGAAATGTGTCCGTGCACAAGCCACCAACGAGTATCGATCGAATACACGTGTGGTATTATACCTAATCAGTCTCACGAAGCAATCGACTCGTGTGCACAGTCCAATATGAGGCCAACAACCAACACACGACTTAAATATGCCCGACATGAAAATCCTACACATACCAACCGGCACGCCAGTATGACCCGGAATGCCACGATATAACTAAAGTGACATCGAAAATAAATAATGACTCACCAAGATGAAATGATGGTGAAATGAATGACAGCTCAATGAAATGATTGGAACCGTCGTTCCTCGTGAATGAAGTGATGAAGTGACAATTACAAGCTTCAATACGGTTAGTACTTTATAAATGAATTATGATTATGAATGAACAACAACGAAAGGAATGAATATCCTTTTAACTGAGTAAGAATTAACTTACTCAACACCGATGAAGAATGTCCGTCCACGAACAATGTCCTAAATGAAATGTCGGTCGCTCGAACAACCTTGAATAACACAATTACCAATAATTCGATCAATACACGCATCAAAAACGATTATAACCAACTCAAACGTCGATACAACAATATCTAAACTCGTAGATGCACTCTAACGAATACGTTGAAAATATCCTTCCCGTTGGTTACAATCAAATCCAAATTATCGAAACCAACTATCAAATGATTGATTCAAACGAGCAAAACAATATCAAAGGCATCAATAATCCAATAGGAATCCACAATTCAAGGTTACAACAACATCAATCGGAAATCCCCAAATTAACCGAAGTCAACCCCAAGGGTTCTTGAAATAAATCCCCAAAATAGCCATTAAATCCGTAGGAATATATTTATCCAAGCTAGATAATCCATATCTAACATATTCCAACAACCATCCAAGCTTACACGAAGAAATCGGAAGGAAAAACTCAAAAATCCGAAATTCTAGATCCAACATTTTAATACCTTTGATTTGATGTTTTGGAGATGATGAAGTGATGATTAATCCAACTCAAATACTTGAAGATGATGATTGATGATTACACCTCAAAGAATACTCTCCAAATCGCTCCAAATCGCCCGGAACCGATGAGAGAATGAGAAGAAATTACAAATGATGAAATCTGGGCTACACTGACCAATTTATAGAAATCCCATTTTAGCGTGCGCTAGCCCCAGTTCTTAGCGTGCGCTAACGGGTGTTTTGGGTAGTCCAGTACCCAATGTCCGAAAACGGTAGCGCGCGCTACGTACCTTTTTGTAGCGTGCGCTACGGTTGTACACTTAGCGTGTGCAAACCCCAAAATGTTAGCGTGCGCTAACGAATTATCTGATGCCCAGAACTGGAGTCCAGAACCTTTTGTCCTCTGATCTGATCGCGGTAGCGTGCGCTACAAACAATATTTAGCGTGCACTATAACATCGTTTGCGTACGCTAAAAACCACTCATAGCGTGCGCTATGAATTAATCCAATGCAGTCCAGTAGCCACTGGACTCAACCTGATCCGACCTTAGCGCGCGCTACACCGACTGCATAGCGTGCGCTACTCCGGCTCACTAGCGCGCGCTACTTACCATTCGTAGCGTGCGCTACTTACAATCCCAACTGCAGTCCAGTGCTTTTTGGACTTCCTGCACAACTACACTAGCGTGCGCTAGTGTTGAGAGGTGGCGTGCGCTACCCATACTCAATTAGCGCATGCTAAAGAGAGTACGTAGCGTGTGCTACTCCTCACACACAGCACACTATGAATATGACAACGGTGATAAACACGGCACGAAACTCCATCTTGATTGATGAAGAATGACCACTGATACACGATACAATTATTGAGAACGATGAATACAATGATTGAATATGAGCGACAAATGATCATTAATGAGTGAAAAATACTGAGTGACAATTACTGAATGATAAATACTGAATGATAATGACTGAATTACAATCGGTTATTATAGTACATCTCAAAATCCTAATACCACCACCAAGTTCTAGCCCATCGGCCAAGGTTGATTGAATCAGCACCACACAATCACCGCACAACTAAGGGAGACTTATACTCGAGAGACTTACCATCTCCATATGCTCGTAGGCTCAAGTTACACAAACATATACACGAAGAAAAATTAATGGGCACAGTTCGAAGAAATATAAACAGATTACTCTGGTTTCCCGCAGGGTTCTGATAAGATCAGAAGCCAATGAACACAGCCCCAATAGAATACGGCTCACATGAAGGATTTAAAATCCATTTGTTCAGGACTAAAATAATTTTAAAAAAAATTTGGATCAGAGGAACTTACAGCGCAGGTCGCACGAGGTAGCAGCAACCCAGTGATATCATAAATAGACGACCGACTCAACTTTGATCGACCTAAAACACCAACATCCTAGGTATCCATAAACCTAGGCTCCGATACCACAATCTGTAACGCCCCCGTGATTTACATAGATATTACAGTGCCGTAGATTCTTTTTTTTTTAGAATCTACCAGGCTGAACTCGATATAAATCCACACATGCATTGACAGTACTCAACTTCAAACCATATACATTTCAGCACTCAACAATACACTGTCCTGTAGGACTCCAACTGACACAATAACATCATCAAAATGACTGAACCACAAACAACCCACATTACCCGACAGTACTCGCGCGAGGACAAGGCAAAACACAACTCGGTTCTCAACAGTACGACCACATACTCAAATAGTGCATGATATCAGTGTTGCTCGCCATCCTCATGTCCTTCCTGCGCTGGTTTGCCATTAAGACATGCACCTGAATACACAACAAGTATATTCACCCCAGAAGGGGTCAGCAAACAGCCGGTGCAAGTACAACGATTCATGAATATGTACCACAAATGAATAAACATCCAAATCACACTGCTATCACATATATCCTGGAATACAATACCACAACCATCATTATTTTATGTACAATGCGATGCAATTCCCATGCATGCCATGACTCATGCACACGGGCCCATTCCACTCGGCTCTTTTGACCAACCCAAGTCGCTTACTTGGATTTTTTGCTTTCCGCAATGTCCGCAATGCATGTTTATGACATATTATTTCATGTCAATGCTCAATGATACCGAATATCCACAAATTCACATTTCCGCTGATCACACATGTCACAAACCATATTGAATATTCGCAACCATATTTTTTCACATATTCATTATTTCCGCTCCGCAACGCATGTTTATGACATATTATTTCATGTCAATGTACAATGATACTGAATATTCGCAATTTCACACTTCTGCTGATTACACACGTCACAAACCACAGAAATCACCACTTTCTAAAATCACATTTTCTGATATTCCCACATTTCACAGAAAACACATTTTTCACATATTCATTCACACGAAGTACATCAAACGTAATAAAAGTACTTGCCTGGCATTCCAGCGAATGAAAAAGGTTCGATTGATGAGAAAACTAGACTGAGCGATTAACCAGACCTTCAACCTAAAACGGATCATATTATATGATTAACGAGTTAAGATTTATATAACCATTAGAACTCTCATTCTAATTTAGCTGAGTCTGGATGAGACATAATTACGGACACACTCTACACGTTATTGGGGTGGGAGAATGTTGTGTTTCGAATTAGGAGCCATTTGACAATCGTTTGACCCATTTTGGATTGAAACCAAGAAGGTTATACACTTTTAAAGAAAATATTAAAGTATTGGGTCAAATTGAAGATTTAGAAAACTTCAATCAAGTCCAACTTTATTTTAAATTCTCAAATGGCATAGCCCTGACTTTTCAAAATTTATGTTTTCCACCCCAAAACTTTATATGACTATCAAATAGTCGTTTTTACGTCTCCCGTCTATCGTAACCTCACCGGATGCTTCTTTAACATTGGCTAATACCATTATTACACGTAACAACACACTTATATCTCAAATCGGCACGCCCGTACTCATACCCACTTCTCAACCCACATCAGCACACAACGCGCACACACTCACACACACGAACACACACACACACACACCCGCATACATACACACATATACACACCCGCACACGCACACACACATCACCTACACAGTACACACACACATACACCTACACGCACAACACACATACACATACGTTTCACGCACACACAACACACACTATAAAACTCGACCGAATTAGAAAACTAAAACTAGAAGGATGAAGCTCGTCACGAGGGCTCCCCAACGGTGTAAACGGTTTCAAGTTCCGACAGCCCGAACGGTTGTACGGGGACCCGACGTCGAGCGGCGGTTTCGGCTATTCCGGCCTCGGTTTGAAAAACTAAATATAGAATCATGATCTATTCATTGAGACGAACAAATCGATATATAAGTTGATAAATTTTACCTCTGAAATCTTCTTCGCCCTTCGTCTCCTTCCCCGACATTTTTTTTCGTGTTTCATTCTCCCATTCTGCTTTTCACTCTCTCTCTCTCTCTTTCTCTCTCTCCCTCTCTCTCCTTCCTTCTTAATCTTATCCCTTTTCTTTTCTTTTTTTTCCTTTCTTTTTTCTTCTCTCTTATTTCTCTATTTTCCAGGGTCCTTCGCGACCCTTCTTATCTCCTCTTTCTCTCTTTTGGTATAGGGCGGTTACACACACACACACACACATATATATATATATATATCTCATATATGTATCATCGTAACTATCCTGATTATTATCTCTACCTCTTCCCGATGAATGTTGACACGACGGTGACGTACAAAATATCACATATAAAATATATAGTACCATCCCGCAATTACAAAAATCTAAGTTCGTCGCTCTAAACAACACGAGCGACATAGTTCTCAACTCCGACACGATGACCGAATTTATGTGACGTTTCACAAAATATAAAATCACCCGGTTTATTTGTTACAGGGTATCACAGCATACACCACGATTTGGGTGCGATTTGACGTCGCGCGTTTTGTCGATTTTAAACCAACAATTAAAAAAATGAATATTTTCGGTAACATTAAAGTTATGTCTTGTTCATGATTAGTCACGAATTTATGACGTGCGAATGGGACAAACATCGATTGCGACAGATATGTCGTGGTTAAAATCGATTTGTGACGAATTTAGTCACGTTGAATTGAGGGACCGCCATGTTGGTCTTGACCCAATCCCATACTTGGAAAACTCCATCTTTCATCTTATTAAAATAAAACATTGCATGTGAGTGTAGTCATGCACCGTCTCCTTGCAATATGATATATGAAAGAATGTACGAGTAATTCTTAGGGCTGGAAAAAATACCGAAAATATCGAAATACCAAAAATATCGTATCAAAAAATATCAAAAATATCAAAATTTTTGGTATACCGATTTTTTCGATACAGTATGATACCGTTACCGGTATTTTCGGTACGGTAACGGTATGAGCTTTTGGAATTTTCGATATACGGAATTTTTTCGACATATACCGAAATTTTTTGATATACCGAAAAATTATAGGTATATCGAAAATTTTCAGTATACCAAACTCTGTATAATATATTGAATTTTTTTGATATATCTTAAAATTTTCGATATACCACAGAAGTTTCAATATACCGAAAAATTAACGGTATACCGACTTGATTTCGGTATACCGATATTTCGGTACAATAGCGGTATGTAAATATGCCACATCGAAATTTTTGGTATACCGGTTTTCGGTATACCGAAAATTTCGGTATGGTAACGATATGATTTTTATCATTCCGAAGATTTCAGTACGATATACAGTATAGATGATAATTTTTGGTATACCGTACCGAACCACCCCTAGTAATTCTCATGAATTTTAACATGTAAAGCAATGGCATGTTGCGGTAAATACATGAATTCGTTGACTTCGATTATATTTTGTGTGACTATAGGTCCGAATACTTTTCCAAGTATAAGTAAGGGCATGCACCTTACACATTTGACTATGTTTAGTCGATCTTATTAGATGGTCAAGACGAGTTGGTTATGGTATATTCATTATGTCTCATGGTTCAAAATGCTTAATTATGATGCACTGCATTGCATCCACATAACATGGCTATTATGACGTATACTTGCAAATTGAGAATTAAAATACTTGGTTGATTTGATGCATTTTGTCTACACATTTGATCATGACTAGGCGCATCCTCCGTGGTATTTGTTTATGCTTTGAAAATTCAAACGGAACAAGTGGTTTTTAAACAGCCTTACCTGTACCGACATTCCCACTTTCTCGGTAAGTCTACAAAGTTGAAGTTACCGAAAGGATCATTAGTCAAGATAAATCGAACACCCTGTTGCATTTAAACGTACTTATGACTGTCATTGCCATATTTTTGCATCAACGCTTATGCCATTGTATATGGCCCCAACCTTGTTTTCTCACTAAATTGGGAAAAATACTAAAGCAGCTAATTAAAACATGCACTGTGATCTGAGTTTAATAATCCATGTGGCGCACAATATATGGATATAAATATACGGAAGTCTAGTTTCTAGAACATCTGACAGTTCGTCTGTAGCCTTCCTAAAAAGGGAGTTACCGCTATTTTAGTGAACAAAGGTCAAGCTGCACCGAATTTTATTTCCAGCAATTGTGCTAACTTTTGTCCCAACCAACTTGGTTCCCATCTTAAATTTGCAAGCAGTCTTATGACACACGTTTTTCAACCTCTTTTTGGCCGAAATTGCCACAGATGATGCAATTATTTGGTATGCATTGTACGTTAAAATTAGGGGTGGGAATCGATCTATTGATCGTTTTGTATATAAATCGAAAATCTGCATTTTTTTCAATTGATTTCATCCGGTTTTATTTTTGACTCGTCCAGATCGGAACCGGATGGGTCGATCGATTCGGGTTTTCGGTTTATTTGGGCAAAACAAAAAAAAAACCTGCTTAGGTAAAAAAAATCATGCACCTGTTCATTAGTAATTGAATGCACAATAAAAAAATACTGCACAACACAACAAAAAAATTCTGCACAACACAACAAAAAAATCCTGCACAACAAAAAAATCCTGCACAGCACAACAAAAGAATCCTGCACAACACAACAAAAAAATCCTTCATAGCACAACAAAAAAACCTGCACAACATAAAAATCCTGCACAACAAAAAAATCCTGCACAACACAACAAAAAAATCCTGCACAACAAAAAAATCCTGCTCAACAGAAAAATCCTGCACATATTCATTACTGGATAATAAAACAACTCAAATATTAAGTCTAAACTCCTCCAAAGTCCAAAGTCCAAGAAGAAACTTCGAAATACAAAGTTCAATACAAAGTCCATCAAATACAAAGTTCAATGCAAAGTTTATCAAAGTTCAAGTACAACCAAAAGCAAAATTAAGCATGAAAAATTTAGACTGCTTCAACTAGGGCGTCCACCGTCGGACAGTCAGCGTGTTGGAGTTAACATACTTCCGGAACTCTCTCCACAATTAATTATTTCTACACATGAAACAAATAAAAGCTTGATTGTTAGAATCATACATAAAAATAGAGAAAACATATATTGAAAAAATAGGAAATTAAGGAAAATTAATTTATTGTATGGTCGTGTAAGTGATAGAAAAGATAGAAAAAATACCTTTTTCTGCCTCTTCGTACAGCTCCATGTCCTCAATAGTTGGTAAGTGATCCAAAGCAACGCCTTCACCCTTAAGCCAACTTTGGGTACAAATCAAAGCTTCCACCATCCTTGCACTTAAAGAGCAGCGATGTGGATTAATAATCCTTCCACTTGTGCTAAATGAAGATTATAAAGATATGGTGGAAATCGGAATAGCTAGGATGTCCCTTGCAACACAACTCAATATAGGATACTTAGAAATCCCATTCACCTTCCACCAATCCAACAAGACAAATTTCTCACCTCCTTTTTCAATAGGATCATTCATGCATCTATCCAAATTATTACAAATGACCCCTTTTTTCATTGCTGTTCTCTTCAGCTCCTTAATTTTCATTGTCCTCTCAAGATTTGAAAGACCCACAAATAAAGAAGGATCATTCAAGTCGACATGTTCTTCTTGAATATCATCTCTATCAATCCCACTCTCCTCCATGTACACATTATAAAGAGTGGTCAGACATTGTTTCACCCCCTTCATAACACTATTCACCTTTTCATCATCAAGATCATCCACAAAAACAGCCTCCAAATAGTCAACAAGTTTCTCACATTTATACCTAGGATCAAGAATAAGGGCCACAAACATGTATTGATTCATATAATTTATCTCACCCCAATATTTATTATATTTGTCTTCCATTGGAAGAGCAATACCAACCATTTCAAGGCTTGTTGGATGAGAACATTGGTCTTGCAACACACCAAGTATTCGAATCAAATCACCAACAGCTTGATGAATAGTAGGACTCTTAGAGCAGCATACATTCAATGTAACTTCATAAAAAGGCTTCAAAAACTCCGCATACATTGCTGCTGTTGCCCAATCCTTAGAACTAGGTGGATTTGATCGTCTAAAGACCCGGTCATCTACCTCTAAACGACTAAAGGATTCCTCAAACTTCAAAGCAGATTTCAACATCAAAAAAGTTGAATTCCACCTAGTAATAACATCCAAAATCACCAGCCCTTGGCACTCAAGTTTTTCTCTCTCCACACACTTTTTGAAGAAGTCTATTCTATTTGAAGATGATCTAACATACCTCACCGCACTACGAATGGCCTCAATATGTGCACTCATTGGTACGAGTCCATAACCCACAATCAGATTAAGGATGTGAGCCATACACCGCATATGCATGTTTTCCCCCCCTTCTAACATCACATAAGGGCGTTTCCAGTTACCTAATCTCTTAGTCAACTCCCTTATTGCAACATCATTCGCTGATGCATTATCTACGGTAATTGTGAGAACCTTTTCTATCTCCCATTCCACCAAACAATCTTCTAAGACAGCAGCTATGGTCTCTCCCTTATGATCCTGAATTGGACAAAAGTTAAGCACCCTCTTATGCAATACCCAAACTTCATCAATAAAGTGACCAGTGACAACCATATATGAGATGTTTTGAAGGGATGTCCATAAATACGTAGTAAGACATACCCTTCTCCCTTTCAACACAATTTTCAACTTAGCTTTTTCCTCCAAGTACACTTTAAGCACTTCTTTTGCCTTTTTCTTCCTACAAGGGAGGTGCCAATAAGGTAATGCTCTTTTCATCATTCTCATAAAGCCTATTCCCTCCACAAAATTAAAAGGCAACTCATCAAGAATGATATGCTCAACTTGCAACCTAGTTAGGTCATTACTCGTACAAGGACCAATCACTTCCAACTCCTTCTTATCCTTTTTGGGAACAAAAAAATTTTGGCCTGCGGCTTTCATATTTTCAATATTAGGTGGGTACTTAAGGCATTTATCCATATGATTATGGAGGTTTTTAGTCCCATTTCCTTCAGATCGAAGATAGTATTCTTTCGCACAATAAGCACAGACACCTTTAATTCTACCATTTTCTAAACGTTTTCTAGTATAATGATGCCAAATTCGACCTTTCCTTAGCCTTTAATCCGCCGAATGCTTTCATCACTTTCTTGATTGTGTTCATCTCCTTGTCCGAGTTACGCAGATGGATTAGTACTTGCTTGTTCGCCAACACTAGGGACCGACGAGGGTGCCGTAGTTGATGAAGCTTGTTTCTTCCTTGGTAGATTTTCACAATTGATGCCTTACTCAGCTCGCCTCTTCATTCTTTCTTATTTGCGGGCGATTTTGTCGGATGAAAAAAAGAGAACAAATATACCAAAGACAAATAAAAAAAGAGCAGAGAGAAAAAAAACACAAATATACCAGTTGGAACAGAATCCGGGAGGGTATGTGAATTGAAATGAAGGAGTGAAAAAAAGAGCAAAAAAGGCTTTATGAGAATTGAATTGAAAAAAACAAAAACAAATATATGGTTGTGGAGGGAATAAGCTTTATTAACACGGGATTCCCACCCCTAACTCGTATGCATCACTTATTTTCAATTCACATTATACGCAAAATTAAAAGGCAACTCAACACGGGATAGTCGGATATGTGAATTGAATTGAAAAAAAACACACACAAATATACCAGATGGGCTCACCTCGGACTCGGATAGTCGGCTCGGATGTGTGAACTGTGAATTGATGACGGGAGGGTATGAAATGAAGGAGTGAGCTGAGATTACAAGATGGGCTCGCCTCGGAATCTCGGATAGTCGGATCGGATGTGTGAATTGACGGGAGGGTATGAAATGAAGGAGTGAGCTGAGCACTATACAAGGCGAGGTTCAGGGTGAGGGTAGTGATGGCGGAAGAACGATTTTCTGCACTTTAGGGCTTCATTTGACTGAATGAAATATTAGAAATGAGAGAAGTAGAGTGCACCAGTGGAAAATGCGTGTTTTTACTAATTGGCTTAGTCAACTCAGTTTTTCAGTCCGGTCCGGTCCGTAGAGGACTAAAATCGAAAACTGGACTGATCATATTTGGTTCGGTTTTTATTTTTGTTTTTCAGTCCGGTTTTTTTTGGTTATCGATTTTTCGGTTATGGTTCAGTTTTTTTTATTCAATTTCGGTTTTCGGTCATACATTCCCACCCCTAGTTAAAATATCATCTTTCAAATATTGAAAAATAGTTTCATTGGGGAAGCCTAAAATACATACCCTTATAAAAAGGTTGAGCGTGTGCATGGTAGTTTTATACCATGCTTGTGTCGTAATTTTGCCCCTTAGGCATATAACCTTGCCATGTTATGCATTCAATATGATAGATCATTTTGATCGTATCATGTATAAAATATCTATGTTAGAGTGTTCACTATGCTCATGTTTATAAAAATTTTGCAAGCGAAATTGAGTGCCTATTAAGCTATTTCCAAGCAACACAATATTTTTGAATTTCGTGTTATAAATCCATTATGACTATGATGACTAGGTCATCACAATCAATGAGTAGTACAATGCTCAAGTTGTTGAAGGTCGAACGGCGTTTTGTAGTCACATATATTCCGTAATAATCGAACCATGTTATGACTCGATGATATATATGCCAAAGGGTATCACTCATAGCATCTCATTATGATTTGTGAGAATAAAATCTTATGCATCACTTGTATCGGACATGTGAAAAAATATTCATGAGCCAATATGGTCCGGCTTGCATCGGTTTTTGTAACCAGAAGATTTATTGGGACATTGACACATTTAGGCTTTAATTGTAACACCCCCAGAGCCATCCAGAAATATTACAGCACCGTGGGCCCCGAAATGGGACCCTCTAGGTTAAATATATTTTTACAAATATTTCAAGTATGCCTAAGCGGCGATGACGGTAGCATCTTTAAAATATTCTAAGGCTTTATGAAAGTCCATTTATCAATACCGACGTAAAATCTCATTTGAATGTACAAAGCCAAAACGCCAAAACTCAACAGTTTCAAAAGTGTACGTTAAGCCTGTTAGGAATACTTATTAGATTTTGATAATGTCATCTTTATATATTCAAATGTATGTTTATTACTTGGCAAAATGTAAGGAAGAACCAAATGAGTATCTTCCGTAGGCCAAATTGTGTTAAGTTAGATACTTGGCAAAATGCAAAGAAGAACCAAATGAGTATCTTCTATAGGCCATATAAGTTACGCTTTAAAAAATCGGCTAAGAATAGATAAGCATCTATCAGCCGAGTCTTGGTCAACTCAACTGTTCAGATAAGGTTGACTACAGGCGAGCTGCATTAGGCAACCCTTATCAGAGAAGTTCTGGTCAAACAATTTAATCAGCAAAGTTGGACCAGATTGCAGTCAAGAAGAAAAGTCAAGTCATTTGAAGTCTGACCATCAGATCAGTCAAGTTCAATCAGTACAGAAGACTACAGACAAGTCGGCACATCAGAGAAGTCGACACCAGAGAAGGTTGACTACACATCAGACTAGTTGACCACAGAGAGATCAATAAAGTGATCATCCAAGCACTCTAGTCCACGTCAGCATGCGTTGAATAGTCAATATTTACGAAAAGTCACATGCGGGCGATTAGAGACAAACTGGAGAGATTCCCGGAAAGGATATGATTTAACTAAATCATCCAGACCCACCACGGGAGACTTTAAGCATATTATAATCAAAATATTAGGCGCCATCACATGGAAGTATTCACAACGGTCGGAATTGGATTAAAATATGGGAATCCAAATTGCAATGTTCAGAAACAAAAACAAAGAAGTCTATTTCTCCAACGGATGGATTTGTTACAGATTTGCAACGACTATGAAGAAATGCTCAAAGGATCGACACCTCTATATATCCGAAGATTTGAAGTTGAGCAGTACGATGCGAACAACACTTACAAGCAATCAAAGCAAACAAAGCAATCAAAGCGACCAATAGCACCGTGAAAGAGCAAGAGTTCAAAAGTTCTTATTTGAAAAAGCTCTTAGTTGGAGAAGACAATCACTTGTGTCTTTAAAACCTGAGTTCGGGGTACTTCACTGGTTGAAGTTCGAGAGACTGTAAAGGCATCCAAGGATCGTAGATCAAGAGGTGCAAGGCAGTCAAAGGGAGTTGCAACGACAAGGAATTCCACTGGTTGGAAGCTGTTGTAATTGGTTGAATCACTGTAATATTTATCACTAGTTGAGAATTATAGTGAATTCATCTCCAACTGGTTTAGAGAAAAGTAGATTAGTAGAGGATTACCCCACCTCTGAGACCACTATAACTGCCTCCGTGTTTTATTGTTTCTAGCATCATACTTAACTGCTGCATTCTTACTTGAGTTTTCCATTGAGCATTTCTGTATTCGTCATCAGCTGACTTCCGCACTTACATTGACTACAGACGACTCTAAGTCATCTGTACCATCAGCTGAGAAACTCATCCTTTGTGGAAAAGAGTTTCAATAAGTCTATTCATCCCCCTAGACTTATTACTGGACGACTTGTGACCTACAAAGCCACCGCTTACACGTATTGACAAAATAATTTAGAAAATGATTTTCCAAACTAACTTAAGTCGCCAGATACCAAAAGGCCATTTAAAAATACCCACGCAGCGAAAAAGATAAACAGTAAAAAAAAAATACTCTAGCAGGAGAATACAACAACTAATCAAAGTACTCAATTCACAAATACATGCCATAGCCAGTATCCTCCGGGAAGCTCATCTCTTCACGACTGCTATAAGCTCAATATCCCAAGAACCTAAAAATAAAGCCCACGATGGGGTCAGTCATAATATCCAACAATGATGATGATCACACCACATCAATAATTACATATCAATGAAAATACTAAGTAAGAATACTACCCATGTAATCTTACCATCATAGCTTTACCAATTCGTGATAATCCTCATCAAAATGACCCTCATCATATTCCACACCTCGTAATCTCCATTAAATAGTGAACTCATACACGACATCTATACGGTACCTCAAACAATACTCCAGATTCTCAAAACATCATCATAACTCGCAATATGAAAATATACCAACTCTGACTAATTCGATCCGTCGGATAACATCATCAAATCTCAATAATCGCTTGTCCATCAAAAGACAAATACCAAAGGAAATACGGAACATACCTCAAGATACGCAATGACACGAGAAATCTTGTCGGTCTAATCCGAGATCAGATCAATACAATATATGGACATGGTCCTAGCACAAGACCTACAAATGCATACTCACATTCCGACATCAATATGCCCACAATAATAACAACAATGTATACTTAATAAAAATCCGATGATCCAGCGCACACAGCATAGATCCCAAGTTGATCCTGTTAGATCAACACGAGGTGGATAACCAATAATATACATATGCATAACAACACATGTTAATCCAACGATCCAGCGCACATAGCTATAGATTCTCATGATGATCTCGTTGGACCAACGCATGGTGGAAATACCTGTCCAACGATCCAGCGCACATATCATAGGTACCCAAGATGATCCCTTCGGATCAACACGAGGCGGACATACGACAATAATGCACGAATGCATGTTAACAACAATACATGAATGCACGACAACATCAATACACAAATGTATTACAACATGATCGACACAAATGACAAAAAATGATTAGAGTACTTGCCTCGAGTCCTTCGAGAGCAATCTCGATGTCTAAACCATCACTAACAATTTCCTCAATATTCGACGATCCAAAAGTACCATGGACTGTAGATAACTCGTATCCTCGCATTTACCACCATTTATCCTCGATACCCAAGTATACCAATAACAAATGTAAATCATATACATTATGATTTAATTCACAAAAATCGTAAAACAACATACAATCCAAATCTCCAGAGTTCACAATACTAATCATTTCTATATGCATTATAAATGAAATGAAACCGAAACCATTCATTAAATATTATGAACTGAACAAGTAATAACTTGCCTCGATACCGATACGATGATAGTGAAGCTGTCAATTCTTTGCCTTCGTCTACAAGCTCCTTGGCCCTGGCCAATGCAATTCACGAATATCCTCGAACACGACCACAAAGCACGGTTCTAACCAACGATCAATTATCACAACCTATTGCAATAATCAACAACCAACAATCCGACAACAATCAATAACCGACATAGCCAACCAATCAAACTCAACGGTTCAACGATACCTCGATCATGTACAAAACTAAATAATCCAACTCAACAAATATGAACTCATATCCACAATACAAACCGCAACTCGATGATCATAATTAACAATCAATATAACCGATCAACAAACCCAACGGTTCCATAATATCCCAATTAAACACAAGTCCGAACAACCCGAATCAATCAATCATGAATCCATAACCACAATACGATTCCATAATACGATAATCATATCAATGATCAACTCACCCCGATAACAAGAACTACATAATATACTCTATTCTGAATTCAACCTCCTAGATGAATTAAAAAGATCCCTCCTTGTTCATAATTGTAAATTCACAGTAAAATAATACGACCGACATAATCGACAATTCGAACTATCCAAATAGTTTAATACCATTGATAATCATGTTCTAAGATTAACCATAATCTTTCCGAATTCATCCTCATTATCATGATTCATATTTCATCAAGAGCATATGAAATCAACTACTACCATCAACATAATATTGGTTTTAATTACCAAATCCATATTTATATTCCAAAACCATTCATATATTATCACATATTCCTATATGATGTGATATGTACCAAGAACACCAAGAACACCATGATTCCATAATCATGTTCATAATAAAACAACATAATTCAAGCCACAAGAATTATATAAATACCCATATATCAAAAACAACATCATCATGATCCGGTAATCCATCTCATAATCATACTTATCAACTTGTTTATATGATAATCATCAACTCAAGAACACCAATACCTAACTCAAGACGAAATCCCAAAGTGAAGAATAATTACCTCTTCGAAGAAATAGGTTGATTCTAACGGTTGAATCTGTTTCCAATTAATTCCAAGCTCCAATGTTGATAAGGACGATCAACTCCACCATAATCCAGTGTTTGGAACCTCAAACTTCTCTCTAAGAACTCTCTCTATCGGGTGAAAGGAGGAAATGGATGAAATGAAGAATAATGCCCAACTGCACATATATATACTGTACATTACTAGCGTGCGCTAAACATCTTCATTTAGCGTACGTTACATGCTTTAGCGTTCACTAACTTACTTTGTGAGCATGCTCTATCGAGGTCCAGAGGCTACTGCCTCACTTCGTACAATGATTTACGTACGTGATCACCAAGGTCATAGCGTACGTTATAGAGACGTTGACTTGCTGTAGTAATACACACCTTATTGTGTTATTCTTCGCAGATGGCATGCGCTACTTATAGTTGACCCGACAATCTGCACCTACCCCGAAGGTGCCTGGGTCCTACACGCCGAAAGTAACCAATAAAGCCAAGATTCCCTTTTGACCGATCTACATTCATCTTGCGCTAATCCTTATGCATTAGCGTGCGCTAAATGCCGTTGATGCATGAAAATCGGAAGCTGTCTACAACCTTACCTGCCACTCGGATTACTTCTGACAATGGCCTTGCGCGCGCTAGTCTATACCTTTAGCGTGCGCTAAGCTTGCACAATAGCATGCGCTATGCTTGAATATTAGCGTGCATTAATCAGGATATATTTAGCCAATTCCAACTGTTCCTGTTCGTCGTCTTGATATACTAGATACATACACACGACATACTAAATACATATATCTCTCGCAATAATATTCTCATATGATACACAATATCCTCAAATGCAATTATCAACCAACTACGACAATTGTACCAATACAAATGTCTGAGTCCTTCAATTGTTTTATCCCTACTGTACAGATTCCACACTGTGCAGTATAATTTGGATAAAATAGCATTAAACAACTATAGTAGAAATTTAGAATATTACATACTACACCACTTAAAATAAGTTTCGTCCTCGAAACTTGCAATCCATCATAAAAAACTGTTCAACCAAAATTTCCCGAAACCATCACGACAACGATCAATCATCACCACACGCAAATAACCAAAACGGAATACTTACAAGTATACGAAGTCGATTATCTCCCGTGATTACTAGCAAATGATTCCCCTTCAAATCCTGTCTGCCTGATTACACAATCAAGTCCCAATCCTGATAAAACGAATAATACATGATACATCTATGAAACAACTGCCCAAAACAATGTCAACAAATCCCGAAACATCGACACCAAGTCCGAACGCTCAGATGATCACCAACAATGATCAACCAATACATTAACCGAGAATATAATCGGCATGATAAACTCCAATACGACTAACCAAAGGTCAAAACACAACCGAGAATATCATCCATATGATAAACTCCGATACTACCAGCGAACGATCAACAATAACTGAGAATACCTTCGCACGGTAAGCTCCAAAACGATCAACACAGAACCATAGAAACAGATATACGAAAGAATAAAATTCTCAAAACGTTATACAAATCTCATACACTGAATCTCAAAGAAATACACCCGTCTATTGAACATACCCCTCAGGCATATGAACAACCAGCCACAAACCGACGAACATACTCAATCATACATGGAGTGGGAATGACCAATCAATATCCAAAACAACCATCCTGGGGTCACCATCCCCAAATCTACACTTACTAAGAAAGCACTCAAAATACCACATGCGAAGAAAAATCAGTTGACTCAAAAGTCAAAAATCACTATATCAAAATCACGCTACTACCACACCAATAGAGCCTCATAGCACCTATGACCCGGTTTCACAGAACCCACACTTCCAAAATCATAATATGTACTGAATTGCCACACGCAACATATTTCTATTATCTGATCAACCAACCAATTATCCATGGATACTCCAAGCTACCATGCTGAAATTCGAATCTCTTTTCATCGTACCATTAATGTGTTATCCAGTTTGTGAGTCTCACTCAGAACTTCACCATGATATGCATTATGTACTACATTTGTACGTATACTAATCACATTTTCAAAACAACATTGAAATCATACAATACTGTCAATAAAAATCCATTTCCGAAAGTTCTTTCAAGAATTTCAAAACTCAAAACATATATTTTCGTAAGACCATGAAATTAATTTTCGAAAAGTTAAGCCGGCTCGCTTGTGTCAAGTTCTCGATGACAATTCTTTTCGAATACACAAGATTAAATAAAATAAAATTATGCAAATGATTGACCACACCCATAATCCTGTATAACAATTCAGCTCTTCACCAATCCCACTGACATTCGGTCGGAAAACCACACGATAGAATCCAAAATCTTATTATAGAGACTTTCTTAAAATCAAATTTCCCACATATGACTTGCTCTAACGACCAATATTTCATTCTACAACACCTCAACTATGCCATGATGAAACATATTTTTTTTCAAAGGTAACAATGCCATCTCTCAAAATAAATTTAAGAAAATACATGTTCATGACAACGAGCAAAATAGTTATTCAAAATACATCATGTTGAAAAGTATCATTTTCAAATGTTCAAAAACAATTTCACATGTCTCAAAATGAACTAGCATGACTACATGTCCCTCTCAACAATCCACAACATTTCTCCCAAATACACGACTCCAATTTCTAAGTTTGACCGACATATTGATTCTCTATAATCATAGTTTCTCAAGACCATCGGTTTTGTCCCAACTATTATATTCTGTTACCTCATACTGTAACGCATAATATTCTTTCGATTCTCAAAGAAAGTCCATATTATAACTGCAAATAACCTCAATTCAATTCAAAAATCCAAATACATACAGATCGTGAAGCCGACGATTCCCCGTGATACTGGCACATGTCTCAACTCTAGAAAATACTCGATAAAGATATTTTTAGAACATGCATTTTGCAAAATCAGTTCAACTCGAGAACACAACACGTCTCTTTCCAAAGAATCACGTTAATACCATTTGGATAAGTTTAAAACAACCACAGTACCACACTGGTAAGCCACATAACACACAAGCCCGAGTAAAACAACAAAAACCCAGGGCTCTAATACTTGCCAACCAACAATTCAAATGACGTGACAAAAACACGACTCGACTCGACCCGACAGCCTAGGTTTTCACAACCTAAGTTCTGATACCATATTCTGTAACACCCCAGAGCCATCCAGGAATATTACATCGTCGTGGGCCCTGAGATGGGACCTACAAGGCTAAAAGATATTTTTACAAATATTTCAAGTATGCCTAAGTGGCAATGACGGTAACATCTTTAAAATATTCCAAGGCTTTATGAAAAGTCCATTTATCAATACCGTCGTAAAATCTCATTTGAAAGTACAAGGCCAAAACGCCAAAACTCAACAGTTTCAAAAGTGTACGTTAAGACACCGCTTACACGTATTGACAAAATAATTTAGAAAATGATTTCCAATGTAACTTAAGTTTTCAGATACCAAAAGGCCATTTAAAAATACCCGCACAACGGAAAAGATAAACCGTAAAAAAATACTATAGTAGGAGAATACAACAACTAATCAAAGTACTCGATTCACAAACATGCATAGCCAGTATACTCCGGGAAGCTCATCTCTTCACGACCGCTACAAGCTCGATATCCCAAGAACCTAAAAATAAAGCCCACGATGGGGTCAGCCATAATATCCAACAATGATAACGATCACATCACGTCAATAATTACATATCAATGAAAATACTAAGTAAGAATACCACCCATGTAATCTTACCATCATAGCTTTACCAATTTGTGATAATCCTCATCAAAATAGCCCTTATCATATTTTACACCTCGTAATCTCCATTAAATAGTGAACTCATACACGATATCTATACGGTACCTCAAATAATACTCCAGATTCTCAAAACATCGTCATAACTCGCAATACGAAAATATACCAACTCTGACCAATTCGATCCATCGGATAACATCATCAAATCTTAATAATCGCTTATCCATCAAAAGACAAATACCAAAGGAAATACGGAAAATACCTCAAGATATGCAATGCCACGACAAATCATGTCGGTCTAATCCGAGATCAGATCAATACAATGTACGGACATGATCCTAACACAAGACCTACAAATGCATACTCACACGACGACATCAATATGCCCATAAAAATAACAACAATGTATAATTAATAGAAATCCGATGATCTAGCGCACACAGCATGTTGAAATATTTTATTCCAAATATTATTTAATAGAGTTTTGATGATTAAGTTGTTAAACAAAGAAAAACAACAAAGAAGCAAACAAAACAACAAAGGAGTCGAAGATGCAAAAAGCTGATCAAACTGCAAAGCTAGCGCACACTAGTAATGAAGATTAGCACATGCTAACGATACCTGTCTGCAGATTAGACGAGTTATAATGTCACCTGAAGACAAAGTCACCTGATGAAGATAGCGCACGCTACACCTGAAGCATAACACACGCTATCGAAGGAATATGACCGTTGTGAATGTCCAGTTCAATGTCTTTTCGATCGGTTTCTGACCACAAAGTTAATGGTTTTGGAATCCTAACACCCAATTTATATATGCTCACGAAATTTGGAGGTGTTTAGGGCTGTCAAGGGAGTGAACTCTTCAAGAAAGCACTAGAACTTCGATAAAACCAACAGCCTATCATTGGTTCAATCATTTCTTTATGTTCGATTCCGGTGGTGCATGGTGGCGGTTTTGTTGGATTCTCAAGACCAGTATCTACGATTATGTAGCATAGGTCACCATGTCATACTCACCTATACCTATCATCATTCAAATACTTAGTTACGAGTGTAACAATATGCATTTTGTTAACTGAATTGTGTTAAATCGTCCACATGTTCATGTGCTAAAGTGCGTCACCACAACATATTATGATGGGTTATAAATGATAAATATGACATACGCTTTCACTCATAGTCTGCTTAAAATATACCTTGGCAGACGATCTCGTAAGTTACTTTGATAAACCAATCTTCCCGTCGTTAGGGGGAGATGCGAACGATCATGTTCGAGTAGAACGACTTGGAATTATCGTAGTTTGTCTCTACTGTGCCTCACCAAGTTCCTTAAAGTGACAAGATTAAATACATAATGCAAACATGTCTGCAAGGATTGTATCCGGTCATGGACGTTCGCCACCTATAAATGGTGATATGGTAACACCATAATTGTGGTAGACGGTGTTACTAGGCCGTGGATCTCATCAAGTATTGGGATGCCACTTGGTTCGATAAATACTCTCGCTAAGAATGTATGCGAGTATGGTACCTAAAACTTGATCATCTGATAAATGAACTCACACGTCTCATATGATTCTGGATTATAGTCATCCTTGGGGAGCACCTCAATGAATGCCATGTTGGGATTCGGTGCCTAAAACGAAGGCGCAGCGGAAGCAATACACGCAAATCTAATTCGATTCGAATCCCGATGAGGATCGATCAAGCTACGTACATACGAATATAAAACGAAACAAAGGAAGATTCGAAATCATACCCTCGTAGTCCGTTGATTAAATGGTGTACTCCACATATGCGATTCCCAAAGCTTTAGGTGCTCTTCCCACGAATCCGATTCGTCAAGATCTTGAATGATCCAATGCCGAAAACACCATGTCTCTACTTGCCACGTGCCAGAGAAATGATCGGAATGACAATCACCGAATTAACCTCCAAGGTTACGGCTAGAATCGGATGATGAAGCTCTCAATTGTGATTATAACACTCTAAGTGTATAACTCACTATCTCTCAATATTTTTCTCACAATTTTCTTTAAGAAATTTTGTGAAGAGGATCAACGAAGAAGAAGATGTTGAAGAACACTAAGAAAACAAGTTTCTCTCACCCTCCATTGCGAAATCCATGAGATATGTTTCAAAGGAATCAAGAGAAGTCTTCTTCTATTTTATTCATCAACTCCTCCTTATATTATTCCCATGGAAAAGAATAATATCACCTACTCAATATCTAAAGAGATATTCTCACTAAATGTCATAAGTCTTCCACCTATAAAGGTGAAGTCTATGACCAAGAGTAGGTGGGGCAGCCTCTAGAAAAACCGAACGAGTTCGGTTCGTTTCGAACTCCCGTGAGTCCAAACAGATAAAACTTCATTCTGTTTCGATGTATTTATATCAACTAATTAATCCAATTAATTAATCATATCAAATACTAAATAATATAATTCATTTCTCTATGAAATAATTATATTCATGAATTAAATTAATCATCCAGTAATTTATTTAATTCATTATGTCGTAAATTAATTTATCCAGTAAATTAATTTAGATATCCAATGTCCCAAAATTAATAAGACATCCAATGTCCAATAAATTAGATATCCAATATCTAAAATTTATAAAGAGAGAATAAGCTCGATTCATTCCGTCGTCAATCCTATTGCGCGACTCGGTAGGTCCGTCTCAGTTAGCAATGGGAGGAACCAAAGAGTAGTAGCACCACCTAGCCAGCTTGGCGGCCTACACTGTACCCTAACTAAGAAAGAATGATGGGGATTATTCCAAAACCTTTCTGCCGTGAATACCAGTATACGTATAAACCCTTCTTTCAAATATCTCGATCAAGTTATAGGGTCACAGTGAGTCAAACCCTATCCGTACATGACGCTATGCATGAGTTAATACAAATCGAGATTATCGAGCTCTAGTGTATCCAATACAACTAGCTCCAATGCTTTGGCCAAAGACTTATGATTATAATATATGGAATTTCTACTACTGTTGTTTAATGTTATTTTATCCGAGTTATGTTATACAGAGTGGAATCTATACAGTTTGGATAAAATAAATGAAGGACCGAGATGTCTGTATTGGTATAATTGTCGCACTTGGTCGACAATTGCATTTGAGGATATAGTTTGTCGTGTATACGTATTTGGTATATTGAGACGACGAGCAAGATCAGTGTAAATATCTAACTATAGAATCCATAACGTACGTTAAGCATATGAGCTTACGTACCTTAATTCCCAAATGTTACGTACGTTAACATTAGATCGTTACATACGTTAATGCATCAAGTGAGATATAGTTGGCTGATCAAATAGGACCTTATCAAGTGTAGCGTACGTTAAGTATAGGAGCTTACGTACGCTAAGACACAGACGTAACGTACGTTACGTAGAGTACATAATGTACGATATGAAGAGAATCGGACAGGATTATAATTGTAAACTCTGGAGATTTGGATTGTATGTGGTTTTCCGATTTTTGGGAGTTAAATCATAATGCATATGATTTACATTTGTTATTGGTATACTTGGCATCAAGGGTACATTGTGATAAATACGAGGATGTGAATTATCTATGGTCTGTGGTATATTGGATCGTCGAACATCGAGGATAATCGTCGGTGATGGTTTTGACATCGTGCTTGTTCTCGAAGGACTCGGGGCAAGTATCCTAATTTGATTTTGGTTTAATGTGGATGATTTCGATCATGCATAATGTCGTTCATGTTATAGATTCATATGTTGTTCATGTTGATGAACATATTGATTTGCATATGTGTATGCATAGTCGTATTGTGCGTGTTGTGTTGATCCGATGGGATCGTGTGATCTATGCTGAGGGCGCTGGATCAGATTTCCACCTCGTGTCGATCCGACAGGATCATCTTGAGATCTATGATGAGGGTGTTGGATCATTGGATGGGTTTTTCCACGTCGTGTTGGTCCGACGGGATCATCTTGGGATCTATGCTGATGGGTACTGGATCATTGGATTACCCTGTGTTGTGTCGATGGAATCATGTGGATTCGCATCGTTGGTTTTACCATGTGTTGTTGTGCTGCATATGTATATTGTTGGTTATCCACCTCGTGTTGATCTAGTAGGATCATCTTGGGATCTATGCTGATGGGCGCTGGATCATGGGATTCCATTGAGTATACATTGTTGTTCTTGTTTTGAGC
Organism: Orobanche coerulescens; assembly: GCA_033398695.1. Classification (NCBI taxonomy): domain Eukaryota; kingdom Viridiplantae; phylum Streptophyta; class Magnoliopsida; order Lamiales; family Orobanchaceae; genus Orobanche; species Orobanche coerulescens. Next base: position 153,106,869 of record CM065809.1, on the reverse strand, counting down.
ATATTGACGTTGTCATATGAGTATGCATTTGTAGGTCTTGTATTAGGACCGTGTCCGTATGTTGCATTGATTTGATCTCGGATTAGACTGACATGATTGTCGTGGTATTGTGCATCTTGAGGTATGTTCCGTATTCCCTTTGGTAATTGTCTTTTGATGGACAATCGATTATCGTGTTGAGATGTGATGAGGCTACCCGATGGATTAGGTTGGACATAGTTAGTAGATTTCGTAACAGTGAGTTATGATGATGTTTGAGAACCTTGGGCATTATTTGAGATACAGTACATATGTTTAGGTATGAGCTTATCGTGTTGCTGAGAATACTAGATGTGAATTTTGGTAAAGTTATGGTGGTAAGATTACATTGGTAGTATTCTTACTTGGTATTTTATTGGTATGTAATTGTTGATGTGATGTGACCATTATCATTGTTGAGTATTTTGGCTGACCCCATCGTGGGATTTCTTTTTAGGTTCTTGGGATATCGAGCTTGTAGCGGTCGTGGAGAGATGAGCTTCCCGGAGGATACTGGCTATGACATGTGTTTGTGAATCGAGTACTTTAACTAGTTGTTGTTTTCCGTGGCCAGAGTACTTTTAACTATTGCCATTTCCATTGCGTGATTATTTTTAAATGACCTGTCGTTATCTGGTAACTTAAGTTACTTTGGAAAATCGATTTCTAAACTGTTGAGTTTTGGCATTTCGGGCCTTCTAGTTTCAAATGAGATTTTATGACGGTTTTGATAAATGGATTTTATAAAGTCTTCAAATATTTTTAAAAGATAGTACCGTCGATAGCCTTTTGGGCATTTGTATGTTTGTAAAAATGTCTTTTAGTCTTGTGGGTTCCATCTTGGGCCCACGGCGCTGTAATATTCCTGGATGGCTCTGGGGGTGTTATAGAATATAGTATCAGAGCTTAGGTTGAGAAAACCTAGGCAGTTGGGTCGAGTTGAGTCGTGATTCTATTGTGTCATTCGAGTTGTAGATTGATGAATATTAGAGCCCTGAGTTTTTGTTGTTCACTCGGGCTTGTGTGTTATGTGATTTACCAGTGTGGTACTGTGGTTGTAAACTTTTTCAAAAGGCATTAACGTGTTTCTTCGGATAGAGATTTGTCGTATTTTGAGTTGAACTGATTTTGCAAAATGGATGTTTGAAAATAACTGTGTCGAGTATTTTCTAGAGTTGAGACATGTGCCAGTATCACGGGTAATCATCGGCTTCACGATCTGTAAGTATTTGGAATTTTGAATTACATTGAGGTTAATTGTAGTTATAAGTTGATGTACCTTGAGAAACTTTCGGAATGATATTATGTGTTACTGTATGAGGTAGCATGATATAATAGTTGGGACAGAGCCAATGATCTTGAGAAACTGTGATTAGGGAAGATTAGTATGTCGGTTAAACTTGGGAAACAGAGTTGTGTAGTTCGGAGAATGTTGTGAATTGTTGAGAGGAACATGTAGTCATGTTAGTTCATTTTGAGATATATGAAACTGTTTTTGAGCATTTGAAAATGATACTTTTCAAAATGAATATTTTACGAAAAATGATTTTGGGCTGAGACCCAATCGATTCTGAAATAGTTTCATAAATCAGGACTTGGGGTCCAAAAGGGTTTTCTACTTTTGAACTTCTTGTAATATGGAACGGGATTCGGGCTAAGACCCTAATGTTTCAAAAGGCTTTTCTATTTTCCTAAAACTCCTGAGATTTTTAAAGTGCTTTACCAATCGTTTATCTATTTCCTACTGCCTTTCGTGGTTTTGCTTTATTTGTCCAAATAAAACTTCTCGGGTAGTCTTTTGCTGTGTTGGATTTGTTGAGTATTCGACGTTTTGTCATAGCATGGTTGAGGTGATCCATGATGGGTTAATGGTCGACGTTTCGAGTCATATGTGGAAAAAGGAGTTTTTATCGGAGTCTATATATTGAAATTTTGGAACTCTATCGTGAGGTTTTCCGATGTAAGGTCAGTCGTTTTGGTGACAAGCCGAACTAATGTACATGGGTATGGATGTGGGCAATCATTTGCATAATTTCATTTTATTTAATCGTGTGTATTCGAAAAGAATTGTCATCGAGAACTTGACGTAAGCAAACCGATTTAATTTTTCGAAAATTGATTTTGTGGTCCTATGAAAATTTATGTTTTGAGTTTTGAAATTCTTGAAAGAACTTTTGAAAATTTGTCTTATTGATGAGACTATATGATTTCAAACTGGTTTTGAAAATGTGACTAATATACATGCGAATTTAGTGCATAGTGCATATCATGGTGAAGTTATGAGTGTGACTCACAAACTGGATAATACATCAGTATGGTATGATGAAAAGAGATCCGAACTTTAGTATGGTAGTTTGGTTATCCAGCGATGATAGGTTGATTGATCAGATAAGAGAAATATAATGCGTGTTGTAGATTCATGTACAGGATGTGATTTTGGAACGACGAGTTTTGTGAAATCGGGACATATGTGCTATGTGATTCCATTGGTATGGTAGTATCGCGATTCTACCATAGTGATTTTTGAATGATTCCTTTGTAAGTGCGGATTTGGGGGTGGTGACCCCAGGATGGTTGTTTTGAGTAATGATTGGTCGTTCCCACTCTATGTAGGATGGGGTATGTTCATCAGTTTGTGGCTTGTTGTTCATACACTAAGGGGTATGTTCAACCGTAGGGTGTGTTTCTTTGAGATCCACTGTACGTGATTGGCGTAACGTTTTGAGAATTTTATTCGTCCGTATATCCGTCTCTGTGGTTCTGTGTTGATCGTGTTGGAACTTAACGTGTGAAGGTATTCTCGATTATCGTTGATCGTTCATTGGTGATATTGGGGCTTATCATGTTGACGATATTCTCAGTTGTTTTTTGACCTTCGGATTGGTCGTTTGGGGTTTATCATGTCAATGGTATTCTCGGTTAATTTGATAGTTGATCATTGTTAATGATCGTATGAACGTTCGAATTTTGTGTCAATGTTTCGGGATGGGTTGCCATTGTTTTGAGCGTTTGTCTCTCAAGTGTATCGTATATTATTGATTGTATCAGAATTGGGACTTGATTGTGCGATCAGGCAGACATGATTTGACACGGATAGAATATTTATCCGCAGATGATATATTTTGTTGAGACTCATGGAATTGTGATTGTAAGCATATTGAGGCTTTACAGTGATGTCACTTGCTAGTATCTCAGGAGATCCTCGACTTTGCGCATTTGTAAGTATACTATTTTGATTATTCGGTTATGATAATGATTGATTGTTGTCGTGATGGTTTCAGGATATTTTGGTTGAACGATTTGTTTTATTTTATGATGGATTACAAGTTTTGAGGATGAAACTTATTTTAAGTGGTATAATATGTAATATCCGGAATTTCTACGACTGTTGCTTAATGTTATTTTATCAAAGTTATATTATACATCATGGAATATGTACATTTTGAATAAAATAAATGAAGGACTGAGATGTCTGTATTGGTATAATTGTCATACTTGGTCGACAATTGCATTGGAGGATATAGTGTGTTGTGTATACGTATTAGGTATATTGAGACGACGAGCAAGATCAGTGTAAATGGCTAAGTGTATAAGCCATAACGTATGTTAAGCATATGATCTTACGTACGTTAATTCCCAAATGTTACGTACGTTAACATTATATCGTTACGTACGTTAATGCATCAGGTGAGATATAGTTGGCTGATCAAAGAGGACCTTCTCAAGCGTAGCATACGTTAAGCATAGGAGCTTACGTACGCTAAGACACAGACGTAACGTACGTTACGTAGAGTACATAATGTACGTTATGAAGAGAATCGGACAGGATCAGGCTATAGCTGACAAGTGGATCCCGTGGTCGGCAGCTTTCGGTGCAGAACGTGGGCGGGCGAGTCAATGTCGTGTATTAGGTACGTTATGGACTACCCATTACGTACACTAAATGGATATTTACTGTAGCAAGTCAACGTATGTATTACGTATGTTATGGCCTATGCATTACGTACGTAAGTGATCGAACGAAACAAGGTAGTGAGCTCTGGAATGATTTTACGTACGCTATGTAGGACCTATAGCGTACGTAAGGAAGAATTACGTACGTTAATATTGATTGGTAATGTACGTAATGACGCCGCAGATTATAAATTAAGGTTCAGTCTTTCATTTCTTTACGAGAAGAAATCGATGCTTTTCCCTCAACTTCGTCCCTCTAAGTATGGTAGTGAAGATAAACCTCTTCTATCTTGGATATAAGCTCGGAAATATGGATTTGAGGCTTGGATATGAAGATACCAATGATCCTTGAGGTGTTTGATGGTTTTGTTCATGTTCTTGAGGTAGGTTGTTGAACTCTACTCCTTGATTTCGGATTCTTGGTATTGTTATTTGTATTTGATTCGTATGATGATGATTATAGTGGTGTTGATATAATTCTTAATGTTTTGAGAAATGTATATTGAAGAATATGATGATACATGACTTGGATCATGAGTTGTATGATTATCTACACACTAAAGGATATCGAATTATGTTGTTTTGATGGCTATGAACATGGTTTCGAATCACATAGTGTTCTTGAGGAACTCTTGATAAATAGAACATATCAAGGCGATCGTATGTTGAATTATCGTTATTTTTAGATATGAAGATCGAATGTTCGTTAAGTCATGTTGATGGTAGTGGTAGAATTCGTATGTTCTTGATGAAATATGAATTATGATAACAATTTGGAATCCGAAAAGATTATGATTGATCATCGAATATGATTTCCTTTACATTCGTATCCGTAATCATATTTTGGTTGTGAATTCGTAATTGTTTTAGTTGGATTGTTCGGACTTGTGTCTAATCGAGATATTGTGAAATCATTGAGTTTGTTGATCAGTTATATTGATTGTTAATTATCGGATTTCGGTTGTATGGTGGATATGAGTTCGTAGTGGTTTGATTTATACCATTTGGTTTTGTATATGATCGAGGTGTCATTGAACCGTTGAGGTTGATTGGTTGGATATGTCAGTTATTGATAGTTATTGGATTGTTGTTTATTGATCATTGCAATAGGTTATGATAATTGATCATCACTTAGAAAAGTGTGTTGCGGTCGTGTTCGAGGATGCTCGTGGATTGCATAGATCGAGGCCGAGGAACTTATAGACGACAGCAAGGAATTTGTAACGGCTTCATCGGTGGCAAGTTATTACTTGCTCAGTTTATAATATTTAATGAATGGTTTCAGTTTCATTCATTTATAACTCGTATAGCGATGATTATAATTGTAAACTCTGGAGATTTGGATTGTATGTGGTTTTACGATTTTTGGGAGTTAAATCATAATGTATATGATTTACATTTGTTATTGGTATACTTGGCATCGAGGGTACATTGTGATAAATACAAGAATGTGAATTATCTATGGTCCGTGGTATATTGGATCGTCGAACATCGAGGATAATCGTCGGTGATGGTTTTGACATTGAGCTTGCTCTCGAAGGACTCGGGGCAAGTATCCTAATTTGATTTTGGTTTAATGTGGATGATTTCGATCATGCATAATGTCGTTCATGTTATTGATTCATATGTTGTTCATGTTGATGAACATATTGATTTGCATATGTGTATGCATAGTCGTATTGTGTGTGTTATGTTGATCCGATGGGATCGTGTGATCTATGCTGAGGGCGCTGGATCAGATGTCCACCTCGTGTCGATCCGACGGGATCATCTTGAGATCTATGATGAGGGTGTTGGATCATTGGACGGGTTTTTCCACCTCGTATTGGTCCGATGGGATCATCTTGGGATCTATGCTGATGGGCGCTGGATCATTGGATTACCCTGTGTTGTGTCGATGGAATCATGTGGATTCGCATTGTTGGTTTTACCATGTCTTGTTGTTCTGCATATGTATATTTTTGGTTATCCACCTCGTGTTGATCTAGTAGGATCATCTTGGGATCTATGCTGATGGGCGTTGGATCATGGGATTTCCATTGAGTATACATTGTTGTTCTTGTTTTGAGCATATTGACGTTGTCATATAAGTATGCATTTGTAGGTCTTGTATTAGGACCGTGTCCGTATGTTGCACTGATTTGATCTCGGATTAGACTGACATGATTGTCGTGGTATTGTGCATCTTGAGGTATGTTCCGTATTCCCTTTGGTAATTATCTTTTGATGGACAATCGATTATCGTGTTGAGATGTGATGAGGCTACCCGATGGATTCGGTTGGACATAGTTAGTAGATTTTGTAACAGTGAGTTATGATGATGTTTGAGAACCTTGGGCATTGTTTGAGATACATTACATATGTTTAGGTATGAGCTTATCGTGTTGCTGAGAATAGGAGATGTGAATTTTGGTAAAGTTATGGTGGTAAGATTACATTGGTAGTATTCTTACTTGGTATTTCATTGGTATGTAATTGTTGATGTAATGTGACCGTTATCGTTGTTGAGTATTATGGATGACCCCGTCGTGGGCTTTATTTTTAGGTTCTTGGAATATCGAGCTTGTAGCGGTCGTAGAGAGATGAGCTTCCCGGAGGTTACTGGCTATGGCATGTGTTTGTCAATCGAGTACTTTAACTAGTTGTTGTATTCCGCAGCCAGAGTACTTTTAACTGTTGCCATTTCCGCTGCATGAGTATTTATAAATGAGCTGTCATTATTTGGTAACTTAAGTTACTTTGGAAAATTGATTTCTAAACTATTGAGTTTTGGCATTTCGGGCCTTGAAGTTTTCAAATGAGAGTTTATGACGGTTTTGATAAATGGATTTTATAAAGTCTTCAAATATTTTTAAAATATAGTACCATCGATAGCCTTTTGGGCATTTGTAACAACAACAACAACAACAACATCTAAGCCTTAGTCCCAAAATGATTTGGGGTCGGCTAACATGAATCAAACTTTGAAACCGTCAATAATCGTTACATAAATAACATAAAAGGAAAAAAGAGGGAAAAAGTAGAGAAAAAAGCAAATAAAAAAAGAGAGTGAAAAAAAAAAAAAAGATAACATGAAATAAAAGAAAATAGGAATTAAGAAAAAAAAAAAAAATCAGACTCCATCCACCATCCGTATTCTTTCCCGCCACATTTGCCTCTCCATCACCATACTTTCTCCAATTCCAAGAAACCGCATATCATTTTCAATCATCTTTATCCAAGTTTTCTTGGGTCTTCCTCTACCTTTCACAACATTACTTGCTCCCCAACTTTCTAGCCTCCTCACTGGGGCATCAATAGGTCTTCTTCTCACATGACCAAACCATCGTAATCGATTCTCCATCATCTTGTCTTCTATAGACGCAACTCTTACCTTCTCTCTGATCACCTCATTTCTGAGCCGATCCTTTTTTGTATGACCACACATCCATCGTAGCATACGCATCTCTGCCACATTCATCTTTTGAACGTGACACTGTTTTACAGCCCAACACTCGGTGCCATATAACAGCGCAGGCCTAATTGCCGTGCGGTAAAATTTACCCTTTAATCTATGTTTCCAAAATTCTCTTTTAGCCTTGTGGGTTCCATCTCGGGGCCCACGACACTGTAATATTCCTGGATGGCTCTGGGGGTGTTACAGAATATGGTATCAGAGCTTAGGTTGAGAAAACCTAGGCAGTTGGGTTGAGTCAAGTCGTGATTCTATCGTCTCATTCGAGTTGTACATTGACGAATATTAGAGCCCTGAGTTTTTCTTGTTCACTCGGGCTTGTGTGTTATGTGATTTACCAGTGTGGTACTGTGGTTGTAAACCTTTTCAAAAGGCATTAACGTGTTTTTTCGGATAGAGATGTGTCGTATTTTGAGTTGAACTGATTTTTCAAAATGGATGTTTGAAAATATCCGAGTATTTTCTAGAGTTGAGACGTGTGCTAGTATCACGGGGAATCATCGGCTTCACGATCTGTAAGTATTTGGAATTTTGAATTACATTGAGGTTAATTGCAGTTATAAGTTGATGTACCTTGAGAAACATTCGGAATGATATTATGTGTTACTGTATGAGGTAGCATGATATAATAGTTGGGACAGAGCCGATGATCTTGAGAAACTGTGATTTGGAAAGATCAGTATGTCGGTAAAACTTGGGAAACAGAGTTGTGTAGTTCGGAGAATGTTGTGAATTTTTGAGAGGAATATGTAGTCATGTTAGTTCATTTTGAGATATATGAAACTGTTTTTGAGTATTTCAAAATGATACTTTTCAAAATGAATATTTTACGGAAAATGATTTTGGGCCGAGACCCAATCGATTTTGAAATAGTTTTATAAATCAGGACTTGGGGTCCAAAAGGGTTTTCTACTTTCGAAATTCTTGTAATATAGAACGGGATTCGGGCTGAGACCCTAATGTTTCAAAAGGCTTTTCTGTTTTCCTAAACCTCCCGAGATTTGTAAAATGCTTTACCAATCGTTTATCTATTTCCTACTGCCTTTCGTGGTTTTGGTTTATTTGTCCAAATAAAACTTCTCAAGTAGTGTTTTGCTGTGTTTGATTTGTTGAGTATTCGATGTTTTGTCATAGCATAGTTGAGGTGATCCAGGATGGGTTAATGGTCGACGTTGCGAGTCGTATGTGGAAAAAGGAGTTTTTATCGGAGTCTATATATTGAAATTTTGGAACTCTATCGTGAGGTTTTCCGATGTAAGGTTAGTGGTTTTGGTAAGAAGCCTAACTAGTGTTCATGGATATGGATTTGGGAAATCATTTGCATAATTTCATTTTATTTAATCGTGTGTATTCGAAAAGAATTGTCATCGAGAACTTGACGTAAGCAAACCGATTTAATTTTTCGAAAATTGATTTTGTGGTCCTATGAAAATTTATGTTTTGAGTTTTGGAATTCTTGAAAGAACTTTCGAAAATTTGTCTTATTAATGAGACTATATGATTTCAAACTGGTTTTGAAAATGTGACTGATATACATGCACATTTAGTGCATAGTGCATATCATGGTGAAGTTATGAGTGTGACTCACAAACTGGATAATACATCAGTATGGTACGATGAAAAGATATCCAAACTTTAGTATGGTAGTTTGGTTATCCAGGGATGATAGGTTGATTGATCAGATAAGAGAAATTTACTGCGTGTTGTAGATTCAGTACAGGATGTGATTTTGGAACAACGAGTTTTGTGAAACCGGGACATATGTGCTATGTGATTCCATTGGTATGGTAGTAGTGTGATTTTACCATAGTGATTTTTGAATGATTCCTTTGTAAGTGTGGATTTGGGGGTGGTGACCCCAGGATGGTTGTTTTGAGTAATGATTGGTCGTTCCCACTCTGTGTAGGATGGGGTATATTCATCAGTTTGTGGCTTGTTGTTCATGCGCCAAGGGGTATGTTCAACTGTAGGGTGTGTTTCTTTGAGATCCACTGTATGTGATTGGCGTAACGTTTTGAGAATTTTATTCGTCCGTATATCTGTCTCTATGGTTCTGTGTTGATCGTGTTGGAACTTACCGTGTGAAGGTATTCTCGATTATCGTTGATCGTTCATTGGTGATATTGGAGCTTATCATGTTAACGATATTCTCAGTTGTGTTTTGACCTTCGGATTGGTCGTTTGGGGTTTATCATGTCAATGGTATTCTCGGTTAATTTGATAGTTGATCATTGTTAATGATCGTATGAACGTTCGAATTTTGTGTCAATGTTTCGGGATGTGTTGCCATTGTTTTGAGCGTTTGTCTCTCAAGTGTATCGTATATTATTGATTGTATCAGAATTGGGACCTGATTGTGCGATCGGGCAGACATGATTTGACACGGATAGATTATTTCATTCGAAGATGATATATTTTGTTGAGACTCATGGAATTGTGATTGTAAGGGTATTGAGGTTTAACAGTGAAGTCACTTGCTAGTATCTCAGGAGATCGTCGACTTTGCGCATTTGTAAGTATACTATTTTGGTTATTCGGTAATGATAATGATTGATTGTCTAATATCCGGAATTTCTACTACTGTTGTTTGATATTATTTTATCCGAGTTATATTGTACAGCGTGGAATCTGTACAGTATGGATAAAATAAATAAAGGACTGAGATGTCGGTATCGGTATAATTGTCGTATCTGGTCGACAGTTGCATTGAGGATATCGTGTATCAGGTTATCGTACTTCCGATATAGGGTATATCGTATAAGAATGTTATTGGATCCAGTATATGTATTTAGTATGTGTGTATGTTGTTGTTACCCAAAATATTATCCGAAGATAGTATTGCTGGAATGATCGAGTAACAAACAAATACGAGAACACTTCCGTGAGAAAATAGATAACACAAGATTTGCCGGGGTTGTTAATCCCGGGCTTGAATGCTCTCGCGAGATGTTATTAATAAATATACTGTCGAGTACAAATATTAATGTTAGAATTATTACAATGAGTGTAAAGACTTCTAGCTATCTAAGCTATAGAGCGTGTAGATTGCCGGAAGAACCAGATATGAAGATCTGTGAGTTCTTGCTTGGGATGTATGATATGTGTATATGGATATCAATATGAATGTATAAGTGATTGCCAGATGAGTCTTTGATTCTCTCTCTGTGTATAATTTGCACTGTATTCACGGTAAAATCGCATGATCCTGGACACTTGTTGTGAGCCTCCTATTTATAGGTGACAAAGCTGCTGGGACCTCTCGGGCGATCGCGGGCGATCACCGTTTTCTATATTATAATAAGATGGCCGATCGTCCCATCACGTGAGGTTGTTCCCTTAAGGTCTGGGGCTGCTGTTGCCAACCAGCTGTGCGGGCCAATGGGAAGCCTGCACGCGTCCTGAATCGCTGTCCAGGGAGGACCCACTTTGTACCTTTCGGCGGCCCTGTCGGTAGGTGAGGTAGGTGACAGGCTGGGGTCAAATGTCCTATCTGTCGGCGCCCTTTGTGGATCTGTTCGTGGGCCACCGTCCAAGATTCGGTCTTCGACGACTTTGACGGATGCTGGATCCATGCGTGGCACGAGACGATCGTCTCTAGTTCGGACATCAAGACGATCGCCAGATATCGAAAGACGATCGCCGTGTACCAAAAGACGATTGCCGTGTACTGAAAGACCATCGCTGTGTACCGAAAGGCGATCGCTGCATACCAAAAGACGACCGCTGTATGTACCGATCACTGGGCGTTTGCCCTGAGTATTTCTTCTATGGTTGGCTCTCTGATCGTCTAGGCCGATCGCCATTGAGGCGTATTAATCGTCGTACAACAATTTCCCCCCAGCTCGCTTGGATGTTTGAAAACACGGGGTGAGGTGGCACTGTTGGCGATCGCCAATGTTTAGACGATCAGGAGATCTGATTTCAAATTCGGACGATCTCCTTTTATGCTAGGAGCAGCGGGAAACGAAGGCGGGCTCTCGAAACGTTGCAAAGACACGCGTCGCGCTACCATTGGGGGAGTCCGACGGTCTGTCAGACTTGTCGCCTGCGTGACCTCGAAAATACGCGTACGCGGGATTCGAGGCCTGCATTTAATGTGTCCCCCCATTGACGGTTGCACTCCAGCCCTCGAAATTTTGCCTATTTGCATAGAGACCCCCGCTTCCATCTATAAAAGGGGCTAGGGTTACTCCATTTTTACTCTTCACGCGTCCTTGCCTTCTTGCTGAAACTCTGCAGAAATTTCCGCAGCTTGTTGTGCCGAACGTCTTCCTTTTTCTTTTTAGGTAAGAAAACCAATCTTCTTCCTCCTTTTACTTTTTAAGAATATGTCGGTAGGATCTAAGACCTTCGAGGCCGGAAGCACTTCCGCCGCGGCGGCTTCGCCTGACCGGGAGGAGATTCCTGTGGGACTTGATATGTATACGGCCGTTGAGGCCATTCGTGCGGGGATTGCACCCGCAGAACTCGAAGAGCTCTTCAACGAGGCCGAAGTGGCGAAAACGGCGGCGACGGCGGAGCAGGGGGCGTCGCCGGCGGACGAAGATGAACTGGTGCGGATGATTTGGAACAGGAAAGTGTATTCGGTCCCGCTTATATGGCTTTCGCCAAGATTATGGAGGGGATCGCCGGACCCTATCCGGAATTTGACTTTGAAGCTTACTCCGTCGTTCATCCTTACGAACATGTGAAGCGGGCGGTGTTTCGGGCCGCCGACCCGTCTCAGTGGACCCTTGGTAAGATCCGGAGTTCGGAGACCCGGAAAGACTTGAGCCGCTGGAGGGCAAAATATCATATTCCCTCTGACGTTTTCTTGCACGTGCCCTCGGAAAATGAACGTACCGACCAACCGCACGAGGGTCTGGTCGCTGTTAGTGAGATGGTTATGGAGGCCTGTCTGCGATTCCCATTGCCGTTAGTCGTCTCCTATTTATTGGTCGCCTGGAATTTGGCACCCCTCCAACTGACGCCGAACGCCTGGCTACAGGTCATCTGCACTTTGACACTCTTCGGCGGTCACTGGTTGTTCCGGCTTATTTCTGCGATGGAGATGAATTATCTCTTCAAGCTGGCTGTGCAGAAAGGGTCGATCGGCGGTTATCACATTCAGGGTCGGATGGGAAGAGTGGTCCTCGGTGTGCCGAACAAGACCAAGGGCGACCTGGCTAAATGGTGCTGGGTCGGAGGAGCGTGGCGATCGACATCAAGTGACAGGCCGGAGGAGGAGTTGGAGATCCCCACCAATTTTCGGGAGAGAAATCCGAGTAAGGGTTTAACTCTCCCTTTGATCGGACTTGTATTGGACTGATCTAATTTCGTTTCCTTTTTGCAGGACCACTTGTTCCAGCAATCGACGATCTTCCTTTCGACTTCTTGATCGTTTGGGAGCGGATTCGTGCCTTGCCGGATTCCTTCATCGACGTTCGCTCACTCAGTCGCGAAGTTCACCGGTTGGTGGCTCGATTATTTCGTTTCCCACGTCATCTGAGAGCTCCAGGTATAAATTTAATTTCTTTTTCCTTGCTTGACGATCGTCTCCAGGAGGTCGTAACGTCTAGGTAGCTGTCTAACTTGTTTGTACTTCTTCTTTGACAAAGGTTCACTTTCCCCTTTTGCCGAGCCACCTCCAGAGATGCCATGTCTAACCCGGGACTTATCGGTCGCCTACACCAGGGTAAGAAGACTGGTCGTGTTCCTGCGACGTCGTCTCGCTCTGCCCCTGTGGTGAGGCCCGCTGTGGTGCTGGTCGCCGAGCCGGAAATTCAAGAGGGGGAACAACTCCAGCGCAACCGCAAGAGGCGGAGGCCGGAGGGGTCCCTGCCGACGGCTGAGGCGGATTTGGCTATTCTGGAGCCGCCGATCGCCGCTCCCCCCGTCTATTCCGTTCCAATGGCGGAGGGGTCTGGTCCCAGGCCCTCGGCGTCCGGCTCCAGGTCCCCGGCTGGATTTATGAAAAGAGCGGCGATCGCTGAGGCCGAGACTTCTCGGGGAAAGCCCTATTTTGGCCGCGATCCTGAGCTGGTGAACAGGTGAGATCGGATTGAACTTTCTGAGTTAGGTATTTTGAGTAAGGTATAGACTAACTCCTTGGTTTCTTTTGTTTGCGCTGCAGGGTCCGTCTTGCTGACCCGGATGTTGCTCCTATGGTGCTAGACTTTTTGTCGAGTAAGACTCCGCAAAAGTCCCTCGACGTCCCTACTTACGTCCAGCAGGCCATCACCTCACTGCCCAAGGCTTGGACGACCGACCTCGATGCGATCGCTCGTCGGCGATCTGGAGACTCCATGCAGGCGACCATTGCCTTGGCTCTCCAGACGGCGACCATGGCCGTCCAAGCTACCAGGGATTTTGAGGGGCGACCTTCTACTGCTCGCCTCCATAGCGACCTCGAGGCCGCCCGGAACACAAACATCGAATACGCCAACCGGATCCAGTCTATGGAGAAGGAGTACGTAGAGACGGCCAAACGAGCTAAACAGGACGTCGACCGACTGAAGCAAGTGCTGAGCCGCTCCAAGGAAACGGCCGATCGGTTCCGTGACCAGGAGAAAGAAGCTCGCCGGAAGCATGCGGCTTCGCAGGAGGAGGTAGCCGGACTGAAGGCGTCGGTGGATCGACTCAACCGTGAGCTGGAGGCGGCGAAAGGAGAGCTGGAGAAGGCCAAGGGGGAAATGGCCGCTAAGGTGGTCGAACTGGCAGAAGCTGAGAAGACGACCGCTGAGCTGAGAGGGCAGCTAAAGGCGATCGAGACCGATCCCTACCTCAATGTTGCACTCGTTAGCGAGTTTGCTTATTACGTGGCCTATGTTGATGCTGTCCAAGCCGCAAAAAAGGTAGGGATCGAAATCCATCCTTTGATGGAGAGCTTCAAAGTCTATGCACTCGAGCACCCTCTGCACCCGAATTTCTCCCTGCCGATCCTTGACCTCGTCGACTTTTGGATCGACTTGAGTTGGTATCCTTTCCACGACAAACTCATTTATCCTGAGGCCGAAGGGGGAGCTCATGCCGATCCGCCACCTGAGGGTGAAGACCAGTCGGCGGGGCCCTGAGAGATCTCTTTGTTTTCTTTCACTTGTAATTTTTGCTTTCTCTTTGTATTTCCTTCGGGCTTCGTAATGTACGAAATCTTTGTTATGAATAAAATATTCCTTTTTCGCACTTTGTGTCTTTTCATGTACGATCACTTGTAGATTTTGTCGAACAATTCCCATCGTCCTGCGTGTGTTTGAGCGAAGCCGATCGGGTACGGTTCCTTCTTTCCGATCGCATTTAGGATTAGCTCGCCTCCTTTGCCCCCTTGTTTTTGTTTGTTTATTGTAAGTAAGGGAAAAAATAGTATGTTTGGTGAGCTGTCCTCAGTTTGCCGATTTTGAGGAATCGTGCACGGTCGCGGAGTTCGATGGACCGACCTCCACAACCGTGTCTTTGTGTGTGTAATATCCGGAATTTCTACTACTGATGTTTAATATTATTTTATCCGAGTTATATTGTACAGCGTGGAATCTGTACAGTAGAGATAAAATAAATAAAGGACTGAGATATCAGTATCGGTATAACTGTCGTATTTGGTCGACAGTTACATTTGAGGATATTGTGTATCAGGTTGTCGTACTTTTGATATTGGGTATATCGTATGATGATATTATTGGATTCAGTGTTTGTGTTCAGTGTGTCTTATGTTCGCTTTTGGTATGTCGAGACGTTGGACAAGAACTGCGGAAAATGGCTAAGTATAGCCTTATTAGCGCACGCTGATATTCATGCATAACGCACGCTATCGTGCAGGATTAGCGCACGCTACGTTTATAGGTTAGCGACGCTAGTGCGCATGAATCGGAAGGAATCTGCGTGTGGACCCGGCCGCTTTGCGCACGCTCGTAAGTCAGCGGTTGTTGTCACGAAGTATTAGCGCACGCTAAAATATTAGGCTTAGCGCACGCTAACTATGTATCATCAACAAGGAATCTTATCCTTGCCGAATCTTTGTCGAGAATATGGGGGCGAGTGGTAGGTGAACACTGTAGCAAGTCAACTTCGGATAGCGCACGCTAAGATAAATGACTTGCGTACGCTAAGCAGGATGTTTTACGTACGTTAATGCATGGGCATTACGTACGTAAGTTAGTTTACGAAGCAAGACAGTAGCCTCTGGGCTTCGATAGCGCACGCTAACAAAGTCAGTTAGCGCACGCTAAGGCTAGCGCACGCTAAACATAAGGGTTTAGCGCACGCTAGTAAGGTATTCTATATAAAGGGACAAACATGTGTCATGAAGCATTTCGTCCATTTCTTTCCTTTCACCCGATAGAGACAACCTTGGGAGAACATTTGGAGTTCCTAAACACTGAGAGATGATGATCTTTAACAAGATTAAGATGGAGAGCATGGATTCAAGCCTTGTTCTTCAAGTTATTCATGATTCTTGGAATGGAGTCTAGTGTTCTTATTCTTGGTTCATCCAATCCAGGTAATTTTCGTATCCTCTTGATGATGGTTCGTTTTTCTTGGATGATTTCATGTAAGGAGCATGTTGGATAATCATATGATGATGTTATATGAGATTCAATGGAATTTTGATAAGAGTTTCGGATGTTAGTTAAGATTCTTCTTACTATAAGGATGGTGATTCGTTTAACCCTATCTAAGATGGATTTCTGAATCTTGTTAATTATATTGATCGATTTAGAGGAGTTAAATCATGATACGAGGTTGAATTCCGGATTGAATATGATATGATCCTTGTTATCGAGTCGGTTTGATTGTTGGTGTTATTATTGATATATGGACAATGATATGATCCTTGTGATAGTTATGGTGTCGTTTATCTTCAAGAGATATGGAGATTCATATCTCCCTTCATTCGGATTCGTAGTTGCAAGATGCTAGTCGATGCTTGGAATGCATGCCACTGTACAGCATTAGCGCACGCTAAGCTTACTGGCTAGCGCACGCTAACGGGAGCAACTTAGCGCACGCTACGTTAGGTGATTAATGTGCGCTAAGTAGGCAGACAGTGCAGTATTTTTGTGTTTTGATTAGGAATTCGTGATGGTTTGACTTGGTTGGTTCTGACTGTGTTTATTCGAGGTTGTGTTGAACCGTTGAGTTCGATTGGTTAGTATTGTCAGTTGTTGATTGTTATCGGATATCTGTTATTTGATTTCTTCGATAGGTTGAGATTGTTGATCGGTGATTATAACCGGATATTGCGGTCGCGTTCGAGTATGTCCATTGTATTGCTTTTGATCGGGGCTAAGGAGCTCGTAGACAAAGGCAATGTGTTCGACAACAGCTTCGTGGTATCGGTATCGAGGCAAGTTATTACTTGCTCAGTTATAATATTTAATGAATGGTTTCAGTTTCATTTCGTTTATAATGCATATAACGATGATTATTATTGTGAACTCTGGATATTCGGATCGCATATCGTTCTTTCGATTCTGGGAGGTAAATCTTAATGTATATGCTTTATCTCAGTTATTGGTAACTTCGAGTATCGAGGTTACATTATAATAAAGACGAGGATATGAGTATCTATAGTTCATTGTTCGTATGGATCGCCGAGCATTGAGGATAATCGTCGGTGATGATTGGACATCGAGATTTCTCTCGAAGGACTCGGGGCAAGTATCTTATATCGATTCAATTAGAGTTAGTGATTTGATCATGCGTATTATCATTCATGTTGTCGAACATGAGGTCGTCTTAATTGATTTGTCATATTGTCGTTCATGTTGCGTTGTTCATGATGATGAACATATTGTTTTGCATATGTGTATGCATATTGTGTTGTTTATGTTGTGTTGATCCGATGGGATCGCGCGATCTATGCTGAGGGCGCTGGATCGGATGTCCACCTCGTGTTGGTCCGACGGGATCATCTTGGGATCTATGCTGAGGGCGCTGGATCATTGGACGGGTTTTTCCACCTCGTGTTGGTCCGACGGGATCATCTTGGGATCTATGCTGAGGGCGCTGGATCGTTGGATTACCCAGTATTGTGTTATTGTTGTGCATATGTATATTGTTGGTTATCCACCTCGTGTTGATCTTGTAGGATCATCTTGGGATCTATGCTGAGGGCGCTGGATCATGGGATTTCCATTGAGTATACATAGTTGTTATTGTTTTTGAGCATATTGACGTTGTCATATGAGTATGCATTTGTAGGTCTTGTGTTAGGACCTTGTCCGCATTGCATTGTTCTGATATCGGATTAGACTGATATGATTATCATGGCACATCATATCTCGAGGTATGTTCCATATTTTCCTTTGGTATTTGTCTTGATGGACGATCGGTTATCCTCTTGGGATTTGATGATGTTATTCGATGGATCGTATTGGTCAGAAATAGTATATTTCCGTATCGTGAGTTGGTTATGACAGTTTGAGAACCTTGAGTATTGTTTGAGGTACAGTACTTATATTATGTTCGAGTTTATTGGTAAATCGAGTACATGATGTGAAATGTGATAATGGCTACTCTGATGAGAATCACTTGAGTAAGCAAAGTTATGGCGGTAAGATTACATTGGTCGTATTCTTATGTTGTATTCTCATTGGTATGTTATTATTAATGTGATGTGACAGTTATCATTGTTGGATATTATGGCTGACCCCGTTGTGGGATTTCTTTTAGGTTCTCGGAGTATCGAGCTTGTAGCGGTCGTGAAGAGATGAGCTTCGGAGGATACCGGCTAGGACATGTTACGTACATTGAGTTTCTTGATTGGTTCTTGTTTTCCGCTGCTAGAGTATCGTTTTGGTTGGTCTTTTTCATTGCGTGAGTATTTTGAGACGCTCTTTTGGTATCTGGTAACTGAGGTTACTTTGGAAATCGTTTTCTAAACTTTTGAGTATCGGCTGTTTGGCCTTGCGATTTCAAATGAGTTTTACGACGGTTTTTGATAAATGGATTTTATAAGTCTTTGTGAATTTTTAAAATTAGTACCGTCGTTGGCCTCTTGGGCATTTGTAAATGTTTGTGAAAATTTCTTTTTAGCCTTGTGGGTTCCATCTCGGGGCCCACGGCGCTGTAATATTTCCGGTTAAATCTGGGGGTGTTACAGTGTGCGAGGGACATTGTCTATCCTGCGACTCACTTTATTGTGAGGGTCCTCCGTTAGGCTGCGCCTTCCTTGTATTTAAACGAAAGGCGGGCGATCTTGGTCTGGAGGAGTCCTTGCACGGGGCGTCGTCGGTTTATTCGACTCCACGTCCGAGGCTTTGTAAGCACCTTTCTACCTCGGGTCGGCATGTTAGATGACAACCCTCGACGGTATACGTTGTGACGTGGTAGGGACGCGTCGCCTTGTCCGAGTACATCATGTCAGATGACATACTTTGAGGTCGTGCGAACGTGTCCACTGATCATTTTGGAGGGTCCTTTGGCTACGCCGGCCTCGTATTTAAACGAAAGGCGGGCGATCTTGGCCCAAAGGAACCTTGCATGGGCGAAGCTGTCGGTTCCATCGACCTCCAGGACCATGGCTGCATTGATTCTACCTCGTATCGCCATGAACAACGATCGTCAGCGGTATGCGATATGCCTGGTGGGGCGATCGCCAGAATAGATGGGATAGGAAAAAATCTCATTACATTCCTTGTACATAGGATAGTAGAAACTGATTTACAAAGTTTTCACTGGTAGTATTTCTTCAGATGTACGGCGTTCCAGGGATATCGATCCGGAGTACCGTCAGGAAGTTCAAGTTCGTAGGCTCCCTTAGTTAGCCACTTAGATATCCTGAACGGGCCTTCCCAGTTCGGACCAAATACACCTGTGTGGGTCTGGATCTTTTTGAGGACGAGATCGCCCACCTGAAACCTTCTCTCCTTGACCTTCGAATTGAAGAACTTCTCGGATCTCCTTTTGCGGATTGTGTTCCTCATTTCTGAGGTCAGTCGTCGTTCTTCGAGCATGTCGAGGTCGATCCGTCGGGCCACATCGTTGTCGGTCATCATCTCTTGTTCGGTTCGATGGCTGAGGACGGCGATCTCCGAGGGAATCACCGCTTCTGTTCCGAAGGCGAGGGCGAATGGGGTTTCGCCGGTTGAATTACGGGTCGTCGTTCGATAAGACCACAAAATGTCTGGGAGCTCGCTTGCCCATCGTCCTAGCCTGGATTCGAGTCGCGCTTTAATTGTGTGTTTGAGGATCTTGTTCACAGCCTCTACCTGCCCGTTCGTCTGAGGGTGATAGGGAGCCGAGAACAACCTTTTGATTCCCCACTTCTCACAGAATTGCATGACTTCTAAGCCGTCGAACTGCTTTCCGTTGTCGGATATGATGGTCTGGGGCAGGCCAAATCGGCATATGATGTTTCTCCAAATAAACTTGATCACTTGCTCTTGGCCGATCTTGTTTAGCGGTTCGGCCTCAGCCCATTTGGTGAAATAATCGACCCCTACGATGGCGAACTTACAGCCTCCTGGAGCCGTCGGCAAAGGACCTATAAGGTCGATTCCCCATTGCGCGAATGGCCAAGGGCTGTACATGGAGGTGAGCTGTTCGGGGGAGATTTTAATGTTTGGTCCCATTACTTGACACCTATGACACGATCTGGCATATGCGATCGCATCCTTCTGAAGTAATGGCCAGAAAAAACCTTACCTGGTTGTTTTATGGATGAGAGCTCATCCGCCAGCATGGTTTCCACAGGTCCCATCATGGATTTCGGCTAAGACGAGCCGACCTTCCTCCGGTGTAATACACTTGAGGAGGGGAAGGCTGAAAGCTCGCTTGTAAAGCCGGTCGTCCGATAGGGTGTATCTGGTCGCACGTAGCCGGAGTTGGCGAGCTTTGATATGATCGTCGGGGACCGTTCCGTCCTTTAAGTATTTGACGAACGGAGTCATCCAGTTTTCCTCGGCAACAGCAACCGTGGTAACCAGGCCTCTGTCGATCACTGGCCTCGCTGATTTTGTAATTTGGATATTAGAAAAATCGGCTGCCCCATCTGATGACGCTAGCTTGGATAGGGCATCGGCCTGGGAGATGTGCTCTCGCGGGACCTGTTCGATTAGCACTTCCTCGAATTTTGCGCACATTTCGGCGACCAGCTCTTGGTATTTGATCATCTGTTCGCCGCGCGCCTCATATTCTCCCTTGACTTGGTTCACGACCAAGAGGGAGTCCATGAAGATATGGAGGCGACGAACATCCAGGGCGAGGGCCAGATCGAGCCCGCCTACCAAGGCTTCATATTCGGCTTCATTGTTGGTCGCACAAAAACTGAAACTCACAGCATTAGTGAAACTTTGTCCGTCGGGACTGATGAGGACAATCCCTGCCCCTGCTCTCGAATTGGTCGCCGAGCCATCCACATATAATTTCCAGGCAGGTCGGCCGATCTGGGTTGGACTGTGAGAGAACGTTAGTTCCACCACGAAGTCCGCCAGAGCTTGGCCTTTGATCGCCGTGCGAGGAGCATATGTGATACCGTATTGGGCGATCTCCAGTGACCTCCTGAGGAGTTGCCCGTTGGTGTCTGGTCGGTGAAGAACTTGCCTTAGAGGTAGAGTTGTCAGGACTTCCACTTGATGTTCGAAGAAATAAGCCTTTAGCTTACGAACACTCATGACAAGGGCATAGGCGATCTTCTCCAATGGTATATAGCGTGTTTCAGCATCATGGAGTGCTTGACTAATGTAGTAGATCGGCAAGTAGACTTGTCCCTCCGCTCGCACTAAAACGGCACTCAGTGCGACCTCCGAGGCTGCCAGGTAACGGAATAGTTTCTCACCGGGGACCGGCTTTGCCAGGATCTGTGGGTTAGATAGATATTCCTTTATTTTGGCGAACGCTATCTGACTTTCCTTCGTCCATGTGAACTTCTTGTTTTTGATGGTTGCGAAGAAAGGCTTGCTTTTATCGCCGAGCCGAGATATGAAACGGTTGAGGGCGGCTAGACAACCTGTGAGGCGTTGCACCTGCTTGACGTTCCGCGGCTCCTGCATGTCAAGGATTGCCTGAATCTTGGTGGGGTTCGCCTCGATCCCCCTTTGGCTCACAATGTGCCCCTGGAATTTTCCGGAGCCCACCCCGAAGTTGCATTTCTTGGGGTTCAGTTTCATGTTGAACTTCTTGAGGATGGCGAACGTCTCGGCGAGATCATTGAGGTGATCTTCCTTCTTAAGGCTTTTGACCACGATGTCGTCGATGTAGACCTCCATGGTCTTGCCGATCTGATTGGCGAACATTCTGTTGACTAGTCGCTGGTAGATTGCCCCTGCGTTCTTCAAGCCGAACGACATTCGGACCCAAAAGTATATGTCTTTTTCCGTGTGGAAAGATGTGTGTTTTATGTCTTTCTCCGCCATTGGGATTTGATGATATCCGGCGAAGGCATCCATAAACGACATCATTTCGCAACCTGCTGTACTATCGACCAAGTGATCAATATGAGGCATCGGAAAGTGATCTTTTGGACATGCCGCGTTGAGGTCGGTGAAGTCGATGCATAATCTCCAGGAGCCAGTCGGCTTTTTGACGAGTACCGCGTTGGCGACCCATTGTGGTTCGTCTGTAGCTACCCCGATTAATTTGTTGTTGAGTAACTTTTGGACTTCTATGTCGAGCGCCGCGTATTTCTCGGGACCGAATTTCCTACGTTTTTGGTGAACAGGCTTCATTGTCGGGTCGATCTTTAGATAGTGGCAAGCGTGCTAAGGATTTATGCCAACCATATCTTGATGCGACCAGGCAAAGAATCCGATGTTCTTTCATAGCAAATTGATCAGATCCCCTTTTAATTCGCGGTCGATGCTTGCGCCGATCTGTACTTCCCGTTCTGGATGAGCTGGATCTATCGTTATACTCTCCAACTCTTCGACGGGGACGGTCACCTCTCGTTTGGAACGATTTTTGGACTCGATCCTTGGATCGATGTCGAGACTTGGCTCGAAACCGATCCTTGGCTCGATGTCGTCCGTTAACCGAACCGAGATGGCGTCTCCTGAGTCGGGTTGGTACGATGCGCTCGGCTCGTCGATCTCCATGGGTTGATCGTCGATCGTTTCAATGTTACACATAGCATGGGAAGTATTGAAAGCAGTAACGACATAGGAGTAATTCCAACATCTTTTTGCCATTAGCTGATCTCCTTTTACAGTACCGACCGTCCCATCGGCAGTGGGAAATTTGATACAGTAAAAGAAAGACGAAGCGACCACCTCAAAGGTTTCCAGAAAGGGGCGACCTAGGAACCCATTATAAATGCTGGCCTATCTATGATTACAAAGTTTAGGTTCCTAGTAATCCTAACCTTGGGATCGTAAAAGCATATTAGCTCGACAGAGAGCTTGATCCTACCGTAGGCTTGGACTGTGTTTTCGCCGAACCCTTGGAGCACGGTGTCGAACGGCTTTATGAATTTGGTCAAGTTGCCGAGCTGGTCCAGGGCGGATTTGAATATGATGTTGCAGAAGCTTCCATTGTCGACCAGCACGCGATCGACCATCTTCCCAAGGATACAAGCAGAGATCACCAGTGCATCCTCTTTGGGGCATTGCACTCCCTCCCTGTCTTTGTTGGAGAAGGCAATGAGTGCATCTTTAGAAATGGTTGGCTCCGGAGGTACCACGACATGGACCCCGGCGAACGCCTTCAGCTCAGCCTTTCGCTTCCTGTTTGACATGGTGGAAACCGGGGAAAGGCCCCCGAGGTTTCCACCTCCTGCTTGAAGCATGTTGATCCGACCGCCAGGGTTGATCGGAGGAACCGACTCATCAGAGTACTCCGGCTCATGCTCGATTCTGGCGACCGGATTGGGAGGAGTTCTTTCGTTTTGTCGGCAATCACGCCCTCCGGTCCTCTCTGCCCTAGGTTCTGGCTTGGTGACCAAGTTGTCCAGTTTGCCTTCCTCAAACAGTCGCCAGAGCTGTCTGAGGAGGTCGCGGCATTGGCTTGTGTTGTGGCTGGGACTCTTGTGGTAGGCACAGAATTTGCTACGGTCTAGATGACCGTGGTCCCTTATCGGCTTTGGTTTGGAGAGCCACTCGCAACCCTTGATTGCATTGAAGATGTGGGCCGGAGATAAGTTGAGGTTGTGGAGAAGGTGGACCTCTACATCCTCGAAGGCCTTGAACTCGCCAGGCGGTTTGGCGACCGCCTTTCTGGGCTTGGCGACCGCCTTCTTCTGGACATGGGATGGTGCATTTCCTTCTCCGGAGGGTCCCTCGCCTAAGCGGAGGGAGAGCATCCTCTGCCTGGCCAAGAAGTCGGCGGCTCTGACGCGGAAGACCGTGTAGGTCGGGGGGATATTCTTTGTGAGGTGCCTGAACATGGGTGAGTGGCCGCAGAATCCCCCTAGGACTGAGTAGAGGGCGAGTTCGTCACTGATGGGCTCGCCGGTGAGGACTATATCGTCTACCCGGTCGATGTAATCCTCATCTGATTCGTCCTTCCCCTGCCTGATTTTCATCATGCGGTGGGGTCCTTCCGGGCGAGCAACTTTGGCGGCGAAGTACGACGTGAAGTTGTTCCCCAGCTTCTCAAAGCAATTGATTGAGCGAGGTGGTAGTGAGATGTACCACCTGTGGGCGAGGTCGCCCAAAGTTAACGGGAACATTCGACATTTCGTCGCATCTGATGCTCCACATCCGGTCATGTAGATCCGGAATTTGCTCAAGTGGGTCTCCGGATCTGACCTCCCTTCATATGGAGGCATTTGTGGGGGAGCGATCTTCGGTTGAACTGGGGCGAGCTCGATCTGAACCGCAAGTGGTTCATTTAACCCAGCGATCGATTTCCTGGCGCCTGCCCCAGTTTCCAGGAGCGCCTTCATCTCGTCGAGCTGGCGCTGCATGGCGGCCATTGTCGTCGCATGACTGCTCGCTGATTGGCTCCCGGAGCGCGACCCGAGGCGATCATGCACAGGTCCCATGGCTCCATGGTGGATGATGAGCTCCCTGCCAGTGGGTTCATTTATTGGGCGAGCGGGGGCTCGCTGACCGGCTTGTCTCTTGGGAGTCGAATATGCCGAACTCCTGGTAAAGGATTCGGACTCCGATGTCTCCCGGCTGGGGCCTGAGTGTCCGGGTCGCCATGAGGGATCGCTCCCTAGGCGGCTGAAGACAGAATCGTCCCGCCTCACGAGAGCCTTCTCCTGTGGCTCGGGGCTTTATGTTGATTTCTCAACATAGATCCCCTTAAGCTTCCGCTTGCCTGCCCGGCAGATGGCCGACGGAGTGATGTGGGCGAGTCGCAGGCCCTCAGTCGCTCCCAGAGGATGGCTATAGCCTCCTCAATCTGTTCCGCGGTCTGGAACTGATCGAGTGAGAGGCTAGAACCGTCCCTCGGGGGCGGGAGTGAGAGCGTAACGTCGCCACGGTCGCCTTCCGCCGTGGGCTGAGATTCGGTCCGGGCCGGAATGAGATTTTCGGTGGATCTTAGGGTGGCTCTCTTGGAAGTCGTAGCAGACGTCATTTTTCTGAAGGCTTTTCTGTTGAAGAACAGTGAGTGTTTCTTCAAGTATATGTCCGGAGAACAGTGAGTGTTCTTCGAGACGGTAGGAATAAAATGAAGGTTTAGGAAATCCCCTTCTTTTAGCGCCAATTGTTGTTACCCAAAATATTATCCGAAGATAGTATTGCTGGAATGATCGAGTAACAAACAAATACGAGAACACTTCCGTGAGAAAATAGATAACACAAGATTTGCCGGGGTTGTTAATCCCGGGCTTGAATGCTCTCGCGAGATGTTATTAATAGATATACTGTCGAGTACAAATATTAATGTTAGAATCTATTACAATGAGTGTAAAGACTTATAGCTTTCTAAGCTATAGAACGTGTAGATTGCCGGAAGAACCAGATATGAAGATATGTGAGTTCTTGCTTGGGATGTATGATATGTGTATATGGATATCAATATGAATGTATAAGTGATTGCCAGATGAGTCTTTGATTCTCTCTCTGTGTATAATTTGCACTGTATTCACGGTAAAATCGCATGATCCTGGACACTTGTTGTGAGCCTCCTATTTATAGGTAACAAAGCTGCTGGGACCTCTCGGGCGATCGCGGGCGATCGCCGTTTTCTATATTATAATAAGATGGCCGATCGTCCCGTCACGTGAGGTTGTTCCCTTAAGGTCTGGGGCTGCTGTTGGCGACCAGCTGTGCGGGCCAATAGGAAGCCTGCACGCGTCCTGAATCGCTGTCCAAGGAGGACCCACTTTGTACCTTTCGGCGGCCCTGTCGGTAGGTGAGGTAGGTGACAGGCTGGGGTAAAATATCCTATCTGTCGGCGCCCTTTGTGGATCTGTACGTGGGCCACCGTCCAAGATTCGGTCTTCGATGACTTTGACGGATGCTGGATCCATGCGTGACACGAGACGATCGTCTCTAGTTCGGACATCAAGACGATCGCCAGATATCGAAAGACGATCGCCGTGTACCAAAAGACGATCGCCGTGTACTGAAAGACGATCGCCGTGTACCGAAAGACGATCGATGCATACCAAAAGACGATTGCCGTATGTACCGATCGCTGGGCGTTTGCCCTGAGTATTTCTTCTATGGTTGGCTCTCTGATCGTCTAGGCCGATCGCCATTGAGGCGTATTAATCGTCGTACAACATATGTGTTTTCGGTATGTCGAGACAGGCGGTAACAGTTGAAATTGGCTAAGTATAGCATACTTAGCGTACGCTAATGTTGAAGACTTACGTACGCTAAATCACAAGAGTTACGTACGTTATGGCCGAGACATTACGTATGTAATAAGAGGAATCGGACAGTTGGGCCCGGTGTCGGCGGCTCTCGGCGCGGATGTGGACAGGTGAGTGAACGGATGAAGTTACGTATGTTATACAGGGTGTATTACGTGTTGGGAATAGTGCACTAGGACATTCGATGTGCCTAGATTTGTAATTGTCACATTTAAATAAAGTTATTTGATATCATTTATTTCTCGTTGATTATTATAATGTGTGCATGTTTTAATATTATAATAATCGAATAATAGTTATTCACGAATAATAAGATTATTCAAATGTCCCTGGTAAAATCGCGTTGAGTAGAGACTCAAGTGATTAATATACTAGTATAAGTTTGATTGATAATCATCGGATGATTATGCGTATGGTACGGATCAATCTTATGGGTATTGGTTGGAGAACTAATACTGGACCGACCCGCATTGAGATCACTGCATGGAAATGTCATAAGTGAATCTCAATACGGATGTCAATAAATCCTTGAACACGAGATTATCATAGAGTCCAACATGATAATCGCTATGCCTTGACGTAATCCAACGTCATCGAAACATGGTGATCATAAAGGTTAGCGATCGGGATTAGTGGGAGTCATGTAGAGGGCAATGAATAATCAAGATGGGGATTTGTCCTCTCTTAAGTGAGAGAGATATTCATTGGCCCCTCGATAAGTAGGATGAAGGAAATGCATGGCCATGCTCAAATGAAGAGTCATTTGATTCAATCAGTCTACTTAAGATCGAGAAAGCATTTGAACATAAATAAGTATGACAGACTCCATGACTTAGTTCAAATATGATATCGCGTGACAAAGGGATTTGACACGTTAAAAGGTTTAATGGACTATTAACTTATATTATTTGGGTAATCATAATGTCTTGCTAGAGGCCGCTTATGATTTATTATTTAATAAGGTAGTAAATAATTGCCAACATAATATAAGCCTTTTGGGTCGCACGTACGACAATTATAGACAAGTAGGAATAAATATCAACTGGGAATAATAAATATAATATTGGATATTATATTTATAAGGAGATTAAATAATAAGTAATATATAATATTGGATATTATATATATTGTATTATTTAATAAGTTGAGGGGCAACTAAGCAAATACTAGATTATTGAATCTAGGGTTTACTTAGTATATATATAAGGTCTTGGACAAGGAGTTGGGATGATAATACAAGACCTAAAAATCGGCCCTTCAAGGAGAAGAAAAATCGGCAATCTACATCATATTGTAGGAGAACGGAGTCGGTCGTCTCTCTTCCCTTAGTTGATCTTGATCAATAGTACAATCCTTCTAGTAAGGAATTTGTGTTGTACTATTTATCAATATTATTCGTAAGGATCTAGCAATCCGGCTTGTGGAATTGTTCGTGTGTGGATCACCAAAAGAGGAAGGAGATATTCATCTACTTCTAGTCCGGATCTAGAATTGCTCAATCGGATTAAGGTAATTCGATTAACTCTTTTTTAAACAATTAAATTCTGCATGAGATCCTAAATTGGGTTTTCACATTTATTGTTCCACGCGTTTTTACTCCGATTATTTTGTATTCGATACATAGAAAACCCAACAAAGGGTATCGAGCCAACTTGCAAGTAATTTAATTGTTTGTGTAGAACATATTTATGTGTAAATTATGTTCTTGATTATGTTTATAAAATATAGATTTTATAAAATCATTTTTCTGGTTTAATTTGA
Organism: Orobanche coerulescens; assembly: GCA_033398695.1. Taxonomy (NCBI): domain Eukaryota; kingdom Viridiplantae; phylum Streptophyta; class Magnoliopsida; order Lamiales; family Orobanchaceae; genus Orobanche; species Orobanche coerulescens. Next base: position 153,079,003 of record CM065809.1, on the reverse strand, counting down.
TTAAATTGGATCGTCAAAAATCAATTTTCTGGACTGTTTCGCTTTTTCGCGCGAACCGTTCTGGAACAGATCTGTTTCGAGATGGGTCGGGTCCGGGTCCGGGCGGATCTGGACCCGCGGGCCTTTTTTATTAAAAAAAAAAAAAATATTTTGACAAACCAGGGATTCGATCCTTGGTCACCAAGATTCCCGGGTGCCGACTTACCATATGGTCTACCATTTTGATTTGGAAAATATCACACGGATATTTTATAAAAGATAAGAAATCATTTTTCAAAATATGGCAAATACGTCCGCAAAACCGGGATTCGATCCCGAGTCTTTTGCGTTCATATCGGACCACTTACCATCTCGGCTGGGACAGGTTTTGGTAGCTTTTCTGTAGTTCTTTTTCTTATAAGCCTTATTTTAATATAAAAGTAAATTTGGAAATAATAGTTGCAAAATGTTGCAACTGAAACCGCCGGGTTTCGAACCCGGGCAAACCCGTGCCAGATATCGCTCGCAGCCATCTCGGCCAGAGTCCAGTTTTGTTCATGTGATGACACAAATTTTAATTATTGTCTGATTGTCAGATAAATTGATTATTTAGTATATTACATGCTTTATTAATTATTTGATAATTATTTATGGTATGTGTGTGGTGTATGGCATGACCATAAATTGACCAATGTGATTGGATAATTTAATTTCTTATGGGTTGGTTTTACGGCCTGCGTGTCATTTAATTATATTTGGTTTTACGGCCTGCGAGTCGTCTATTTAAATTGTTTATTATTTTACGGCCTGCGTGTCGTTTGTACTTCTTGTAATTTAATCTATTAGTGTAGTATTAAATTTCATTAATGTAATGAAGACAAGAAGGACGAGATAGATGGATTCGAGGAGCAAATTGATCGCGTATGACGTTCCAAGGAGTTGGAAGATCAATGAAGACCATATTTAACCCTTTAGATGACCTTTGTGATTTTCATGTTGGCTCATGAAAATCACGTTAGGATTATGGTCATGCTATACACGGTCCTATGCTTTATTGTCATGTGATGCGATGTATGTTTAAATTTATGCATGTATGTGATGCTATGTATGTTTAGATGTATGTTAGCAAACATAGACATTAACATAGGATAAAAATCCTCGTTAAAATTTTAATGCCGTTCATTTGTAAAACACCTATCAAGACTTGATCATCATGAGTGGGTCATGCCAAAGTGGGCACTCGGATTATCTTAGTAAGGTAGGATAGGTAATGGTGATACCTATACGTTTAATGAATTTGGAAATCAAAATAGTTTTGAACCTTAAGGCATAAGATGGGATTATAACATGCTTGGGCATACGATGCCAAATCCCATGATATAATCTAAGAGTTACATATGATGTAATCGATAAAGAGTTATCCACCTAAAGTAGTTCAATTCTAGCGTCATGCCAAAGTGAGTTTAGGATTGTACGAAATGGGATCTTAGCCCACTAAAATTACAAATGTTGTAAATTGAGGGTACTTTGTTTTAGTGGGAGTATTTTTCGAGAAATAAAATAATGTGACTAAATATTTTGCATATTGAATTTTGTAGAATGGCATCAAACAACACATCCACCATTTCAACTGCGATCCGTCCTTGAGAAGGACAAGTGAAAGAAAATGGCGGCAACTATCTGGATTGGATCAGGAGCACGAGAATAGTTCTCAAGCAAGAAAGAAAGCTGTATGTTCTTGAGGAAGAAATTCCGATGAGCCAGTGACAATGCAAATAAAGCAACAAAAGACAAATGGAAGAAACATTGTGATGATTCCATTGATGTCGGTTGTCTTATGTTAGCCACCATTTGTCCGTAACTTGGAAGAACTGGAGGAAATGGAAGCTTATGAGCTAAATGCTCACCTCAAGGAAACTTTCTCGAAGCATGCTAGGCAAGAGAGGTATGAGACCTTTCAAGCCTTGTATGCTTGCAAGATGGTTGAGGGGACATCCGTCGCTCACGTGCTCAAGATGAAAGGATATATTGATCATCTTGAAAGGCTTGGTTTTCCACTTTCTAAGGAGCACTCCACGGATGTGATCCTAAACTCATTGCCCGAAAGTTTCGGTCAGTTCATTATGAACTATAATATGAATGAGATGGAGAAGTCCATTCGAGCCGCATGGGATGCTTAAAACGGTGACGAGAATATTAAGAAGAAACCAAACCATGTGTTGATGGTCAGCAAAGGGAAATCCTTTAAGAACAAAGGCAAGGGCAAGGGTAAGGCAAAAGTTGCCAAATCTAAAGACCCTACTAGGCCGGGTTTCAAGGCTAAAGCTCCCAAAGATGGAAATTGCCATCATTGCAATAAACCAGGACATTGGAAAAGAAATTGCAAGATTTACTTGGAAGAGCTAAAGCGTACCAAGGGCAGTGAGACTGCCACAGGTATATTTGTTATAGAAGTTAACTTATCTACCTCTAACTCCTGGGTATTAGATACTGGATGTGGATCTCACATTTGTACAAATGTGCAGGGGTTGAGAAGCAGTAGAGAACTGAAGAAAGGGGAAGTAGATCTAAGAGTCGGCAATGGAGCAAGAGTTGCTGCACTAGCCGTAGGAACTTATGATCTAGTTTTGCCCAATGGGCTTTTGTTAGTTTTGAACAATTGCTATTATGTTCCTGCTATGAATAGGAATATTATTTCAGTTTCTACATTAGATTGTGAAGGTTACAGTTTTCTTATTAAGAATAAGATCATTCGTATTTTCTTTGATGACTTGCTTTATGGTTACGCAGTTATATGGCCTTTACAATATTGATCTAGATGAGTCCGACACTTTGGAAGTCTATAACATTGCATCCAAGAAACCTAAGCTCAATGATTCTAATCCGACTTACTTATGGCTTTGTCGACTTGGTCACGAAACGAACGCATTTCTAAACTCCATAATGATGGACTTTTAGACTCTTTTGACTATGAATCATATGGGACATGCGAATCTTGTTTATTGGGCAAGATGACGAAGAATCCTTTCACCGGTCATGGAGAAAGGGCTAGTGATCTATTAGGCCTAATACATGCCGATGTGTGCGGACCTCTTAGCACTCATGCCGAGGCGGATACCAATACTTCATTACATTCACCGATGATTTTAGCCGATATGGATATGTTTATCTTATGAAGTATAAACATGAATCTTTTGAAATGTTCAAAATATTCCGAATGAAGTACAGAATCAACTTGGCAAGACAATTTAAGCCCTTCGATCAGTTCGATGTGGGGAATACTTGAGCCAAGAATTCGATGATCATCTTAGGAGTTGTGGAATTGTTTTACAACTTACTCCTCCCGGAACACCTCAGCATAACGGAGTGTCCAAGAGGAGGAATCGAACTTTATTAGATATGGTTCGATCCATGATGAGTTGAACAGAGCTTCCATTATCATTTTGGGGCCACGCCTTAGAAAGCAATGACATTCACCCTTAACCGTGTTCCATCTAAAGCGGTTGAAAAGACACCATTTGAGAAATGGATAGTAAAAGACCAAACTTATCTTTTCTAAAGATCCGGGGTTGCGAAGCGTTCGTAAGGCGCCAAGTGTTTGACAAGCGGCGAGATCGAAAGATGTTTATTTGTGGGATATCCTAAGGAAACTAAAGGATATTACTTTTACAAGCCCGCAGAGAACAAAGTGTTTGTTACTCGAAATCCGTATTCTTAGAAAGGAATTTATTTCCAAAAGAGACAGTGGGAGAAGAGTAATTCTCGAGGAAAATCGAGAACCACAAGAAGACATCGCTTCACCGATGGAAACCGAACAAGCTCAACAAACAGTTGAAGAGCCCATTCAAAGTACACAAGTCCCACGCAGATCTGATAGGATGCGACATGAACCTGAGAGATATGGTTATCTCGTAACAGAGGATGATGATGCATCGCTCATAGATGATGAGCCTAGTACCTATACATAAGCTGCTTCAGGACCAGAGTCCGAGGAATGGCTAGAAGCCATGAAGTCTGAGATGCAATCCATGTATGACAATCAAGTTTGGAACTTGATAGATCCACTGAGGGTGTTAAAACCATTGGGTGCAAATGGGTCTATAAAAGAAGAAAGACATGGATGATAATCGCAAGCCTATAAAGCTAGACTAGTGGCAAAAGGTTAAAGACAGATTCACGTTGTTGACTATAATTAGACATTTTCTCTATTAGTCATGCTAAAATCAATTAGAATTTAATTTGCCATAGCCGCATACTATGATAATGAAATATCGCAAATGGATGACAAAACAGCATTCATTAATGGAAACTTACTCGAGGATGTGTATATGACACAACATGAAGGTTTTGTTCAACAAGAAAATTCTAAAAAGGTTTGCAAGCTTCAAAGATCCTTTTATGTGTTGAAGCAGTCTTCTCGTAGCTGGATTCTTCGTTTTGATTTTTCTTTCTAAGTGTTTGTGTTCATTCAAAATGAAGATGAACCTTGTGTGTTCAAGTTGGTTAGTGGGTTTTTATTTGTTTTCTTAGTCTTATATGTAGATGACATATTACTCATTGGAAATGACATTCCCACCTTGCGATGCAGTCAAGACTTGGTTGGGAAGTTGTTTCTCAATGAAAGACTTAGGAGAAGCTGCTTACATTCTTGGGATAAAAATCTATAGAGATAGATCAAAGAGATTGATTGGTCTGAGTCAAAGTACATACATTAATAAAATATTGAAGAGGTTCAATATGCAAGACTCCAAGAGAGGACTCTTGCCAATGTCACATGGCATTCATCTGAGTGAGACTCAGAGTCCTAAGACTCGATGAGCGAGCCGTATGAGCAAGATACCATACGCTTCGGCTATTGGATCGATCATGTATGCCATGATTTGTACTCGACCAGATGTATCGTTTGCTCTTAGTATGACAAGTCGATACCAATCGAATCCAGGTGAAAGTCATTGGACAGCAGTGAAAACCATCCTAAAGTTCTTGAGAAGAACTAAGGATGATTTCCTAGTTTATGGAGGGGTGGGAAGCGAGGCTGTAAGAGGTTACGCCGATGCAAGTTTCGAAACCGACAGAGACGATTTCAAATCGCAAACTGGTTATGTGTTTGTATTGAATGGAGAGTCTTGTGAGTTGGAAGAGTTCCAAGCAAAGCACGGTTCTTGGTCTATTCTGAAGTGAGTACTGCGGCATCGGATGCAGCTAAGGAAGCCGTATGGATCAAGAAGTTCGTTACCGAACTAGGAGTGGTGCCAACCATCCAGGGTCCCATAAGCCTTTATTGTGACAATAATGGTGCTATTGCACAAGCTAAAGAGCCTAGGTCCCATCATAATTCCAAACATATACTCAGAAAATATCACCTAGTCAGAGAGATCGTCAGACGAGGAGATATTACAATATGCAAAGTAGCAACAGAAGAGAATGTTGTAGATCCACTTACCAAGCCTCTCTCACAAGGAAAGCATGTTGAGCATGCTAGAGCGATAGGACTAAAAGTCATGTATGAATGGTCCTAGTGCAAGTGGGAGATTGTTGGGAATAGTGCCCTAGGACATTCGATGTGCCTAGATTTGTAATTGTCACATTTAAATAAAGTTATTTGATATCATTTATTTCGTTGATTATTATAATGTGTGCATGTTTTAATATTATAATAATCGAATAATAGTTATTCACGAATAATAAGATTATTCAAATGTCCCTGGTAAAATCGCGTTGAGTAGAGACTCAAGTGATTAATATACTAGTATAAGTTTGATTGATAATCATCGGATGATTATGCGTATGGTACGGATCAATCTTATGGGTATTGGTTGGAGAACTAATCTTGGACGACCCGCATTGAGATCACGCATGGAAATGTCATAAGTGAATCTCAATACGGTATGTCAATAAATCCTTGAACACGAGATTATCATAGAGTCCAACATGATAATCGCTATGCCTTGACGTAATCCAACGTCATCGAAACATGGTGATCATAAAGGTTAGCGATCGGGATTAGTGGGAGTCATGTAGAGGGCAATGAATAATCAAGATGGGGATTTGTCCCTCTCTTAAGTGAGAGAGATATCTGTGGGCCCCTCGATAAGTAGGATGAAGGAAATGCATGGCCATGCTCAAATGAAGAGTCATTTGATTCAATCGATCTACTTAAGATCGAAAGCATTTGAACATAAATAAGTATGACAGACTCCATGACTTAGTTCAAATATGATATCGCGTGACAAAGGGATTTGACACGTTAAAAGGTTTAATGGACTATTAACTTATATTATTTGGGTAATCATAATGTCTTGCTAGAGGCCGCTTATGATTTATTATTTAATAAGGTAGTAAATAATTGCCAACATAATATAAGCCTTTTAGATCGCATTTACGACAATTATAGACAAGTAGGAATAAATATCAATCGGGAATAATAAATATAATATTGGATATTATATTTATAAGGAGATTAAATAATAAGTAATATATAATATTGGATATTATATATATTGTATTATTTAATAAGTTGAGGGCAACTAAGCAAATACTAGATTATTGAATCTAGGGTTTACTTAGTATATATATAAGGTCTTGGACAAGGAGTTGGGATGATAATACAAGACCTAAAAATCGGCCCTTCAAGGAGAAGAAAAATCGGCAATCTACATCATATTGTAGGAGAACGGAGTCGGTCGTCTCTCTTCCCTTAGTTGATCTTGATCAATAGTACAATCCTTCTAGTAAGGAATTTGTGTTGTACTATTTATCAATATTATTAAATGAGATCTAGCAATCCGGCTTGTGGAATTGTTCGTGTGTGGATCACCAAAAGAGGAAGGAGATATTCATCTACTTCTAGTCCGGATCTAGAATTGCTCAATCGGATTAAGGTAATTCGATTAACTCTTTTTTAAACAATTAAATTACTGCATGAGATCCTAAATTGGGTTTTCACATTTATTGTTCCGCTGCGTTTTTACTCCGATTATTTTGTATTCGATACATAGAAAACCCAACATTACGTACGTAATACGAGTATAATACTGTAGCAAGTCAACGTACGTATTACGTACGCAACGGAATAAGTGTTACGTACGTTATGGGGCGGCTGGCCGAGTCGTGGCCGAGAGGACCTGCAGTGGCCGAGCATGGTCGGCAGTGACTCGCAGGGGTGGCCGATCACGGTCGGCAGTGACTCGCTGGGCGTAAGGACGACTGATAACGTACGTAAGGCTGTGTCCGGTTATGGCCGTAAGTGCCCGTCACGTACATAAGCAGCTGCCGGTTACGTACGTAAGGCTACCAAACGAAATGGACAGAAGGTTAGGCCGCGTCCGGCTACGTACGTAAGGACCCACCGGTTACGTACGTAATGTGCCGGCAGGTCTCGGCCTATATAAGGCCTGGACCGAGTCACCCTTGTCATTTTTCATTTTTCTTCGTTTCTCTCGCGATTTCTTCAGCAAAGTTGATGGATTTGAGTAAGAACATCATGTAGCAACATGGTTTGGAAGTTGGAATCATTGATTAACATCATCTTCCACCCGGATCGAAGGTAAGAACACTTAAACACTTATTTTTGGATATTCTTGGAGTTTCTTGGTGTTTTGGCCGATTTGATTCGTTTTGGTTCAGATTATTGATGGAACTTTGTTATAATCTCGTAATCATTCAATACTCTTGAAGTTTTGTGGAACAAATTCGAGTATTTCTTCGTTAAAATGATTGAATTGGATTATGCCTTCAAAGTGTTCGATGAAATGCCTCAATGAGTAGAACTTGGGAAATTCTACACGTTTTCGTATGAATGGTGATGGAATTGATAGTGTTATGATTATTCTTGGTAATTATGGGAATTTTGTTAAGGGAAGATAATGAATTGATGATCAAATGCCTTGATTATTTCGTTATGATTATGGAATCATAGTATTCTCGATGTTCTTGATAGTTTGTTGTAATGCATGATGTTATGAGAAGTATATATGTTGAAGAACATGATTACATACACCTTGAATTGTGAATAAGGATTGTTTAGATGTTAGAACACATCGGATTATGCCGTTTGGGGACTTTGAATGTGATTTCAGAATAAGTTGTGGAACTCTTGGAATATGATTATCTATAATTAATCGGATTGTCCGGATTGATGATGATAATCGGTAATTGGTTTTATTACGAATATACAAGGAGGAAACTTGTAAGCGTATTTAAGATTGAATGTTGAATCGTATTGTTGTTTTGAATTCGTGTTTGATTGGTTTGAGTTGTATTGTTCGGTTTTGTGTATGATCGAGGTATTGTTGAGCCGTTGGGTTTGTGATTTGGTTTTATCGATTGTTGATTGTTATCGAACTTGTTGTTTATCGATTATTGTAATAGGTTGAGATTATTGATCGGTGTTTATAACCGTATGCTGCGGTCGTGTTCGAGTATGTTCGTGAATTACTTTGATCGGGACCGATGAACTTGTAGATGACGGCAATGGATTTGGTAACAGCTTCCTCTTCATTGTATCGGTATCGAGGCAAGTTATTACTTGCTCAGTTATAATGTTTAATGAATGGATTCAGTTTCATTTCGTTTATAATGCATATAGCAATGATTATATGTTGTCATTCCGATTCTGGGAGTTAAATCATAATGTATGTGATTTATTTCAGTTATTGGCATATTTGGGTGTCGAGGATACATTGTGATAAAGACGAGGATTCGAGTATTTATGGTTCATGATACTTTGGACCGTCGAGTATTGAGGATAATGGTTCGTGATGGTTTAGACATTGAGATCGTTCTCGAAGGACTCGGGGCAAGTACTCTAATCATTTTTATCATTTGTGCCGATTATGTCATGATACATTCGTGTATCGTTGTTGTCATGCATTTGTGCATTGTTGTTGTCGTGTATTGTGTACTGTTGTTTTGTGCAGTTGTGCATTATTGTCATATGTCCACCTCGTGTTGGTCCGACGGGATCATCGGGGGATCTATGCTAGCGTGCGCTGGATCATCGGACGGGTTTTCCACCTCGAGTTGGTCTGACGGGATCATCGGGGGATCTAGGCAGTGAACGCTGGATCATCGGATTGCCATGTATTGTTGTTGTGCATATGTATATTATGGGTTTGCCATAAGTATACATTGTCGTTATTGTTGTGATCATATTGACATTGTCACATGAGTATGCATTTGTAGGTCTTGTGCTAGGACCATGTCCGTATGTTGTGTTGATCTGATCTCGGATTAGACTGACGTGATGGTAATGGTATTTCGTATCTTGAGGTATGTTCCGTATTTCCTTGATACTTGTCTTTGATGGACAATCGATTATCGTATTGGAATTGTCGACGTTATCCGATGGATTGAATTGGCCAGAGTTGGTATAATTTCCGTATCGCGAGGTATGATAATGTTTTGAGGACCTTGGGTATTGTTGAGATACAATCTGAGATATTTGATGCGAGCTTATTGTGTTGTTGAAAGGATACGAGATGTGAACTTTGGTGATTATTATCACGAGTTGGTAAAGTTATGACAGTAAGATTACATTGGTCGTATTCTTACTTAGTATTTCCATTGATATGTAATTATTGATGTGATGTGATGGTTATCATTGTTGGATATTATGGCTGACCCCGTCGTGGGCTTTCTTTTTAGGTTCTTGGATTATCAAGCTTGTAGCGGTCGTGAAGAGATGAGCTTCCCGGAGGATACTAGCTAGTACATGTATTTGTGTATTGAGATTCTGATCTGTTGTTGTATTCCGCTGCTAGAGTATTTTATTTGTTTGTCTTTATCCGCCGCGTGAGTATTTTTAAATGACCTATTGGTATCTGGTAACTTAGGTTACTTTGGAAAGCGTTTTCTAAATCTATTCTGTAGGTACGTGTAAGCGATAGCTTAACGTATGTTTTTAAACTGTTGAGTTTTGGCATTTCGGGCCTTGTGGTTTCAAATGAGATTTTACGACGGTTTTGATAAACGAGTTTTATAAAGTCTTTGAATGTTTTTAAAAGATAGTACCATCGTTAGCCTCTTGGGCTTTTGTAAATGTTTGCAAAAATTTCCTTCAGCCTTGTGGGTTCCATCTCGGGGCCCACGACGATGTAATATTCCCGGTCGGCTCTGGGGTGTTACAGAATATGGTATCGGAGCTTAGGTTGAGAAAACCTAGGCATTTGGGTCGAGTTGGGTCGTGTTTTTGTTGCGTCATTCGAGTTGTCGATTGACAAATATTAGAGCCGTGAGTTTTTATTGTTCACTCAGGCTTGTGCGTTATCAGATTTGCTAGTATCGTACTGGGCTTGTTATAACTTTTCCAAATGGTGTTAACAAGATTCTATGGAATGAGATGTATCGTGTTCTTGAGTCGAACTGACTTGGCAAAACGTGTGTTTTAAAAATATCCATGTCGAGTATTTTCTAGAGTCGAGACATGTGCCAGTATCACGGGGAATCGTCGGCTTCACGATCTGTAAGTAATTGGATTTTTGAATTTCATTGAGATTTATTGCCGTTCTAAGTTGATATGTTGTGAGATTCAGGAAGATATTATGCTTCACGGTATAAGTTGACAGATTTGGGACAGGATTGATGATCTTGAGAAACTATGATTTTGGAAATCAGTATGTTCGGTAGATTTTGGAACGGAATTGTACATTTGGGAGAAGGTTGTGGATGGTTGAGAAAAACATGTAGTCATGATAGATCATTTTGTGATACATGAAACCGCTTTTGAACATTTGAAAATGATACTTTTCAAAATGAATGTCTTACGGATGTTTTACGGAAAATGATTTTGGGCCGAGACCCAATCGATTTTGAAATGGTTTTATAACTCAGGACTTGGGGTCTGAAAAGAGTTTTCTACTTCTTAAACTTCTTGTAATGTGGAATGAGATACGGGATGAGACCCTAATGTTTCAAAAAGCTTTTCTATTTTCTAAAACTCCCGAGAATTGTAAAACACTTTATCAATCCTTATCTCTTTCGTTTCTGCCCTTCGCGGTTTTAGTTTACTTGTTCAAACGAAACTTCTCGGGAAGTCTTTCGCTGTGTGGATTTGTTTCAATGTTTTGTCATAGCATAGTTAAGGTGATCGAGAATGGGTTAATGGTCGACGTTGCGAGTCATGTGTGGAAAAAGGAGTTTTTGGTCAGAGTTTATATACTGAGATTTTGGAACTCGATCGTGTGGTTTTCCGATGGAATATCAGTGAATATTTGTGATGAACCGAATTGGTATACAGGAGTATGGATGTAGTCGAACATTTGCATACTTTTCATTTTAAACTTCGAAATCGTGTGGATTAGAAAGAAAACTGTTATCGAATACTTGGCACCAGCGAGCCGATTTAATTTTTCGAAAATTGATTTCGTGGTCTTACGAAAATTTATGTTTTGAGTTTTGAAATTTTTGAATGAACTTTCGAAAAATTGTCTTCTTGACAAGACTATATGATTTCAAACTGGTTTTGAAAATGTGATTGATATACATACGCATTTTGCATATCATGGTGAAGTCTAAGTGTGACTCACGAACTGAATAAGACGTCAGTATGGAACGATGAATAGAGATTCGAACTTTAGTATGGCAGTTTGGTTATCCAGGGATGATCGGTTGATCAATCGGATGAGAGAAATATGATGCATATTGTAGATTCATGCACATGATGCGATTTTAGAAACTTTGAATTTTCTGAAATCGGGACATATGTGCTATGTGATTCCATTGGTATGGTAGTAGCGCGATTTTACCATAATGATTTTCGAATGATTTCTTTGTAAGTGTAGATTTGGGGTTATTGACCCTTGGATGGTTGTTTTGGATATTGATTGGTCATTTCCACTCCATGTATGATTGGATATGTTCGTCGGGTTGTGATTGGTTGTTCGTATGCCGAGGAGTATGTTCGACAGTCAGGTGTGTTTATTGAGATCCACTGTATGTGATTGATGTGTCGTTTTGAGAACCTTATTCTTTCGTATATCTGTTTCTATGGTTCTGTGTTGACTGTGTTGGAGCTTACCGTGTGAAGGTATTCTCGATTATCATTGATCGTTCGTTTGTCATATTGGAGTTTATCATGATGATGATATTCTCGATTGTGTTTTGACCTTTGGAAGGTCGTGTTAGAGTTTATCATGTCGATGATATTCTCGGCTAATTTGTTGGTTGATCATTGTTGATGATCGTATAAGTGTTCGAATTTTGTGTCGATGTTTCGAGATTGGTTGTCATTATTTTGGACAGTTGTTTCACAGATATATCGGATATTATTCGTCTTATCGAAATTGGAACTTGATCATGCGATCAGGCAAACAGGATTTGTCACGGATAGATTATTTCATCTGACGATGATATAATTTTGTTGAGACTCATGGAATTGTGATTGTAAGCGTATTGAGGCTATACACTGAGTCACTTGCTAGTATCTCAGGAGATCGTCGACTTCGCGCATTTGTAAGTATACGGTTTTGGTTATTCAGAATGATGATGATTGATCGTTGTCACGATGGTTTTGGGATATTTTGGTTGAACCGTATGTTTGTTTGTTTTTATGACGGATTGCAAGTTTCGAGGCCGAAACTTATTTTAAGTGGTGTAGTATGTAATATCCGGAATTTCTACTACTGTTGTTTGATATTATTTTATCCGAGTTATATTGTACAGCGTGGAATCTGTACAGTATGGATAAAATAAATAAAGGACTGAGATGTCGGTATCGGTATAATTGTCGTATCTGGTCGACAGTTGCATTGAGGATATCGTGTATCAGGTTATCGTACTTTTGATATAGGGTATATCGTATAAGAATGTTATTGGATCCAGTATATGTATTCAGTATGTGTGTATGTGTTTTCGGTATGTCGAGACAGGCGGTAACAGTTGAAATTGGCTAAGTATAGCATACTTAGCGTACGCTAATGTTGAAGACTTACGTATGCTAAATCACAAGAGTTACGTATGTTATGGCCGAGACATTACGTACGTAATAAGAGGAATCAGACAGTTGGGCCCGGTGTCGGCGGCTTTCGGCGCGGATGTAGACAGGTGAGTCAACGGATGAAGTTACGTACGTTATACAGGGTGTATTACGTACGTAATATGAGTATAATACTGTAGCAAGTCAACGTACGTATTACGTACGCAACGGAATAAGTGTTACGTACGTTACGGGGCGGCTGGCCGAGTCGTGGCCGAGAGGACCTGCAGTGGCCGAGCATGGTCGGCAGTGACTCGCAGGGGTGGCCGATCACGGTCGGCAGTGACTCACTGGGCGTATGGACTGGCTGATAACGTACGTAAGGCTGTGTCCGGTTACGGATGTAAGTACCCGTTACATACGTAAGCAGCTACCGGTTACGTACGTAAGGCTGCCGAACGAAATGGACAGAAGGTTAGGCCGCGTCCGGCTACGTACGTAAGGACCCGCTGGTTACGTACGTAATGTGCCGGCAGGTCTCGGCCTATATAAGGCCTGGACCGAGTCACCCTTGTCATTTTTCATTTTTCTTCGTTTCTCTCGCGATGTCTTCAGCAAAGTTGATGGATTTTAGTAAGAACATCATGTAGCAACATGGTTTGGAAGTTGGAATCATGTATTAACATCATCTTCCACCCGGATCAAAGGTAAGAACACTTAAACACTTAGTTTTGGATATTCTTGGAGTTTCTTGGTGTTTTGGCCGATTTGATTCGTTTTGGTTCAGATTATTGATGGAACTTTGTTATAATCTCGTAATCATTCAATACTCTTGAAGTTTTGTGGAACAAATTCGAGTATTTCTTCGTTAAAATGATTGAATTGGATTATGCCTTCAAAGTGTTCGATGAAATGCCTCAATGAGTAGAACTTGGGAAATTCTACACGTTTTCGTATGAATGGTGATGGAATTGATAGTGTTATGATTATTCTTGGTAATTATGGGAATTTTGTTAAGGGAAGATAATGAATTGATGATCAAATGCCTTGATTATTTCGTTATGATTATGGAATCATAGTATTCTCGATGTTCTTGATAGTTTGTTGTAATGCATGATGTTATGAGAAGTATATATGTTGAAGAACATGATTACATACACCTTGAATTGTGAATAAGGATTGTTTAGATGTTAGAACACATCGGATTATGCCGTTTGGGGACTTTGAATGTGATTTCGGAATAAGTTGTGGAACTCTTAGAATATGATTATCTATAATCAATCGGATTGTCCGGATTGATGATGATAATCGGTAATTGGTTTTATTACGGATATACAAGGAGGAAACTTGTAAGCGTATTTAAGATTGAATGTTGAATCGTATTGTTGTTTTGAATTCGTGTTTGATTGGTTTGAGTTGTATTGTTCGGTTTTGTGTATGATCAAGGTATTGTTGAGCCGTTGGGTTTGTGATTTGGTTTTATCGATTGTTGATTGTTATCGAACTTGTTGTTTATCGATTATTGTAATAGGTTGAGATTATTGATCGGTGTTTATAACCGTATGATGCGGTCGTGTTCGAGTATGTTCGTGAATTACTTTGATCGGGACCGATGAACTTGTAGATGACGGCAATGGATTTGGTAACAACTTCCTCTTCATTGTATCGGTATCGAGGCAAGTTATTACTTGCTCAGTTATAATGTTTAATGAATGGTTTCAGTTTCATTTCGTTTATAATGCATATATCAATGATTATATGTTGTCATTCCGATTCTGGGAGTTAAATCATAATGTATGTGATTTATTTCAGTTATTGGCATATTTGGGTGTCGAGGATACATTGTGATAAAGACGAGGATTCAAGTATTTATGGTTCATGATACTTTGGACCGTTGAGTATTGAGGATAATGGTTCGTGATGGTTTAGACATTGAGATCGTTCTCGAAGGACTCGAGGCAAGTACTCTAATCATTTTTATCATTTGTGTCGATTATGTCATGATACATTCGTGTATCGTTGTTGTCATGCATTTGTGCATTGTTGTTGTCGTGTATTGTGTACTGTTGTTTTGTGCAGTTGTGCATTGTCGTCATATGTCCACCTCGTGTTGGTCCGACGGGATCATCGGGGGATCTATGCTAGCGTGCGCTGGATCATCGGACGGGTTTTCCACCTCGAGTTGGTCTGACGGGATCATCGGGGGATCTAGGCAGTGAACGCTGGATCATCGGATTGCCATGTATTGTTGTTGTGCATATGTATATTATGGGTTTGCCATAAGTATACATTGTCGTTATTGTTGTGATCATATTGACATTGTCACATGAGTATGCATTTGTAGGTCTTGTGCTAGGACCATGTCCGTATGTTGTGTTGATCTGATCTCGGATTAGACTGACGTGATGGTAATGGTATTTCGTATCTTGAGGTATGTTCCGTATTTCCTTGATACTTGTCTTTGATGGACAATCGATTATCGTATTGGAATTGTCGACGTTATCCGATGGATTGAATTGGCCAGAGTTGGTATAATTTCCGTATCGCGAGGTATGATAATGTTTTGAGGACCTTGGGTATTGTTGAGATACAATATAGATATTTCGGTACGAGCTTATTGTGTTGTTGAAAGGATACGAGATGTGAACTTTAGTGATTATTATCACGAGTTGGTAAAGTTATGACAGTAAGATTACATTGGTCGTATTCTTACTTAGTATTTCCATTGATATGTAATTATTGACGTGATGTGATGGTTATCATTGTTGAATATTATGGCTGACCCCGTCGTGGGCTTTCTTTTTAGGTTCTTGGATTATCAAGCTTGTAGCGGTCGTGAAGAGATGAGCTTCCCGGAGGATACTGGCTAGTACATGTATTTGTGTATTGAGATTCTGATCTGTTGTTGTATTCCGCTGCTAGAGTATTTTATTTGTTTGTCTTTATCCGTTGCGTGAGTATTTTTAAATGACCTATTGGTATCTGGTAACTTAGGTTACTTTGGAAATCGTTTTCTAAATCTATTCTGTCGGTACG
This sequence comes from Orobanche coerulescens, assembly GCA_033398695.1. Taxonomy (NCBI): domain Eukaryota; kingdom Viridiplantae; phylum Streptophyta; class Magnoliopsida; order Lamiales; family Orobanchaceae; genus Orobanche; species Orobanche coerulescens. Next base: position 153,063,075 of record CM065809.1, on the reverse strand, counting down.
TGTAAGCGATAGCTTAACGTATGTTTTTAAACTGTTGAGTTTTGGCATTTCGGGCCTTGTGGTTTCAAATGAGATTTTACGACGGTTTTGATAAACGAGTTTTATAAAGTCTTCGAATGTTTTTAAAAGATAGTACCGTCGTTAGCCTCTTGGGCTTTTGTAAATGTTTGCGAAAATTTTCTTCAGCCTTGTGGGTTCCATCTCGGGGCCCACGGCGCTGTAGTATTCCCGGTCGGCTCTGTGGGTGTTACAGATTGTTGTCGTGATGGTTTCCGGATATTTTGGTTGAACGATTTGTTTTCTTTTATGACGGATTGTAAGTTTTGAGGATGAAACTTATTTTAAGTGGTATAGTATGTAATATCCGGAATTTCTACGACTGTTGTTTAATGTTATTTTATCCGAGTTATGTTACACAGCGTGGAATCTGTACAGTTTGGATAAAATAAATGAAGGACTGAGATGTCTATATTGGTATAATTGTCGTACTTGGTCGACAATTGCATTGGAGGATATAGTGTGTTGTGTATACATATTCGGTATATTGAGACGACAAGCAAGATCAGTGAATGGCTAAGTATAGAAGCCATAACGTATGTTAAGCATATGAGCTTACGTACGTTAATTCCCAAATGTTATGTACGTTAACATTAGGTCGTTACGTACGTTAATGCATCAGGTGAGATATAGTTGGCTGATCAAATAGGACCTTGTCAAGCGTAGCGTACGTTAAGTATATGAGCTTACGTACGCTAAGACACAGACGTAACGTACGTTACGTGGAGTACATAATGTACGTTATGAAGAGAATCGGACAGGATCAGGCTATAGCTGACAAGTAGGTCCTGTGGTCGGCAACTTTCGGTGCAGAACGTGGGCGGGTGAGTCAATGTCGTGTATTGGGTACGTTATGGACTACCCATTACGTACGCTAAATGGATATTGACTGTAGCACGTCAATGTATGTATTACGTACGTTATGGCCTATGCATTACGTACGTAAGCGATCGAACGAAACAAGGTAGTGAGCTCTGGAATGATGTTATGTATGCTATGTAAGACCTATAACGTACGAAAGGAAGAATTACGAACGTTAATGTTGATTGGTAACGTACGTAATGACGCCGCAGATTATAAATTAAGGTTCGGTCTTTCATTTCTTCACGAGAAGAAATCGATGCTTTTCCCTCAACTTCGTCCCTCTAAGTATGGTAGTAAAGATAAACCTCTTCTATATTGGATATAAGCTCGGAAACATGGATTTGAGGCCTGGATATGAAGATATCAATGATCCTTGAGGTGTTTGATGGTGTTGTTCATGTTCTTGAGGTAGGTTGTTGAACTCTACTCCTTGATTTCGGATTCTTGGTATTGTTATCTGTATTTGATTCGTATGATGATGATTATAGTGGTGTTGATATGATTCTTAATGTTTTGAGAAGTGTATATTGAAGAATACGATGATACATGACTTGGATTATGAGTTGGATGATTATCTACACACTAAAGGATATCGAATTATGTTGTTTTGATGGCTATGAACATGGTTTCGAATCATTTAGTGTTCTTGAGGAACTCTTGATAAATAGAACATAGCAAGGCGATCGTATGTTGAATTATCGATATTTTTAGATATGAAGATCGAATGTTCGTTAATTCATGTTGATGGTAGTGGTAGAATTCGTATGTTCTTGATGAAATATGAATCATGATAACAATTTGGAATCCGAAAAGATTGTGATTGATCATCGAATATGATTTCCTTTACATTCGTATCCGTAACCATATTTTGGTTGTGAATTCATAATTGTTTGAGTTGGATTGTTCGGACTTGTGTCTAATCGAGATATTGTGAAATTGTTGAGTTTGTTGATCGGTTATATTGATTGTTAATTATCGGATTTCGGTCGTATGGTGGATATAAGTTCGTAATGGTTTGAGTTATACTATTTAGTTTTGTATATGATCGAGGTGTCGTTGAACCGTTGAGGTTGATTGGTTAGATATGTCAGTTATTGATAGTTATTGGATTGTTGGTTATTGATTATTGCAATAGGTTATGATAATTGATCATCGGTTAGAAAAGTGTATTGCGGTCGTGTTCGAGGATGCTCGTGGATTGCATAGATCGAGGCCGAGGAACTTATAGACGACAACAAGGAATTTGTAACGGCTTCATCGGTGGCAAGTTATACTTGCTCAGTTTATAATATTTAATGAATGGGTTCAGTTTCATTCGTTTATAATTCGTATAGCAATGATTATAATTGTAAACTCTGGAGATTTTGATTGTATGTGGTTTTCCGATTTTTGCGAGTTATCATAATGTATATGATTTACATTTGTTATTGGTATACTTGGCATCGAGGGTACATTGTGATAAATACGAGGATGTGAATTATCTATGGTTCGTGGTATATTGGATCGTCGAACATCGAGGATAATCGTCGGTGATGGTTTTGACATTGAGCTTGCTCTCGAAGGACTCGGGGCAAGTATCTTAATTTGATTTTGGTTTAATGTGGATGATTTCGATCGTGCATAATGTCGTTCATGTTATTGATTCATATGTTGTTCATGTTGATGAACATATTAATTTGCATATGTGTATGCATAGTCGTATTGTGTTTGTTGTGTTGATCCGATGGGATCATGTGATCTATGCTGAGGGTGGTGGATCAGATGTCCACCTCGTGTCGATCCGACGGGATCATCTTGAGATCTATGATGAGGGCGTTGGATCATTGGACGGGTTTTTCCACCTCGTGTTGGTCCGACGGGATTATCTTGGGATCTATGCTGATGGGCGCTGGATCACTGGATTACCCTGTGTTGGGTCGATGGAATCATGTGGATTCGCATCGTTGGTTTTACCATGTGTTGTTGTGCTGCATATGTATATTGTTGGTTATCCACCTCGTGTTGATCTAGTAGGATCATATTGGGATCTATGCTGATGGGCGCTGGATCATGGGATTTCCATTGAGTATACATTGTTGTTCTTGTTTTGAGCATATTGACATTGTCATATGAGTATGCATTTGTAGGTCTTGTATTCGGACCGTGTCCGTATGTTGCATTGATTTGATCTCGGATTAGACTGACATGATTGTCGTGGTATTGTGTATCTTGAGGTATGTTCCGTATTCCCTTTGGTAATTGTCTTTTGATGGACAATCGATTATCGTGTTGAGATGTGATGAGGCTACCGATGGATTGGGTTGGACATAGTAGTAACACCCCCAAAACCATCCGGGAGATTACAGCGCCGTGGGTCCCGCGCTGGAACCCACCAGGCTAAAAACCATTTCAAAAACATTTAAAAATGCCAAAAGGCTGATGATGGTAATATTTTAAATACTCAAATATTTTCAAAAACATAATTCTCAAATACCGTCATAAAATACCATTTAAAAATACAAGGTGAAATGCCAAATCTCGACAGTTCAAAGTGTACGTTAAGCCATCCCTTAAACGTACCGAAAAATAATTGGGAAAAAGAGTTTAACGAAATAACCCAAGTTTGCAAAATGCCAAAAACGCCCTTTTAAAATACACACACGCAGCGGATAAAGATACCGAAAGCCATTTTGAAATATACACACACAGCGGATAAATGCAGTTCAAAATACACATTTGCAGTGGAAATAAATAACCGGAAAAGAATATTCAATTCTCCAAAAACAAGCCACAACCAGTATCACATCGGGAAGCTCATCCCTTCACGACCGCTACTAGCTCGATCTCCGAGTACCTAAAAATAAAGCCCACGATGGGGTCAGCCACAATACTCAATAATGATATCGATCACATCATCATAAATAATTACGTACCAATGTAATAATACTGTAAGAATACTACCAATGTAAACTTACCGTCATGACCTTACCAATCCATGGCAATCCATACCAAATCGATCCATACCATAATTCACATTTCGCACTTCTCAAATGACGAAATGAACTCAACAACAATTATCTGTACTTTATTCCAAAAATACCAACAATCCTCAAAACATCATCATAACTCATAAGTGTGGAAATAATCCAATCTGTGCCAAATCCTGTCTGTCGGATTACACAATCAAATCTCAACCTGGATAAACCAATAATACACAACATTTCTGTAGATCAACTATCACATGACAATGAATACAAATCCCGAAACATCGAAGTACAGTCCGAATGCTCATACGATCAATAACAATGATCAACCGATAAATCAACTGAGAATATCATCGACATGATAACTCCAATAACCGAGAATACCATCAAAAGGTAGACTCCGACACGATCCACAAAGGATCAACAATAACCGAGAATACCATCAATAAGGTAAACTCCAAATGATCAACAAAGGACCAACAATAATCGAGAATACCATCAACAAGGTAAACTCCAAACGATCAACAATAATGGATCTCAAGAAAATAACCTCGACTGTCGAAACATACCCCTCGGGCGTATGAACAACCAGTCGCAAACCGTCGAACATACCCAACCATGAATGGAGGATGAATGACCAAACAATATGGCTCAAAGATGGAAATCATAGTACGCCCGATCCGGAAATGTGTCCGTGCACAAGCCACCCCAGGTATTGATCACATACACGTGTGGTCTTGTACCTAATTAGCCTCACGAACTACGTCTCGTGTGCACGGTTCAATGTGGAAATATCAACACATAACCATCATGTGCCCGACTAAAAATCCTACACAATAACCAATCGGCACGCAGATATAACTCCAGATATGTCACGATGCAACATGACAACAAAACTCAAAGAAACACATATCCAATAGGGATCAAAAGACTCACCGAAGTGAAAAACAACAGACTAACAATGAAAAGTCGACATGACTAATCAATATCCAAAACATCAATCCTGGGATCATCATCCCCAAATGAAGGACAAACACGATCTACGATCTCAATACAACAGTCCTGGGATCAACATCCCTCAACGAATAACTGATACGAAACTCATTATATGAAACCTCAATCATATACAACAACTCAACATACTAATTATCCACATGACTGGACAAATACTTAGATTACCTCAAAGCCGAGGACCATATACATCCACATCCCCTAATGAGATGATCAACACAACCATTAATACCAACAATAGTCCTGGGATCAACATCCCTCAACGAACAACCATACGAATCTCAATATACGAAGCCTCAACATACAACATATACAACAACTCAACATAATAATTGTCTCATAACTAAACAATACATAAATGAACTCAAAGCCGAAGACAACATCCTTTCCACGAACCAACATCCCTGAACGAATACACAGTTATACGAATAATCTCAAATAAGGTACCATCCATTCAATACCAATAAACATTTATCCCGATACTTATGTCATCACGATAACTATCCTCAATATCCGATATTCTATATCCTTGACCAAAGATAACTCACGTCTTCCCTGAACACAATTAAATCATATACCTTATGATTTATTACAACCAGAGTTCGATATACAAACCATTATCACGACAACTTACATTTCTAACAACATTGCTATACGAATTATAAATGAAATGAAAACGAAACCATTCATCAAATATTATAAACTAAACAAGTAGAAACTTGCCTCGATACCGATACCACGAAGCCGTTACCAAAATACATTGCCTTCGTCTACGAGCTCCTCAGCCCCGACCAAAAGCAATATACGAACTCTTCGACCTCAACCGCAGCACAACGGTCATAAACCACGATCAAAACATATCAACCTATTGCAATAACCGATTAACACACATTCGATAAAAATCAATAACCGACATACCCAACCAACAAACTCAACGGTTCAATGAAACCTCGATCATATACATAAAACCAAATAATCCAACTCAACAAATACGAACTCATATCCACGATACAAGTCGCAACTCGATAATCAATATAACTGATCAATAAACCTAACGGTTGTACAACATCCCGATTAAACACAAACCCAAACAATCCAAACCAATCAATCACGAATTCAAAATCACAAATAGATTCCACAATCCGAATATAATATCAATAATCAATTTAACCAAGTCTAAGCATTACCAATTCCACATTCAATCTTAAATACGATTACAAGTTTCCTCCTTGTATAATCATAATTAAACCAATTACCGATTATCATCATCAATCCGGACAATCCGATTAATTCAACATTATAGATAATCATATTCCAAGAGTTTCAAATATTTCCATTATCCGAATGGAACACTTGTTCAATACGTATGAATTCTCAAACTCAAAAGTGAATCATAATCTTATCAAACCCGAAAATCATATTCGTATTCCTATACGAATATTGTACCAAAACACATAACTTAGTTTAAGATATGAATATTCCATATTCATATCCAAAACACCAACATCACTTAAACATATTCATCAATTCATATATAATCCAAGTGTTCCTTAAGTTCCGACATCACATTCAAAATCCTCAAACGACATAATCCGATGTGTTCTAACATCTAAACAATCCTTATTCACAATTTAAGGTATATATAATCATGTCCTTCAACATACATACTTCTCATAACATCATGAATCGCAACAAACCACCAAGAACATCGAGAATACTACGATTCCATAATCGTAACAACATAATCAAGGCATTTGATCATCAATTCATTATCTTCCTTTAGCAAAATTCCCAGAAATACCAAGAATCATCACAACAACATCAATTCCATCACCATTCATACGAAAACGTGTAGAATTTCCCAAGTTCTACTCATTGAGACATTTCATCGAACACTTTGTAGGCATAGTCCAATTCAATCGATTATTGAAAGAAATACTCGAATTCGTTCCACAAAACTTCAAGAGTATTGAATGATTACGAGTATACAATCAAGTTCAATCAACAATCTGAATCAAAACGAAGCAAATCGGCCAAAACACCAAGAAACCTCAAGAATATCCAAAAACCAAAAGTTTAGATGTTCTTACCTTCGATCCGAGTGGAAGATGATGTTAATCCATGATTCCAACTTCCAAAACATGTTGTTATAAGTTGATTATACTCAAAACCATCCATTTTGCTGAAGAAATCGCGAAGAAACGAAGAGAAAACATGAAAATGGCCGGATGACTCGGTCCAGGCCTTTAAATAGGCGGGACCTACCGGACCATTACGTACGTAACCGGCGGGTCCTTACGTACGTAGCCGGCCGTGGCCTACCCTTCTGCCCGATTAAGCGGCGCCTTACGTACGTAATCGGCGGTGCCACGTACGTAATCGGCCCTTACGGCCGTAACCGGCCACAGCCTTACGTACGTAATCGGCCAGTCCTAGCCCCTAGGGAGTCACTGCCGACCGCGATCGGCCATCCTTGCGAGTCACTGCCGACCATGCTTGGCCACTACAGGTCCTCTCGGCCAGCCGCCCCGTAACGTACGTAACACTTAATCCATTGCGTACGTAATACGTACGTTGACTTGCTACAGTATTATGGTCGTATTACGTTCGTAATACACCCTGTATAATGTACGTAACTCCATCCATTGACTCACCTGTCCACATACGCGCCGAAAGCCGCCGACCACGGGCCCCACTATCCGATCACAAGTTTGATTCCTCTTGTTATGTACGTTATGTAACGTACGTAAGCTAACACATTTTACGTACGTAATCTCCAAGGCTTAACGTACGTAATGGCTTTTATACTTAGCCAAAAATTTAAATGTTCCTGTCCGACGTATCGACATACTGGATACGAACATACGGCATATTGAATACACATATACTCAACCCAAAAATATTCTCATACAATATACGTGATATCCAAATCAGTTCAATGTTAATCAAAACGATAATTACACAAGTATAACTGTCTCGGTTCTCAATTTATTTTATCCATACTGTATAGATACCAAACTATACAGTATACCTCAGATAAAATAACGCGAAAAATTTATACTGAAAATCCGGGTATTACATACTACCCCCTTAAAATAAGTTTCGTCCTCGAAACTTGCGACCTGTCACCAACAACAGATAAATCCCAAACTTTCCAACTCATCACAAAACAATCAATCGTCGCCACAAGCGAACTAACCAAACCTATATACTTACAGGTACGTGAAGCCAATGATCTCCCGTGATACTAGCACACGACTCCCATACGAAGTCTCAATACAATCAACACACACCAATATCACAAATAGCAATTTGAAACGATCTCAAAAAAATTTGGAAACTCCAAAAATCGGTTTGACTCAAAAGTCAGAAAATCATTTTCAAAAGCCACGCTACTACCGTACCGGTAGAGCCACATAACACACACGCCTGGGTTTCACAAAAACCAAGCTCCGATACCATCTTCTGTAACACCCCCAAAACCATCCGGGATATTATAGCGCTGTGGGTCCCGCGCCGGAACCCACCAGGCTAAAAACCATTTAAAAAACATTTAAAAATGACAAAAGGCCGATGATGGTAATATTTTAAATACTCAAATATTTTCAAAAACATAATTCTCAAATACCATCATAAAATACCATTTAAAAATACAAGGCGAAATGCCAAATCTCGACAGTTCAAAGTGTACGTTAAGCCATCCCTTAAACGTACCGAAAAATAATTGGGAAAAAATGTTTAACGAAATAACCCAAGTTTGCAAAATGCCAAAAAGGACCTTTTAAAATACACACACGCAGCGGATAAAGATACCGAAAGCCATTTTGAAATATACACACACAACGGATAAATGCAGTTCAAAATACACATTTGCAGCGGAAATAAATAACCGGAAAAGAATACTCAATTCTCCGAAAACAAGACACAACCAGTATCACATCGGGAAGCTCATCCCTTCACGACCGCTACTAGCTCGATCTCCGAGTACCTAAAAATAAAGCCCACGACGGGGTCAGCCACAATACTCAATAATAATATCGATCACATCATCATAAATAATTACATACCAATGTAATAATACTGTAAGAATACTACCAATGTAAACTTATCGTCATGACCTTACCAATCCATGGCAATCCATACCAAATCGATCCTTACCATAATTCACATTTCGCACTTCTCAAATGACGAAATAAACTCAACAACAATTATCTGTACTTTATTCCAAAAATACCAACAATCCTCAAAACATCATCATAACTCATAAGTGTGGAAATAATCCAATCTGTGCCAAATCCTGTCTGTCGGATTACACAATCAAATCTCAACCTGGATAAACCAATAATACACAACATTTCTGTAGATCAACTATCACATGACAATGAATACAAATCCTGAAACATCGAAGTACAGTCCGAATGCTCATACGATCAATAACAATGATCAGCCGATAAATCAACTGAGAATATCATCGACATGATAACTCCAATAACCGATAATACCATCAAAAGGTAGACTCCGACACGATCTACAAAGGATCAACAATAACCGAGAATACCATCAATAAGGTAAACTCCAAATGATCAACAAAGGACTAACAATAACCGAGAATACCATCAGCAAGGTAAACTCCAAACGATCAACAATAATGGATCTCAAGAAAATAACCTCGGCTGTCGAAACATACCCCTCGGGCGTATTTACAACCAGTCGCAAACCGTCGAACATACCCAACTATGAATGGAGGATGAACGACAAAATAATATGGCTCAAAGATGGAAATCATAGTACGCCCGATCCGGAAATGTGTCCATGCACAAGCCACCCCGGGTATTGATCACATACACGTGTGGTCTTGTACCTAATTAGCCTCACGAACTACGTCTAATGTGCACGGTTCAATGTGGAAATATCAACACATAACCATCATGTGCCCGGCTAAAAATCCTACACAATAACCAATCGGCACGCAGATATAACTCCAGATATGTCACGATGCAACATGACAACGAAACTCAAAGAAACACATATCCAATAAGGATCAAAAGACTCACCGAAGTGAACAACAACAGACCGACAATGAAAAGTCGACACGACTAATCAATATCCAAAACATCAATCCTGGGATCATCATCCCCAAATGAATGACCAACACGATCTACGATCTCAATACAACAGTCCTGGGATCAACATCCCTCAACAATAACTGATATGAAACTCATTATATGAAACCTCAATCATATACAACAACTCAACATACTAATTATCCACATGACTGGACAAGTACTTAGATTACCTCAAAGCCGAGGACCATATCCATTCACATCCCACAATGAGACGATCAACACAACCATTAATACCAACAATAGTCCTGGGATCAACATCCCTCAACGAACAACCAGTACGAATCTCAATATACGAATCCTCATCATACAACATATACAACAACTCAATATAATAATTATCTCATAACTGAACAATACATAAATTACCTCAAAGCCGAAGACAACATCCTTTCCAAGAACCAACATCCCTGAACGCATACACAGTTATACGAATAATCTCAAATAAGGTACCATCCATTCAATACCAATAAACCTTTATCCCGATACTTATGTCATCACGATAACTATCCTCAATATCCGATATTCTACATCCTTGACCAAAGATAACTCACGTCTTCCCTGAACATAATTAAATCATATACCTTATGATTTATTACAACCAGAGTTCGATATACAAACCATTATCCCGACAACTTACATTTCTAACAACATTGCTATACGAATTATAAATGAAATGAAAACGAAACCATTCATCAAATATTATAAACTGAACAAGTAGAAACTTGCCTCGATACCGATACCACGAAGCCATTACCAAAATCCATTGCCTTCGTCTACGAGCTCCTCAGCCCCGACCAAAAGCGATCTACGAACTCTTCGACCTCAACCGCAGCACAACAGTCATAAACCACGATCAAAACATATCAACCTATTGCAATAACCGATTAAAACACATTCGATAAAAAATCAATAACCGACATACCCAACCAACAAACTCAACGGTTCAACGAAACCTCAATCATATACATAAAACCAAATAATCCAACTCAAAAAATACGAACTCATATCCACGATACAAGTCGCAACTCGATAATCAATATAACCGATCAATAAACCCAACGGTTCTACAACATCCCGATTAAACACAAACCCAAACAATCCAAACCAATCAATCACGAATTCAAAACCTCAAATAGATTCCACAATCCGAATATCATATCAATAATTAATTTAACCAAGTCTAAGCATTACCGATTCCACATTCAATCTTAAATACGATTACAAGTTTCCTCCTTGTATAATCATAGTTAAACCAATTACCGATTATCATCATCAATCCGGACGATCCGATTAATTCAACATTATAGATAATCATATTCCAAGAGTTTCAAATATTTCCATTATCCGAATGGAACACTTGTTCAATACGTATGAAATCTCAAACTCAAAAGTGAATCATATTCTTATCAAACCCGAAAATCATATTCGTATTCCTATACGAATATTGTACCAAAACACATAACTTAGTTTTAGATATGAATATTTCATATTCATATCCAAAACACCAACATCACTTAAACATATTCATCAATTCATATATAATCCAAGAGTTCCTTAAGAACACAACTTATTCCGACATCACATTCAAAATCCTCAAACGACATAATCTAATGTGTTCTAACATCTAAACAATCCTTATTCACAATTCAAGGTATATATAATCATGTCCTTCAACATATATACTTCTCATAACATCATGAATCGCAACAAACCACCAAGAACATCAAGAATACTACGATTCCATAATTGTAACAACATAATCAAGGCATTTGATCATCAATTCATTAGCTTCCTTTAACAAAATTCCCGTAAATATCAAGAATCATCACAACAATCTCAATTCCATCACCATTCATACGAAAACGTGTAGAATTTCCCAAGTTCTACTCATTGAGACATTTCATCGAACACTTTGAAGGCATAGTCCAATTCAATCGATTATTGAAAGAAATACTCGAATTCGTTCCACAAAACTTCAAGAGTATTGAATGATTACGAGTATACAATCAAGTTCAATCAACAATCTGAATCAAAACGAAGCAAATCGGCCAAAACACCAAGAAACCTCAAGAATATCCAAAAACCAAAAGTTTAGATGTTCTTACCTTCGATCCGGGTGGAAGATGATGTTAATCCATGATTCCAACTTCCAAAACATGTTTTTATAAGTTGATTTTACTCAAAACCATCGATTTTGCTGAAGAAATCGCGAAGAAACGAAGAGAAAACATGAAAATGGCCGGATGACTCGGTCCAGGCCTTTAAATAGGCGGGACATGCCGGACCATTACGTACGTAACCGGCGGATCCTTACGTACGTAGCCGGCCGTGGCCTACCTTTCTGCCCAGTTCTGCCGACAGCCTTACGTATGTAACCGGCAGCTGCTTACGTACGTAATTGGCCCTTACGGCCGTAACCGGCCACAGCCTTACATACGTAATCGGCTAGTCCTAGCCCCCAGCGAGTCACTGCCGACCGCGATCGGCCATCCTTGCGAGTCACTGCCGACCATGCTCGGCCACTACAGGTCCTCTCGGCCACGACTCGGCCAGCCGCCCCGTAACATATGTAACACTTAATCCGTTGCGTACGTAATACGTACGTTGACTTGCTACAGTATTATGGTCGTATTACGTACGTAATACACCCTGTATAACGTACGTAATTCCATCCGTTGACTCACCTGTCCACATCCGCGCCGAAATCCGCCGACCACGGGCCCCACTATCCGATCACAAGTCTGATTCCTCTTGTTACGTACGTTATGTACACTATATAACGTACGTAAGCTAACACATTTTACGTACGTAAGCTCCAAGGCTTAACGTACGTAATGGCTTTTATACTTAGCCAAAAATTCAACTGTTCCTGTCCGACGTCTCGACATACTGGATACGAACATATGGCATACTGAATACAAATATACTCAACCCAAAAATATTCTCATACGATATACCTGATATCCAAATCAGTTCAACCTGATACAACATATCCTGAATATATCTATTAATCAAAACGATAATTAAACAAGTATAACTGTCTCGGTTCTCAATTTATTTTATCCATACTATATAGATACCAAACTATACAGTATACCTCAGATAAAATAACGCGAAAAATTTATACTGAAAATCCGGGTATTACAATAGTTAGTAGATTTCATAACAGTGATTTATGATGATGTTTGAGAACCTTGGGCATTGTTTGAGATACAGTACATATGTTTAGGTATGAGCTGATCGTGTTGCTGAGAATACGAGATGTGAAGTTTGGTAAAGTTATGGTGGTAAGATTACATTGGTAGTATTCTTATTATTTCATTGGTATGTAATTGTTGATGTGATGTGACCATTATCATTGTTGAGTATTATGGCTGACCCCATCGTGGGCTTTCTTTTTAGGTTCTTGGGATATCGATCTTGTAGCGGTCATGGAGAGATGAGCTTCCCGGGGGATATTGGCTATGGCATGTGTTTGTGAATCGAGTACTTTAACTAGTTGTTGTATTCCGCGGCCAGAGTACTTTTAACTGCTGCCATTTCCGCGCGTGAGTATTTTTAAATGACATGTCGTTATCTAGTAACTTAAGTTACTTTGGAAAATCGATTTCTAAACTGTTGAGTTTTGGCATTTCGGGCCTTGTAGTTTTCAAATGAGATTTTATGACGGTTTTGATAAATGGATTTTATAAAGTCTTCAAATGTTTTTAAAATATAGTACCGTCGATAGCCTTTTGGGCATTTGTAAATGTTTGCAAGAATGTCTTTTAGCCTTGTGGGTTCCATCTCGGGGCCCATGGTGATGTGATATTCCTGGATGACTCTAGGGGTTTTACAATGATCTCATCTGCCAATAACCGCATCGGACATATAACCCGTTCACTAACAGGAGAAAGAATCCTATCTTGGTATTTAGTAGAACCTGCTACTTTCCCGTCAAGACGCACGTCGAGGTTGACCCCCATCATCGGGTTTTCTAGTTTTAACTACTCTATTGAAAATCTTAACATCACAAGCACATCCCTACTAAATCTTCAAATCGAAGGTTCACGAATACCTATTACAACCTTTCGATTCCATCATTGACGGTCCCAGAGTAAAATCCATGTGACGAATCGAGGGTGAGTCGGTTCGAGTATACTAATCTCATTAGCATATCTACAACGTGTGCTCCCACTAACCATTAGTGTTCGACAGGCACTCTCCAAGTCAAAGAACACGTCATACAAGTCTTCACATAAACTTAACGCCCAGTCAAGTTTCATCGACTTGCGAACGATTAAGTATTTGAGCCATAAACCTTTCTAGTGCTAATCCCCTTATCAAATAAGGGGTGGAATGTTTTGTTCTAAAATACAAGGACCGGTTTCTATATATATATTTATGAGTCAGGAATGCTAGTGACTACCAGTAAATAAAGAAGCATACAATTGCCTACTGATAATGATTTACATAATAACAAGTATAATGCCCTCACTCAACATCCCCTGAGTGGCATTCGAGGGCATACTCCTAACAATCTCCCACTTGCACTCAATGCCACACACTATGGTATCTAATACCCGTGTTCTCCAGGTGACGCTCTAAGCTAATATGAGAAAGTGGCCAAATTCTCTCACAAGATGATACAGTCTCTCAATATGTTTTGTACCATTATGAAACCTCGGCTCCAAGGCCTGTGCTACCACTCTATTGTTATCGCATAAAAATGAAAATAGGCAGCGCAGCACATGGTGTCACGTGAAGTTTACCCATTAACTTCTTAACTCTTCCTTTAGAGGCCTCTCAGGCCGCTTTATACTCAGCCTTACCGGTGGAAGCAGCAGTCACGCTATGCTTGAAACTATGCTAAGACACTGCTCCTCCATTAAGAGTAAAATGTAGCCAGAAGTAGACTTAGAGTCGTCTTTCTGTCCTTGGAAGTCTGAATCAGTCAAGCCCATCACATTCAGTTCTCCACCACCATATATAAGAACCAGATATCTAGTCCTTCTTAAGTACTTGAGAACGTTCTTTACAATAGTCCAATGTTCCCTACCTTGGTTTGCCTGAAACCTACTTACCACGCTCACAGCGTGCGCAATGTCAGGTCTCGTACACAACATTGCATACATAAGGCTACCCATGGCTGAAGCATATGGTATATTACTCATTTCCTTTCGTTGTTCCTCACTATGAGGACACATCTTTAAAGATAAGTTTTATTCCATGTCGCATCGATAGGAACCCTAATTTAAAATAATACATCTTAAATCGCTTTAAGATTTTATCTACATAGAGGGCTTGGGAAAGACCTACCATTCTGTTCGCTCTATCCCAGTAGAGTCGATTCCAAGAATATGTAATATCCGTACCTTTTCATTCTTAGCAGTTTCCATTTTTGGTGTACGTCTATTTTTATCGACTCGCTTGTAACCGTTTCGACGTTTTGAATCTACTTTATTCTGGGAGTTTTTCCATTTGGACGAGCTTTGGAGATGTTTTTATGTAATTCCATTTATGTCATGTTTTGCCGAATGAACATTCGATTCTCGTAAAACTCATCCGTTTTCGTTTTTTCTTGGTTTGCATAAGTTCGTATGGTTTAATTGGTCATGTGGTGACTTTCAGTTTGTCAATCCGACATCGTATTGTGATTTTCGGACACTTGGGCCATTTTTGTAATTTCCTATAAGTTAGGGAATTTCTTCTTCGTTGTCGTATTTCGGATTTCCGAGTAGTCGGAATTGTATTTTCTTGTAACACTTAGGTTCGTCATCGAATGTATTTTATAACCATATTATTGGTTCGATAGCAGGTCCGGGTTTCGCAGTCGTCCAGAATTGTTTGGACAGCAGCAGCCTAGTACTGCTGTCCAGCAGAGTGTTACGGCCATAACACCCCATCTGTTACGGCCGGAATATGGCCATTGTTATGGCCGTAATGCATCCTTTGTTATGTCCATAACAGCCTGCTGTTTTAAGAACAGCGGGCACAGGTTAACACCTCATTTTCAAATCTTTCTCTTCGTTTTCTTTCGTCCGGTGACATCAGAGGCGATTCCTACCTGGTTGATCGAAGTTTTCTTCACTTTACACCACCGTAGAGTCGGTCTAACATATCATCATCAACGTAATCATCTCCCTCCGTCCGAATTCAAGGTATTTTCGTCTAGAACCCTAACTTGTCAATTTTGGGGGTTTTCCGGGTTTTGCTTGTTAGACTCGAATTGTTCAAGTATGTTATGATATTTCTCATCGATTGTTGTTATTGGGTGTTCCACAATCCGTTTTCCTCGAGTTTAATCCGTGAATTGTCGATATGGGGAGATTTTGCGTAAACCCTCGCCCGTATCGATTGATCGTATATTGTCGTAGTTTGTAATCGGGGTTATGGGTGTATTCTATTCGATTATTGTTGTCCGTTAGGACAGATTTATGTTGATCCTTCGTTTAGGAACTGTCGTTTTCCATCCGGATCATTCGTAGTCGTTGTTCTTCCCCGTTTCGTCGAAGATGTCTCAAAGGCAAGTACTTTACATTTGCTTACATGTTCTAGTATTTGAATTATGGCTATTCGTGGTTGCTGTGGATAGATATGTGTATGTTCACCTAGGGACGGTCCGATGGGGCCTCCAAGGATACGTATTGCCGTGTGTGTGCGTATCACGAACTGTGGTTGACCACCCAGGGATGTCCGACGGGGCTCTGTGGGGTACGGTGGCCGTGAGTCTCGTACCAACGGTTAACTTTGAATTGTTTTGTTGGAGAAATGTGTTTTGTGCTTGTGCACTGTAAATATTCCGGAATATAAATGCTTTCTAAAATGATTTGGCGCATATTTTCATCTGATTAGAATGGTAGTTCAAATGGATTGTACTTGCACTAGCAGTTGTCGCTAACCCCTTAAATGGGGGAAATACTTTTTGTATTTTAGGTACAGGTCTTGGAGATAAGCGAGCATACGAGCCGTATGAGGATGATGGTTGTTCAGTGGTTGTCTATTGGTGTTCTGTTTTGTAATTTATTTATTCTCTTGATTTAGTACTCGAGTATTTCTTCCTTGAATTTATTTATGTTATGTGCCCGTTTTGGGAATAGATTTGATGTCGAATAGTATTGTTAAATTTTCAGTCCTTGAGTTTGAATGTCATGTATTGAGAAATTGTCTGTTTATTGATGATGTTTGTCTTTGTCGTATTGTTGAGTCAGTTGTTAGCCTGGTGGATTCCAAAGTGTGGGGTCCACGGCGCTGTAATATACCCTGATCGTCTTGGGGGTGTTACAGAATATGTTATCGGAGCTTAGGTTTATGGACACCTAGGCTGTTGGTTATTTGGGTCTGGTTGTGTGTCGTTTTTGAACAGTATTACTGCCATGCCATCATCTCGGTACGCCGGTGCTCGTAAGTTTTTCCTAACTTAACTCGTTACATTGTTCTATTCTATTCCTTTCTTGGTATCTTGTTGCGTTTTGCATTTAAATTGTACTCACCCGTTACTTCTTCAGAATGCCTGCTGGTAGAGGACGCGGATGCGGTAGGGGATGTGGCGCATCCGGTGGGGCGGCCATGTCCGGTAACTCAGGAACTGAATCGGCTATGCCTTCCTTGTCGAACAGTATTCCGCCTAGTTTCGGGGGTCAGCAGGATCAGTCTGCTAGCTCCGGTAATGCTCATGAGAATGTTGGAGTGGTGAATATTTTGCAGCAAGTAGCGAACAAGATGACGCTACTAACTCAAGCCGTCCTGGTCGGGCAAGATAATGCCAACCCGGTTCCGCCTACTGGATCCGGTAATGATAAGCTACTTCAGGACGTGATTCGTATGCGTCCTCCACAGTTTGATGGTACTTTCAACCCTTCCAGTTGGGAGAGTTGGCTATTTGATATGGAGAAGGTATTCGAGGCTGCTAACTGCTCTGAGGAGAGGAAAGTACCCATTGCTCAGTACTTCCTCGCCAAAGATGCGGCAACGTGGTGGCAAGCGGTGAAACTGCGTGACCGGATAGCCACATGGGCAGAGTTCCGAGAGTTGATGGAAGACGAGTTTTTTCCGTGGTCAGTGAAAGAGGGGAGGATCTGAGCCTCCTTTGAGGCTAAGCCCCAGGATGTTCCTATTTCTCAAGCGATCAAGGACTATGACCAACAACATCATTATGTGAGAAACCAAGTCCGAGATGAGCTTGATAAGATCCGCCACTTTGATATGTGGATGAAACCGAAGGTGTGTCACTACATATCTGGGCTGGGGTGCACAACTTTGAATGATTATCAGAATAAGCCGATGGCTTATGAGATGTGGTTTTCTGCGATAGGGATGACAGCCGAGGGAAAGAAGCATAAGACCTCCGACTAGTTTTCGGGAGGCAAATCTGGAGGGTATCATAAGGCTCAGTCCCGTTCGAGAGTCTATGGGAGTCAGTCCCCGTCATTTGGGTGAGGAAATAGTTCTAAGTCTGCTCCTACTGGTTCCGTTCATGGTCCTACCTGCTTTAACTGTGGTCGTCCCGGACACATGATGAGTGAGTGTGATAGGCCTCCGATTTAGTGTCTTACTTGCGGTCGGATAGGACATCGTGCTAAGTTTTGTACGGATGCGGATCGAGCACCAGTTACTCAAATATCAGCCCCAGCTGCGGGAGAACCAAGTGTGAAGCAGGCACCGATAGCTTTTCAGCCTCAGCATAGTTTTGGTAGAGGTTGAGGACGTGGATAGCCTTCTAGAGGGGGAGCTTCTAGTGCGGGATCTGTTCCGCCATGAGTATATGAGATGAGACGAGCAGGAGACCCAGACGCGATGGTGTCTACAGGTACCATTCACATCCTTGACCATCCTGTTTCAGTGTTATTCGATTCTAGTGCTACGCATTCTTTCATATCTCTGGATTGTGTGCATCGTCTGCATGTTGATTGCCTAGTTGCGTGTGAACCATTTGTTGTTAAATTGCCTAGCGGGGATAGCATCGTGGGGGATCGTGAGTTTAGAGATTTTCCAGTGAGTATCGCGGGGAGGGTTTGGCCTTCTAATTTGATTGCGGTAGATATTAGAGATGAGGATTTGATTCTTGGTGAGGATTGGCTGGACCTTCATGGGGCGATCATGAATTATAGAATGAGAACCGTTTTGATGTTAGCCTCTGACGGTACCGAGCATTCTTTTGTGGGACGCAAGCGGAGTAGTCAGAGATTTCTGATCAGCGCCATGAAGGAGGTGAGACTTCTTCAAGGAGGTTGCATCAGTTGTTGGTGTTATGCTTTGAGATCGGAAGAAGGGGGAGTTGAGCTCTCATCTATTCCGGTAGTGTGTGAGTATCCTGACGTCTTTCCAGATGAGTTGCTGGGTTTGCCACCGGACCGAGAGGTTGAGTTTACCGTCGATTTAGAGCCAGGTGCAGCACCGATTTCTAAGATGCCATACCATATGGCACCTGCCGAGATGCTTGAGTTGAAGAAACAGTTGGGAGAGTTGCCAGATATGGGGTATATTCGACCGAGCGCTTTGCCTTGGGGCGCACCGGTCCTGTTTGTGAAGAAGAAGGATGGGTCACTTCATCTGTGTATCGACTATCGTGAGTTGAACAAAGTGACTATAAAAAATAAGTATCCTCTCCCAAGGATTGATGATTTTTTCGACCAATTATAAGGGGAAACTGTGTTTTCGAAGATTGATTTGAGATCGGGGTATTATCAACTCCGAGTGAAGGATTCCAATAATCCAAAGACGGCCTTTCAGACGAGATACGGTCACTACGAGTTTGTGGTTATGCCTTTTGGGCTAACCAACGCCGCAGCCATGTTCATACAGCTTATGAACAAAGTCTTTATCGAATACCTCGATAAGTGTGTGGTTGTCTTTATTGACGACATCTTGATTTACTCAAGGAGTGAGGAGGAGCATGCACGTCATTTGCATATTGTGTTGAGAATCTTGAGAACTCAGTGTCTTTTTGCGAAGTTCTCAAAGTGTGAGTTTTGGTTGCGAGAGGTTATGTTTCTCGGTCACGTGATCTCGGACGAGGGTATTCGTGTGGACCCACATAAGATAGACGCAGTGCTGGATTGGGCGCTGCCCAAGAACGTGAAGGAGATCCGTACTTTTCTGGGTTTGGCCGAATATTATCGTAGATTTTTCGAGGGGTTCTCTAAGCTCGCTCTACCGCTGACTCAGTTTTTGCAGAAGTCATAGAAGTTTGTGTGGACCGATGAAAGGCAGAAGAGTTTTGAGGAGTTGAAGAAGCGGTTGACGACCGCTCCTATTTTAGATTTACCGAGTGGTAATGAGGGCTTCTCAGTTTTTAGTGATGCTTCGGGCCAAGGGCTCGGATGTGTACTCATGCAGCACGGGAGGACGATTGTCTTTTCTTCCCATAAGTTGAAACCGTACGAGTTGAATTACCCTACCCACGATCTTGAGTTGGCCGCGGTTGTATTTGCGTTGAAGATCAGGCGTCATTACTTGTATGGCTCGTCGTGTCAGATTTTCACCGATCACAAGAGCCTGAAGTACATCTTCACGCAGAAAGAGCTAAATATGAGACGGAGGAGATGGTTAGAGTTGATTACCTCGAGATCCTTTATCATTCGGGCAAGTCAAATGTGGTGGCAGATGCCTTGAGCCGAAAATTGGTATCGCTTCGGGCACTTGAGTTACTTACGGCCCAGTCGGGACTTCAACGAGAGTTAATGAGGTTGAGCATTGAGATTGTGTTACCAGAGAGTTCCGGGCAGTTGCGTACTCTTGAGATTTCATCATCTTTAGTCGACGACATTAAATCGGGACAGTTGGAAGATCCGATGTTTATTCAGCTTCGAGAGAATGTGGGGAAGGGGAAAGCCCCGGGATTCATGATACATGAGGATGGTTTGTTGAGATTCCAAGGTCGGCTCTGTGTTCCGAACGACTAGGAATTGAGGCAGAGTATTATGCGAGAGGCTCACGTGTCACCTTACTCAGTCCATCCGGGCTCGAGTAAAATGTATAAAGATTTGAGAAAGAATTTCTGGTGGAATGACATGATGATTAAGGTAGTTCAGTTTGTGGATAAGTGTTTGACTTATCAACAAGTCAAAATAGAGCATCAGCGGCCAGCCGGATTGTTGAAACCACTTCCCGTCCCATAATGGAAGTGGGAGGATATCTCGATGGAATTTGTCACGAGTTTGCCGAGGACGAAGACCGGAATGAATATGGTGTGGGTGATCGTAGACCGACTGACTAAGTCGGCACATTTTCTGGGCATCAAGGATACTTGGGGTCCAGAAAAATTGGCTCGTGTTTTTATCGCACAGATAGTGAGGCTTCATGGTACGCCGAGGACTATTATTTCAGATAGAGATGGCCGGTTTGTATCGCATTTCTGGCAGGCAGTACATAAGGCATTGGGGACGCGTTTGGGTTTGAGTACATCTTTCCACCCTCAGACTGACGGACAGTCCGAACGTACCATTCAGACGTTCGAGGATTTGTTGTGCGCATGTGCGTTAGACTGGAGTAGTGACTGGGAGGAGCATCTGTCCTTGATTGAGTTTACGTATAATAATAGCTGGCACGCGTCGATTAAGATGGCACAGTATGAGGCATTTTATGGCCGACGTTGCCGATCACCGATATGTTGGGATGAGCCGTCCGATCTAGTTGGAACCGAGCCGGACCTTGTCTTGGAGACGAAGAAGAAAGTTGAGTTGATTAGAAAGAGAATGTTGGCAGCTCAGTGTCGACAAAAGTCTTATGCGGATGTTAGGCGTCGACCTTTGGAGTTCAAGGTGGGAGATCATGTTCTGTTGAGAGTGTCTCCATCGAAGGGAGTTTTCTGTTTTAGGAAAAAGGGGAAGCTCAGCCCGAGGTATATCGGATCTTTCGAGGTATTGGAGAGAGTCGGCGAGTTGGCATGCCGTTTGGCTTTGCCTCCGTCGTTGAGTCATGTGCATAGTGTATTTCACGTCTCTCAGCTGAGGAAGTATGTTCTAGGCCCATCCCACATTATTGATTTCAGATACATGGAGATCGAGAAGGATGTTACGTTTGAGGAGAGGCCCGTCAGAATTTTGGAGCATCGATACAAACAATTAAGGCACAAAACCATTCCTTTGGTTAAAGTGCAATGGTCGAGGCACGGAATAGAAGAGGCAACGTGGGAGTTAGAGGAGGATATGTGTTCGAGGCACCCCGAGCTTTTTGATTCTTAAGTTTTGGGACGAAACTTCTTTTTAGAGGGGGTGAATGTAATATCCGTACCTTTCCATTTTTAGCAATTTCCAATTTTGGTGTATATCTATTTTTATCGACTCGCTTGTAACCGTTTCAACGTTTTGAATCTACTTTATTCTTGGAGTTTTTCCATTTGGATGAGTTTTGGAGATATTTTTATGTAATTCCATTTATGTCATGTTTTGCCGTATGAACGTTTGAACTCGTCCGTTTCCGTTGTTTCTTGGTTTGCATAAGTTCGTATGGTTGAATTGGTCTTGTGGTGACTTTCGGTTTGTCAATCCGACATCGTATTGTGATTTTCGGACACTTGTGCCATTTTTGTAATTTCCTATAAGTTAGGGAATTTCTTCTTCATTGTCGTATTTCGGATTTCTGAGTAGTCGGAATTGTATTTTCTTGTAACGCTTAGGTTCGTCATTGAATGTACTTCGTAACCATATTTTTGGTTCGATAGCAGGTCTGGGTTTCAGAGTCGTCCGGAATCGTTTAGACAGCAGCAGCCCAGTACTGCTGTCCAGCAGGGTGTTACGGTCGTAAAACTCCATCTGTTACGGCCGTAATATGGCCATTGTTACGGCCGTAATGCATCCTTTGTTATAGCCGTAACAGCCTGATATTTTAAGAACAGCGGGCAGAGGTCAACACCTCATTTTCACATCTTTCTCTTCGTTTTCCTTCATCCGGCGACATTAGAGGCGATTCCTATCTGGTTGATCGAAGTTTTCTTCACTTTCCACCACCGTAGAGTCGGGCTAACATATCATCATCAACGTAATCATCTCCCTCCGTCCGAATTCAAGGTATTTTCGTCTAGAACCCTAACTTATCAATTTTGGGGGGTTTTCCGGGTTTTGCTTGTTAGACTCGAATTGTTCAAGTATGTTATGATATTTCTCATCGATTGTTGTTATTGGGTGTTCCACAATCCGTTTTCCTCGAGTTTAATCCGTGAATTGTCGATACAGGGAGATTTTGCGTAAACCCTCCCCCATATCGATTGATCGTATATTGTCATAGTTTGTAATCGGGGTTATGGGGTGTATTCCATTCGATTAATGTTGTCCATTAGGACTAAGTTATGTTGATCCTTCGTTTAGGAACTGTCATTTCCATCTGGATCATTCGTAGTCGTTGTTCTTCCCCGTTTCGTTGAAGATGTCTCAAAGGCAAGTACTTTACATTTGTTTACATGTTCTAGTATTTGAATTATGGCTATTCGTGGTTGTTGTGGATGGATATATGTATGTTCACCTAGGGATGGTCCGACGGGGCCTCCAGGGATACGTATTGTCGTGTGTGTGCATATCACGAACTGTGGTTGACCACCCAGGGATGTCCGACGGGGCTCTGTGGGGTACGGTGGCCGTGAGTCTCATACCAACGGTTAACTTTGAATTGTTTTGTTGGAGAAATGTGTTTTATGCTTGTGCACCGTAAATATTCCGGAATATAAATGCTTTCTAAAATGATTTTGGCGCATATTTTCATCTGATTAGAATGGTAGTTCAAATGGATTGTACTTGCACTAGCAGTTGTCGCTAACCCCTTAAATGGGGGAAATACTTTTTGTATTTCAGGTACAGGTCTTGGAGACAAGCGAGCATACGAGCCATATGAAGATGATGGGCAGGCATGATACTGTTCAGTGGTTGTCTGTTGGTGTTCTGTTTTGTAATTTATTTATTCTCTTGCTTTAGTACTACGTGAAGACTGCTTCAGTCCATATCACGGAGTCTACATCCACCATCGCTTGGTCATAGGTCGTGGGGTCGGTCTCTTGGCTATCACCTGGAACCTCATGGAGACCCAGTTCCTCCAGGTGTACAAGGCCATACCTCTCAAGTAATTTAGACACCCTAATAGACCTACAAAGTGGTTGTACTTATGTTTCAGAAGGTTCGGTTACATCTTCTTGTACAGGTGTCTACTGAGGAGTTTCATTGTATTCTTCCGAAGATATACTTCTACCTGCCCCGCCTTCCTGAATGAACTCATCTTTCAGGAAGTGTGCTTGCAAAGCAACAATGATCTTTCGATATTCGAGCATGTAGAATAGATAACCCATCATCCCAGATGGGAATCCAATGAAGATCCCTTCACGGACCTTGCTTCCAATTTCTCCACCTTAGTCTTCTTGACATAGGCGGGACATCCCCAAATCCTAATGTGAATAAGACTTGGCTTCCTACCCTCCCACATCTCATGTGGAGTTTTAGGAACGGACTTGGAAGGACATCTATTCAAGATAGAAGCACCAATCAGGAGTGCATAACCCCACAAGTAAATCGGTGTAATAAGCATGGAACGAACCATGTCCAACAAGGTTCAGTTCCTTCTTTCCGACACACCATTTAACTGAGGAGTTCCTGGAGGTGTTAGTTGTGATACTATTCCATGCTCCTTAAGGAACTCATCAAACTCTGTACTCATATACTCGCCACCTTGGTCCAACCGAAGTGCCTTGATATGATTACTAGTTTGTTTTTCGACTAGGGCCTTAAATTCCTAGAATTTCTCAAAGGCCTCGAATTTATGTTTCATTAAGTATACATAACATAACTAGTATGATCATCCGTAAATGTAATGAAATATTGATATCCGTCACGTGTTGCTTCCAAAGCACCACACACGTCGGTATGGACTAATCCAAGTTTATCAGCGGCTCTTTTAAAAGTCCCTGTGAAGGGGGCCTTAGTCATTTTGCCTTTAAGGAAAGGTTCACAAGTTGGAAAGGGATCCTATCCAATGGACCCATACGTCCATCTTTTTCCATTTTGTAAACCTTGGTCTGACCAACATGACCAAGTCTAAGATGCCATTTCAAAATATGATTAGTTTCATCCTACCACGCTTCCTAGTCATAGTATGCACAACGACTTTGTTACTAAGGTTTAGATGATACAATCCATTCAACAATGTAGCAGTGACCACTAGTTTATTTCTAAAATAAATTTTGCAGGAACCATCACCAATGAAAAATGAAAAGCCTTTCCGATCTATGATGGATACAATATTTTTATGCCCCTTGGGTAAAACAAGTACATCATATAAAGTTAAAACAAAGCCGGATTCCAAATCTAAAAGAAGTGATCCTATATCAGTTGCTTCGACACTGTGCCCGCTTCCGACAGTAATCATTACTTCCCTAGCTCCAAGCTTCCTACTTGTTCCAGATCCTAATTCACGGTACAAATGTGAGAACTAGCACCTGAATCCAGTATCTAAGAAGTAGAAAATACAGTAGCATAACAATTTGTTTCCAAAACTAAAAGTTCTGTACCTGAAGCGCCATGAAGAATCGGATAGTCTCTAGCCCAGTAGCCCAGCTCGCCGCATTTGATACATGTATCCTTCTTCTTCTTGCTCTTGGGAACCATCGGGTCCTTGCCCTTACCCTTAAGGTCCTTAACTTGTGGTCCCGTCTACTTCTTGGTCTTTTTCTTCTTATTCTTAGACCTCCGAGGTCCAGAGAAATCACAAGGGCGGACTCCTTCATCCGCGGAGTCTTCATCTGAGACTGAGCGGTCACCAGTTTGTTCATCAACCCTGCTAAGTTGCAAGCAATCTCATTACAGTTGAAATTCATAACAAACTGTGAGAAGGAATCAGGAAGAGACTGTAGGATAAGGTCGGTTTGAAGAGAAGTATCCATCTTAAAATCAAGAGGCCCCAATCTCTCGATCATAGATATCATTTTGAGGATGTGGTCCCCAACCTTCTCACCTTGCTTCATCCTTGCACCAAACAGTTGCTTGGATATCTCATATCTAGCAGTTCGACTGTGCTCACCATAAAGCTCGGTTAAGTGAGATAAAATCTGCCTAGCAGGAGTCATTTTCTCATGAGCTCTCTGAAGCTCATTAGATATATAAGCAATCATATAAGCACCGAATTTTATGTCATCCTTAACCCACTTTTCGTGGTTTTCAATTTCTTCCTGATTGGCTTTTGTCCGCATCGGAGGCGCCGGAATGTCCGTCTCAAAGACGTATCCCAGTGCCTCTATATTTAGGACTATCATCAGATTGCGGAGATAATCCACAAAGTTAGGGCCGATTAAGGTGTTCTTTTCGAGTAGTATAGCGACTAGGTTCATTGTCATATTGAGAGTTGATATTTGTTGGCATTAAGTATGACAGATTAATTAGTGACTCGTTCAATTATGATCTGAGTATAGAATTAAGGTCTTTTTTATTCTTTTAACCCAGCTCCCACTCATTTTATCAGAATAACACACTCTCATATGAAATCCGGAAGTATTGTTCATATTACTTCATTGTGGTGATCGAGTTCTTTATAAATTTTAATAGAGGGCAACCGGACAGGTTTCTAGTCCATTAATTTTCATAAAGTGGTGTCCAACACCAACCCATCTAATGGATGATTCGATCTTCTTTTTCCTCTTGTTCACTCCCCTCAACCTATACGGTTTCTATGGTTCATGAATAAGTTAAGTTTATACCATCGACGCAAATCAGTTTCACAATTGAATCTTATCCAGTAACCGAACAGGTTTCTAATGATAAAATTTACTCCAACCAAGGGAATCCAATGTGCTCTCAGTAATTTATCGATCCTCCCCGAACGACTACCCCGATAACTCAGAAGCATAGCACATCCGATTTGGATTTCAGTTTTCCGAAAGCTCGATGGAGGGAAGGAAAACCTTGAAACCTTTTAAACTTAATAATTTGTCGTGGGAGAATTTTCACAATTAATGTTACACTTTGCATATTAATTCATTTAAGCGTGTTTTTTGCATTCATACCATATGAAGAAACATTCACAACCTAGTTGCTACCAACATGTAGTTCAAGGACCGTTCCTAGAACAAAAAACTCCGTAATCTAATTACAAGTCTCCGGTCTTGAATCTTCGTCTTCTCGAACGTATCTTCCTCCGGTCTTCGTCATTACATATAAATTTTACCTTTGAAAAATTGCGTCCTAGATACAAATATTTCTAGTAAAATAAATAGGCTCAAAACGGCCTTTACAACCCAATCGAATAAAACCGAACGATTCAAAACTAAGTCCATGAACCACTTCACCATTCAAAATAATGCATCAAACACATTAAAATAAATGGCATTTATAAGTAATCTAAATATTGATCCAATCAATATAAATTAATCCATCCAAATAAATTACTCTAATTAATTCAAACAACCGTTAATTTTATCTTTTTCCGGACGAGAAACTATTTCATTAAATTAATTTCCCTAAGAATAAAATTACCATAATTATATCTTAGTCAAATTAAATCCAATTTAATTTGTGGGAAATTAATTATGGAACGAGATATTAAAAAAGGAGTTGAAAAACACGGTCGGGCCCAGCCCGGGGCACTGCCCAGTAGGCTGCCGAGCAGGACCAGCCTGGATCGTGATCCATCGCTCGGCGGCCGGGCAGCCGCTGAGCAGTCCGGATCATGATCCGCCGCTCGGGACCGCAGGCGCCACCAAGCCCAAGCCGCGGGTCCGCTTACGTTGCCTGCTCGTTTTAGCGATTCCAAAAATTATATTTTTCTAATCTTTATATTACATATTAAATCAGTTTTTCAAAAGAAAAATAGATTTATATTGTAACATAAAATTATGAAAAATTAATTTTTAGATGAACAATAGAAAATCAACGATTAATACGATTATGATTCCAAATCATAAGAACATCCAATCAAGCATTCCAAATGCTAAATATCGTATATATGATCGCAAGACCTACGCTACGATACCACTTTTGGGATTTGGTGCCTAAAACGAAGGCGCAACGGAAGCAATAAACGCGAATCTAATTCGATCCGAATCCGTACGAGGATCGATCAAGATACGTATATACGAATATAAAATGAAACAAAGGAAGATTCGAAATTATACCCTCATAGTCCGTTGATTAAATGGTGTACTCCACGTATGCGATTCCCCAAGCTTTAGGTGCTCTTCCCAGGAATCCGATTCGTCAAGTTCTTGAATGATCCAACTCCGAAAACATTGCGTCTCTACTTGCCACGTGCCTGAGAAACGATCGGAACGACAAGCGCCCAATTTACCTCCAAGGTTACGGCTAGAATCGGATGATAAAGCTATCAATTGTGATTATAAACACTCTAAGTGTATAACTCACTATCTCTCAATATTTTTCTCACAATTTTCTCTAAGAAATTTTGTGAAGTGGATCAATGAGGAAGAATATGTTGAAGAATACTAAAAAAACATGTTTCTCTTACCCCCCGCAAAATCCGTGAGATATGTTTCAAGGAATCAAGAGAAGTCTTCTTCTATTTTATTCTTTAACTCCTCATTATATTATTCCCATGGAAAGAATAATATCACCTACTCAATATCTAAAGAGATATTCTCACTAAATGTCATAAGTCTTCCACCTATAAAGGTGAAGTCTATGACCAAGAGTAGGTGGGGCGGCCTCTAGAAGAACCGAACGAGTTCGGTTCATTTCGAACTCCCGCGAGTCCAAACAGATAAAACTCCATCCCATTCCGATGTATTTATATCAATTAATTAATCATATCAAATACAAAATAATATAATTCATTTCTCTAAGAAATAATTATATTCTTGAATTAAATTAATCACCCAGTAATTTATTTAATTCATCAGGCTGTAAATTAATTTATCCAATAAATTAATTTAGACATCCAATGTCCCAAAATTAATTAGACATCCAATGCCCAATAAATTAGATATCCAATATCTAATATTTATAAAGAGAGAATAAGCTCGATTCATTCCACTGTCAATCCTAGTGCATGACTCAATACGTCTGTCTCAGTTAGCAATGGGAGGAACCAAAGAGTAGTAGCACCACCTAGCCAGCCCGGCGGACTATACTATACCCTAACTGAGAAAGAATGATGGGGATCATTCCAAAACCTCTTTGTCGTGAATACCAGTATACGTATAAATCCTTCTTTTAAATGTCCCGATCAAAGTTATAGGGTCACGGTCAGTCAAACCCTATCCGTACTTGATGCTATGCATGAGTTAATACAAATCGAGATCATCGAGCTCTCATGTGTCTAATACAACTAGCTCCAATCATTTGGCGAAAGACTTATGATCTCATCTGCCAATAACTGCATAGGACATATAACCCATTCACTAACAGGAAAAAGAATCCTATCTTGGTATTTAGCAGAACCTGCTACTTGCCCGTCAAGACGCACGTCGAGGTTGAACCCCACCTTCTGGTTTTCTGGGTCTAACTACTCTAATGAAAATCTTAACGTCACAAGCACATCCCTACTAAATCCTCAAGTTGAAGGTTCACGAATACCTATCACAACCTTTCGATTCTGTCATTGACTGTCCCGGAGTGAAATCCATGTGATGAATCGAGAGTGAGTCAGTTCGAGTATACTAATATCATTAGCATACCCACAACATGTGCTCCCACTAACCATTAGTGTTCGACAAGCACTCTTTAAGTCAAATAACATGTAATACAAGTCTTAACATAAACTTAACTCCCGGTCAAGTTTCATCGACTTGCGAACGATTAAGTATTTGAGCCGTAAACCTTTCTAGTGCTAATCCCCTTATCTAATAAGGGGTGGAGTTTTGCTCTCAAATATAAGGACTAGTTTATATATATATATATATATATATATATATATATATATATGAGTCAGGAATGCCAGTGACTACCAGTAAATAAAGAAACAAACAATTGCCTACTGATAATGATTTACATAATAACAAGTACAACGCCCCCACTCAACATCCTCTGAGTGGAATTCGAGGGCATACTCCTAACATGCCAATCCATAAAGAGTACTCTATGAATAAAAACAGTTCATGAGGACGTGTAATGTGAGTTTAATCGAACCATACTTCATTGAAAATCTACAACGTTATCGCGTTGGCCTAAAATGGATATATATATATATATATATATATATATGCGAATCCAGTATGAACAAAGTGATATGCCTTTGTTGAAGTGGTGCCGACACTCTAAAGATAAGATCTATCCATATACTTTGTAAAAGTGAGTAAGACAAGGAGTTATACTCACCTCATGGCGCGAGGTTTCTCATGAACGCACTGGAATCGACTACGATGACACAAAACTTAGTTGTGCTATCATAATGGAAGTTATAGCATCCACTATCTTTTTAGTTAGATAGTTTCCCAAAAACTGACATGCATCTTGTGGTTAAATCTTATCTTAGTGGGCAACTAAGTTAAGTGATAAAAGGATCTCGTGGTGACCCAAATTCAAATCAAGTGGCTCTTAACCACAGAGCGCGTTTACAAGTGATTGTCGGGAACGCATACTAAGTATATACTTGATTTAGAAGAGATATGAAGCTTTTGCGTGTAAAAACTAAGGGTTTATACTGATGTACTCTTGTGAGACTAAGATATTCCGCTAAATCTAAAGTTAAGAATGAAAGGATCTTGGGAACACTTGATGATGTGTATATTCATAAATGGGTTTAAGGCAATCTAAGGGACGGTTTCCCTAAGAGGCGATAAAGTAATGCCTATATGATTCCCAATGACTAGTCGAAGTCATAATAAGACTTGCCTCACTTAAGTGATGATGCAATCTTAAGAGAAAAGTACGGTATTATGTACTCATGTTTGACTCGATGTACTCATTCGTAATAATCCAGTAAAGCCACCGTGATGATGGCCTAGGATGCGCTCACACAATGTCTGTGATTAACAAGAAGCTTGAAGCTCGCTCTATCTCGATAAAAGGACACTTGAAAATTGATACCTGAATTTGCCCAAAATGTATTGGTCTATCTACCATATGACTTGTAGGGCAGCTCACTTGTTGGAAAATGGTGAAATTTGTACCATTGGAAAGGTCAGTGGCTACTTTCCGAGGAAACCAACCGTTTGATCACATCTATCATGCTGAGTGACATATGGATATTGTTTAAAAGTAGGACAGGATATGTCTGGTAATTTGCTGAGTCAACTTCTATAGAACTTTGTGATCTGTTCAGGTCGATCTAGGTTACGTACTGTATGTGAATGAAATTCTATGGGTGTCTAGTTTTCATAAGTTCGTACAGTTTCGTTGATACTATTAAATCGAAGAAGTTATGACTGCGTAAGTGCAGGGAGGTCAAGAATTTAGAAAACTTGATAAGTCTTTAGCGATCCTGCACTCTGGATGTGTCGCGCTCTTTTGTCCTTAGACCAAGGTTTGTTTTTTCCCGTTGGGTTTTCACTTGGTAAGGTTTTTAACATGAGAACATCCACACAATGATGCGTTGTACTTCTGTTCAACTTAGACCAAGAGTTATTTTTCCCACTGGGTTTTTCCTTGGCATAGTAGTGAGGGCAACTTGGCATTTGACTCTTATGATTTGAGGTACTCATCAGGGGGAGTCATTATGTATACATCAGGGGGAGTATACATGACATGTTATGTTGGTGCGTTGCAATCTTTTCCTCATCAAGCCTTTGTTTTTCCCATGGGGTTTTGTTTTGGCTTGGAATAGGTTTTTACGAAGGCAACATCTTCTGCACCATTGTTATATTAGTGCTCGACACAGGGGGAGTGTTCCGGAAATTATACTCTCGTGATGTGTCTTACCTAATACTGATTGTAGGTACATAGATAGAAGGTTCTAGATCCTTATAGAGCTAGTAGGATCATATTAGATGTCTTACCTTATATAGGAATCCCATGTATGGAAGGACTCCCATTGTAATGCCTATATAAAGGCCCCTCTACTAGTGTTATGAATACAATTGATTAACTCGTATTTACAGTCTTTTACTTTCTCCTGAACTAATTTCGAATATGTATCAATGTTTTTTGCTATATTTCCTGATTACCTCTTTTTAATTATTCTATTCTAGTGATGAAGCAAAAAATGTGTACATTAGAAACATTAAAGGTATGTTTGGTAATTTAGCTGATAAGTTAGCCGATGGCTGATAAGCTAGTTTATGGAGATGCTAGTTTGACGGTTTCACCGAAAAGCTAACTGATGGCTGATAAGTTAGCTTATAAGCTAGTTTATTGCATACTAAATGAAATGTTTTAAATAACCTCAAAAAAAAGCTAGCTTATTTTTACCAAACATATATACACTGAGTTGCATCTCAATAAATTAACTTATAAGATAGTTTATGGTATACCAAATAGAGTTTTTAAAATAAGCTCAAAATTATGGCCAAACATACACCAAATCAAAATTTTCGTAGATTAAGTATACTCACTAAGAAAAATAAGGAGTTGAGCAAAATGAGCAAACTCATTAATACATATATAATGTTACTGAAGTAGCACAAGTGAAATACTCCTGCAAGCTAAAGTGAAATATTTATATAGGAATATATAATATAGATGTGTAAAAACAACATCATAATACCAGCACAATTAAGATTTCCTAGTTGTGCCAAAATCTTAAGACTACATGAAAAAAAAAACTAAAGCCCCATATCAATCCAACTATTTCAACAATTTCTTGATAAATTACTCAAACAATCTCTAAAGCAATCTCATCATCGTAATCTCTAGGCTGCAAAAAAAAAAGTAAAAAGACGTTAGTATAAGATGATGATATTCAAAATCTAAAAATATATAATATACAATTTATCTTTTCTGACATAAGCATAATGCGTATGCAAAATTTTAATAATAATGCTCCGTGAAACTAGGAAAAGTAAATATACTAAATAAATACATTGTAACAGCCCAAAAACAGTGGCTATTACAGTGCCGTGGACCCCTACCGGGACTCACCAGGCGATATCCCAATATACATTTAAAGTCTGACAACGTGGCACCGTACCACAACATTTATCAAAACCCCGGTGTGGAGTATGAGTTATTCATATCTTTAAATACGAGCAAACATACACAGGATCCAAATTCGGTACAGACCATATGACGATGGGCAGTACCTAATAAATTTTAGTACATTCATCCGACACAAAATAAAATAAAAGTCACAATAAAACATAACCGAACAACCAAAAGACACGGGCCCCCCGAAATAGCACACTTCAGAATCCTCCGTCGCCGTTGTGCTCCTCCTGTGCCTTGCCCTTTCCTCGCCCTGAAATACAAGTATTTCGCCCCAAACCACAGGGTCAGCTATACATGATAATGATTCTCATGACATTATATAATTCATATATACTGATCTCAAAGAAAACCACCGACTACTAAATATACCCCGAAGGCGTATAAACAATCAGTCCCAACTGTCGAACATAACCAAATATACGAACGACCATATACTATGGCTCAAGACGGACGTCACAGTACGCCCGATCCGGAAATGTGTCCGTGCACATGTCTACCCCATATACGGAATCCAGAATATACGTGGGACGATGTACCTAATTAGCCTCACGAACTACGTCTCGTGTGCACGATCTAAATGCGGAAAACCTCCACGCATGATCATCAAGTGCCCGGCTAAAAATCCTACACATAACCAATCGGCGCGCAGATATGACTCCAGAGATGTCACGATACAACATGACAACGAAACTCAACGAATTACACTTTTACCAAGGAATCGAACAACTCACCGAAGTGTCAACAAAGCTCAACAATATCAAGGGTCCAAAAGTAACGAACTTTGGGAATACAATCCCATGATGAAAACGGGACATCATTAAGAACAACCTCAAGTCACAAGACACAAGTTTATAAGTGTTTCATATACACGAAATGCATAATCATCATAAGAATCCACACATCATTATAACCAAGCAAGATAACTTGCCTCAATTCCGTAGATGAATAATCCTTCTTCGAATGGTCAAACGAACGGTATCCTCATCTAACAATACTCACGTGAACAAGCAACCTTGAATGAAATATAATTCATTCAACAACACATTCGTACGATAATGGTATTATCGCATAAACAATATTCGTAAATTTACTTGAATAAATCAATTATCCTATTGATCATTTTAATGTTCTTATTACAAATCATCGTATGTTTATCATGTTCATTACATATTCTAACCTTAATGTCAAAAACTTGATGTCTAGTTTATTATCAATGCAATATCGTGAAAATATCTTTTCAAATCATCGACACTTCCAATTACGATATAAGTTGTGTTTAATTACGTTCTTCATTATTTTACCAACGATCTCATTCAAAACTTGATTACTATATGAAACATAAGTTTAAGTTTTTAGTGAACTAAGAACATCATCTTAATTTACGTCTCTTAACACGCACGGATTAATGAAATGGAATTCGGCTACTCATCTACCGCATTTGTATCATCATATTTAACACAATTCTCTTAAGAACATTATCAACCTATTAATGTAGTGATTAACACCCTTTAACGAAATCGATAAATTCGAACATATGAAGATTACAACTTCCTTCTATCAACATTCATTGTTTTACTTTGAAGAATTTATTAAAAGCCTAGTTATATCATTGGATACTTGAAATTTTTGAAGTCACTTCATCCCATCTAGCGAAGATCATCTTCAAAGGATTAATATAATCTTTCCAATAATTTTTTACAAAGGTTTTAGAGGCCAAAAATCATGGTTCCATACTACCTTCAAGAATCAATAGAATGTTCAAGACAAATTTAACATTTCTCACTTTTAATCATTAAGGATATCATCCCTAACATGTTCCTAGTGTTGAGACTATAATTAACTTCCGATTATCATGTTATACATCAGGTTTTTATGTATATCATTACCAAAACAATCACATTATGAAGTTATTTACATCAAGAAGTAACACTAATACATTCAATGTTAATCTTCACTTAGTTTGAGCATGATTCCATTAACTTATCATGTTTACACTAGTTTAAACTAACATTATGTGAAGTATTTATCTACTAACATCATCATAAGCATGGAATTGATATGAGTTAAAGAAAGACCAACCTTAAAATGAAGAACAACACCAACACTTCAAGGGATACACTTCAATCTCTAACTCTCCAAGTCACCAATCAAGTGTTGAAGCTCCAACACAAGTTAGAAAGGCTTAGAAACGAAGTTGGAAGGGAAAGGAATCGTTCCTCAGTTGGGAGGTTGGAAAGGGTCGAGTAGGAAGTGAATGGAAAGTCATACTTTTATAATCTGAAATCGGCATTACGTACGTTAACGAACGTGGTTAACGTACGTTATAGCCCTTACGTACGTAATCTTATGATCATTACGTACGTAACCAATTTCATCAAATCTTACTGCCTCAAAACACGCAATTCATTACGTACGTAACCATATAGCTATTACGTACGTAATAGCCGTTGACTTGGCTGTCGCGATCGACTCCCGACCACCTACCCCCGCTCGGCCCCACCCGCCGAAAGGCGGACTGCTGGAGGATCTTTCGCATTACGTATGTTAACGTATTGATGTTACGTACATAAGGCGACATACATAGCGTACGTTATGAAGACAGGTTAACGCACGTTAAGTACTATAACAAGCATAAATGGAATTCTCCCAATATCACCCAACAACTAATATAGTATGAATGACCATGAATCCAACTTAACATAATTCGTCGATACTTGCTACAACATCACAGATATGGTGCGAAAATACTTAACTTAAATCATGAAATACAATATTAAAGGCGAGGGTATTACATACATATACAAGAAAGTTGTTACTTTCTTATGAAAAATATACTTGGTATTGAAATTTTAAGTTCTTACTTGCTATTTTAGTTCTTCATTATTGCATTTCTCCATCACAAAAATATTGGGTTGGCAACTGACCTAAGGATAAAAATAAACCAAGAGTAGTTGGATTAACTTAGTAACAAGTCAATGATAACAAACTTGTAATGACAGCTTAATGAAAATTAAATAGGAAAAATGCACACCTCTTGTACTAGAATGAATGCTTCAGTTAAAGGTTCCGTTAGACATATAATGCAATAAACCCATAGCACTGTTAGTCATGAAATTTGATGTGCCTTGAGATGGTAAGCTTACATGAGGATGTATGCCTACAGAATGCATCCACCGCCAACCATTATCAAAAAACGTGCATGTTGTGTCATTTCAGATATCCCCTACACAAAATAAAACACGAATAATTCTAAAAATAAATATATATTATACTAAAAGAGATGTAACTCTTTTTGTTAAAATAAAGTTAATATATACCTCCGACATTGTACGTCCATAGCTCAAGGGGTCTTCGGGTATGATGTTGATTGACTTTTTCTTGTGCAATTTAGTTTCTAATTGTCCTTTTATCCTTTTGCTAGATTGACCTTTAGAGCATTTTTTTGTTGGATCTCGTAATTGTTGCTCTTCTTGCGATTTTGGATTAACATTATTCGTAGCGGCCATGATGGTCTTAGTCACATCATCAACGGTGTCTATGAAGTTATCAATTTTTGCTTCCACTTCTAGCATTAGTAAATCAAACCAAACCAAACATACCAGTATATCCCGCTCAGAGCAGGGTCTGGGGAGGGTAAGATGTACGCAGACCATGCCCCTACTTATTACGGTAGGGAGGCTGTTTCCGTGAAGACCCCCAACTTAGTGCACAGCAGAATCTTGTGTGATAAATACAAAGGAGAACATATGATTCGAAAAAGCTCGATGTAATACCCGTAATTTTGTTCCCCGGAAATTTTCTATTTTTGGCGGAAGTCTATTTTGACGACTTTCTTGGGACCGTTTCGTCATCCTGAGAATGATTAATTCTACACTTTTTGTCATCCGAGTTCGTTTCGGTATCGCTCTGTTGAATTCCGTGTTCTTTAGCAACTTTTCCACGTATAAGTTCGACTTTGTTAAATCACCATAAATTCTTGGAAACTTCAAAAATTCTGAATCTTGGCAATATTATAAAGCATCGAGTTAGCTTTCCAATGGTTCAAACGGTGAGTCAATCGGAGTCCGGACGAGGGAGTTATGGTCGAAATAGCTAAGTCACTCTCATTTTCCAGATTCGGCCAAAACCGCCTGTACCCGGTGCCGCGGCACACCTGGGCTGAGCCGCGGCACCGCCGAGCCACGGGAGCAAATTTTGGGTGCGTGCGCACACCTCTCTTGAGCCGCGGCACACACGTCGATCCCCTATATCTGCGTTTTTTTTGTGCGATTCAACCGATACTTTTTCATTTCTTCACCTTAACACGGGAGAGAAGGCTTGAGAGAGGGAAGTTTCTTCATCTATCGCTTGAGTGGGTGACTTCCTTCATCTATTTTCGATTGTGAAGCCCGGATCATCGTTCTATCGCGTGCTCTTCGAATCATAATGCTTGGATCTTCAAGAGGTAATTTCTTCAACATCTTGGATTTCGATTTTGTATTGGGTAATGATGTTTTGGATGTTAAAATCATGGGGTATGAAGTGATATATGCATGATTATGGACTTGTTGGAGTATTCATCGGATTATTGAAAGATTATTCAAGAACACTTCGAATTTTGTGTTGGAAATTGGGGATTTTGTTTGACTTCATCCTTTTAATCCGTAGTAATTTAGATTAGTGATGGATTGATGATGATTTAGGTGTATTCTATCATTTCCATCGTTATTCCACGGTTGGAGGGTATTGATTCGTCGTTTCGGTTGAGTTATTAGTCGACGCCTTGAAGGTGTCCGACAAAGGTCTAAGAGGGGGTTTTGTGCGTTGTACGATTATTATTCATCGTCGATTGTTGATTTATCATTGATATGACTTAGGACGAAATTCTTGTGAAGAACTCAAGTCGGAACCCTTCCGTTCGTTGTCTTCTTCGTGGTTCAAGCTTCGGTCGAACCGTGTTCTTCGGGATCTTGATAACGTTTATTAAGGCAAGTATACATTTATGATTATGCGTTCGACTTTGAAAGTATGAAATATTGATGGTATGATTATTTCTAGCCACTCCGGGACGGGCCTATGGTCCTCTCGAGGGTTTCGTAGCCTGCAGTGCGATTCCATGGTTGATATGAACGAACCGTTTCTACGGCATTCATATGAAATAATGTTGGCATGTAATGAACGAACCGTTTTGACGGCATTCCTACATGTAACGGCGTATGATATGAACGAACCGTTTCTACGGCATTCACATACGTCTTGAGATTTTAGTCATTTCGTAATACTAGTCTTAAATTGATGAATTGACGGATATTGATGAATTGACGGATTACATTTACTTTATTGTCGAGGAGTATTATGTTTCATATTGTTATACTTGCACTAGCTATTCGACGGCTAACCCCTTTATGGGGGAAATACGTTTCATGTATTTCAGGTTCCAAGAGAGCGGACAGGTGGGTATCGGGTCGGCATGAAGATGATGGGCAAGTGTGATACTGTGTCTTGTCTCCGGTTATTTTCTTGGATTCCTCCATTCAGTGTTGTTGTACTGGAATGGATTTTTAAATACTCGAGTATTGTATTTCAGTTTCCTTGATGTTCCGGCCTGTGTTGCCGAGGTATTGATTTGTGCAGTGATGTATATGGTTTCATTGGTTATGGTTTTGAATACCATTTGTATCGTCTTTCTTTCTATTGTATGTAGACCTTATCGGTCAAGTTTATAGTTCCGCGTATGTTTAGCCTTGTGGGTCCCGCGGCGGGGCTCACGGCGCTGTAATATACCCTGAATAACTTGGGGGTGTTACAGAATATGGTATCAGAGCTTAGGTTTATGGATACCTAGGCTGTCGGTCTTTTGGGTTGATTGAGTCGTCATTTGCCCACAGTATCACTACTCTGCCATCATCACAGTGTGACCGGTACTTGTAAGTCCTCTCACTCTTCTTGTATTTTCGTGACCGTTTCGTTTTTTTTTTTTTGCTTAGTATTCTTTGGAATTGGTCACTTCGAGAAGGTGCGATTTGGATTATACTTCCGCACGTGTGTGCCTTTCAGAATGTTGGCTGAAAGTAGGAAGAATCGTGGCCGTGGTCACGGACGTGAACTCTTCCTTGAGATTTTGTTAAGTTGCTAATTGCGATAATGGTGTGTATCGGTATTATGTTGAGACTTTGTTTAGGAGTCGCATGCTAGTATCACGGGAGATCTTCGACTTCACTGACCTGTAAGTATGTTGTTCGGATTATTCGATAATTCTTGGTTATCTTGGTGATTTTGGATTTTCCGTTGAAATGTTGTTTGTACGAGTGATTGTAAGTTTCGAGGACGAAACTTATTTTTAAGGGGGGTAGAGTATAATACCCCGATTTTTCGGATATATTTTTTTTCATTTATATATTGGATATCGTGGATGGTTAATTATGCTCGAGGACGTTGTGAACGTTTGAAAATGTTATTGAATTGAGTATATGTATTGATTGTGCCGTATGCTCGTATTTGGTATGTCATGACTTTGGACAGGAATTGTTGAAATTGGCTAAGAATGGAATTATTACGTACGTTAATAAGGTGATATTACGTACGTAAGATTGGCATGGTTACGTACGTTAAGGCTAAGGTATTACGTACGTAACGAAGGCATCGGACAGAACCGAGTCCTGGTCGGCAGGTGGGACCCTGTTTCGGCAACTTTCGGCGGAGGATGTTGACAGGTGAGTCAACGTACGTGTTACGTACGTTATACAGGACGTGTTACGACGTAACACAACCGCTGTACCGTAGCAAGTCAATCGGTATATTACGACGTTATACGGTATGGGTTACGACGTAATGGATCGCACGGAATGAGATAGTGAGTTGGTTACGACACGTTATGGATTTTGGATTACGTACGTTAAAGTTGTTACGTACGTTAAGAAAGGACACTTACGTACGTAATGAGAGTGCAATTTATATATTGAAGTGTTGCCTTTCATTTCTCTCACGATCCTTTGAGATATTTCTCTCCAAAACTCGTCCCTCTTCACTTTTAAGAGTGTTCTAAACACTTTTAACATGATTGTGAGCTTGGAATCATGGAATTAGAGCTTGGTTATGGAACTATTGTTGATTCTTGAAGTGATTTCTTGTGTTATCCATATTCTATGAGGTTTATGTTGAAGGAAGATAATGATATGCTTTGAATATGTTGATTATGATTATGGAATCATAGAGATCTTGATGTTCTTGGGGCCATATGTTGACTATGATGATTTAATGATTCTTGGAATGGAGTTCAATTATTCTTTCTTCGTGGTCTGTCCATACAAGGTAATCCTCGTATCCCTTTTATAGTGGTTCGTTTTTTTTTAAGGAGTACTACTTGGGAGGGAGTATGTTGGGAATTGTGTATTTTGATGTTTGTCTTACTTCAATGTAAATGCATAAATTGGACTGTACTTTTATCCAGTGCGTGAGTATTTTGAAATTTGCTTTTGGTATTTTGCCAACTGAATTTTTATTTCGTAAAACCGATTCCCTAAACTGAGTTTTTGGCATTTTTAACCTTGATCGTTTTGACGGTATTTGGAAAATGATTTTTTTTAGTATTTGAAAAATATTACCGTCATCAGTCTTTTTGACATTTTTGAAATGACGTGGAAAATTGTGCTTAGCCTGGTAAATCCTTGTGAGAAGGGTTTACGGCGTGTAATACTCCCGTAAGGTTTTGGGGTGAAGATTGTAGTATTCGGATATTGTTGATGTCATTTTGGATATTCTTGGTCTATGGTATACATTTCGGAAGGAAGTCCGGATAGAGGTATGTTTTGTGGTAATCGTACATAGAAGATTGTGTACGGGAAGGTATTCGGTATTGAGGTATTATATGGTATCATGTGATAATGTTATACGAGATTTATTGGAATTGTAATAAGAGATTTCGGATGTTGATATGAACATTGAGATTGTATGAATGACATGATGAAGAAAATGGTAACATGGAGATATATACCTCGGATATGTTGTTCTGAACGTGATTTCGGATATTTCATGTTCTTTAAGAACTCTTGAATTATACGAGGTGATGAAAATTTTTAAGAAGTGTTGATGTTTTGAATATGAATATGGAATATTCATATCTAGAGCTAAACTATGTGTTGGAAATAATATTCGTATAGGAAATACGAATGTGATTATGAGCTTGATGAGACTATTATTCATCTCTGAATTTGGAAGCCCATACGTACGGAGCAAATATTCAAATCGAATGATTGGATTGTTTGATAACCTTAAAATATGATTATCTATAATGTTGAACTAATTGGATGGTTAGAATTAACGATGATCATCGGAAAATTTTAACTACGGATTTACGAGAAGGGAACCTTGTCAATTCGTATTTAAGAATTGAGTTTGAAACCGATAATATTTAGACCCTTATTATTGGTCCGAATTGGTTGCTGATATGATCATCGGATTTCGGCTCGTATTGTGGACATGGATTCGTGAGGGTCTGAGTTGGACAGTTCAGACTGTGATTGGTCGAGATATGGTGAAACGATTGAGTTTGTGGTTTGGTGGTATTGATATTGGTCGTCATCGAACCGGTTGATTATCAATCCTTCGTTTTACAATAAGATGTGATGTTTGATCATAGATTATGACGGTTGTGTTGCGGTTAAGGTTGAAGGGTTCGTAGATTAACTTGGTCGAGACTGAGGGAAATTCGTAAGACGAAATCAACTGAATTGGTAACAGTTCGTTGTATTGATATCGAGGCAAGTTTTATACTCGTACTAGTCAATGAGACTAATGTTATTGTGTAGGCGTACGAATGTGTGTATCATTTCGGGACTTGGCCTCTTTATGATTGTATTGATGTCAAGGGATTGGTTGACACGACGCCCGTCGGCAAATTATGCCAAATGTTACTGTTGTTTGTAAATGGCCGGTTCAAGGCATTACAATACTTGTTGGTAAAGTTGCTGTCGATAGCCGATTCGCGGTATCGATGTATCGATTATTATTGTTCGCGATTAATGTCGTTCTGAGACATCGTTGAATCTTTGTTGTCGAATTGGAACTGTTGCGATGATGTTGCGTTAACCGAATTGGGACGTTTGATATATCCTTTTGTCATCTCCGTTTCGGTGGTCGGTTTAAGACACCGGGACATCTATTCTATCGTATCATTGATTATCGATTGACCGTTCTAAGGTAATCGGGGTATTGAATTGGGATTATCGAATATAATTCCCATCCGTTGTCAAAGATATTCTCATCCATTGTATCGTTGTTATCGATTGGCCATTCTACGGTAATCGAAGTATTGAATTGGGACTGTCGAGGAGAGTTCCCATCCGTTGAATTATTATTGTCGTGTTGGCCGACTCAAGGCAGCACACTATTATTCTTGTGAACTCGATAATTTTGTGATCGTTGAGGGTTGAGGATTTCCCGAATTGTGGTGTTGTGATTATTGCCGTGTTAATCGATCCTTAGGGAATTCTGATCCCAGGATGGTTGTTTTGAATATCGTTGGTCGTGTCGATCTTTCATTATTCGTGTGTCATCGTTCACTTGGTGAGTCGTATGATCCGTATTGGATGTTTTATCCCTCGAGTTTCGTTGTCATGTTGTATCGTGGCATATCTGGAATCATGTCTGCGTGCCGATTGGTTATGTGTAGGATTTTTAGCTAGGCACTCGATGGTCATGCGTGGATATTTCCGCATTG
Source organism: Orobanche coerulescens (assembly GCA_033398695.1). Lineage (NCBI taxonomy): Eukaryota > Viridiplantae > Streptophyta > Magnoliopsida > Lamiales > Orobanchaceae > Orobanche > Orobanche coerulescens. The sequence goes on along the minus strand of CM065809.1, from coordinate 153,020,369 downwards.
GACAGTGCACACGAGACGTAATTCTTGAGGCTAATTAGGTACATTGTCACACGTATATTCCGGATTCCGTATACGGGGTGGACATGTGCACGGACACATTTCCGGATCGGGCGTACTGTGATGTCCCTCTTGAGCTTTATTGATTGATCGTTCGTAGTCCATGTTGTATTGGATATGTCCGACGATTTGCGACTGGTTGTTCATACGCCGAGGGGTATGTCCGACAGTCAGGTTGGTCTCTTTGAGATCTATTTTGTGATGATTCTGACTTTGGGTACATTCGGCTTTCAGGCCATTGTGATGTATCGGTATTTCCGTTGGAGCCTTCGGGCATTGTGAATTCGTATCTTTTTCGGCATTGGTTTGGTTTACCTTCGGGTAATGTATTGTTGTGTTCTATATTGATGATTCGCCGTTTGGGCGTAAGTTTCGGTTCTTGTGTATCTCGCTGAGTTTTTCCTGGCGAAATATTTCTTCTCCCTACCTGTTTTAAGTTTCGGGACGAAACTTCTTTTAAGGAGGGTAGAATGTAATACCCGTAATTTTGTTCCCCGGAAATTTTCTATTTTTGGCGGAAGTCTATTTTGACGACTTGCTTGGGACCGTTTCGTCATCCTGAGAATGATTAATTCTACACTTTTTGTCATCCGAGTTCGTTTCGGTATCGCTCTGTTGAATTCCGTGTTCTTTAGCGACTTTTCCACGTATAAGTTCGACTTTGTTAAATCACCATAAATTCTTGGAAACTCCAAAAATTCTTAATCTTGGCAATATTATAAAGCATCGAGTTAGCTTTCCAATGGTTCAAACGGTGAGTCAATCGGAGTCCGGACGAGGGAGTTATGGTCGAAATAGCTAAGTCACTCGCATTTTCCATATTCGGCCAAAACCGCCTGTACCCGGTGCCGCGGCACACCTGGGCTGAGCCGCGGCACACTGCCGAGCCCTGGGAGCAAATTTTGGGTCTGTGCCGCGGCACACCTCTACTGAGCCGCGGCACACCTGTCAGTCAGCCCTATATCTGCGTTTTTTTTGTGCGATTCAACCGATACTTTTTCATTTCTTCACCTTCACACGGGAGAGAAGGCTTGAGAGAGGGAAGTTTCTTCATCTATCGCTTGAGTGGGTGACTTCCTTCATCTATTTTCGATTGTGAAGCCCGGATCATCGTTCTATCGCGTGCTCTTCGAATCATAATGCTTGGATCTTCAAGAGGTAATTTCTTCAACATCTTGGATTTCGATTTTGTATTGGGTAATGATGTTTTGGATGTTAAAATCATGGGGTATGAAGTGATATACGCATGATTATGGACTTGTTGGAGTATTCATCGGATTATTGAAAGATTATTCAAGAACACTTCGAATTTTGTGTTGGAAATTGGGGATTTTGTTTGACTTCATCCTTTTAATCCGTAGTAATTTAGATTAGTGATGGATTGATGATGATTTAGGTGTATTCTATCATTTCCATCGTTATTCCACGGTTGGAGGGTATTGATTCGTCGTTTCGGTTGAGTTATTAGTCGACGCCTTGAAGGTGTCCGACAAAAGGTCTAAGAGGGGAGTTTTGTGCGTTGTACGATTATTATTCATCGTACGATTGTTGATTTATCATTGATATGACTTAGGGACGAAATTCTTGTGAAGAACTCAAGTCGGAACCCTTCCGTTCGTTGTCTTCTTCGTGGTTCAAGCTTCCCGGTCGAACCGTGTTCTTCGGGATCTTCGGTAACGTTTATTAAGGCAAGTATACATTTATGATTGTACGTTCTCGACTTTGAAAGTATGAAATATTGATGGTATGATTATTTCTAGCCACTCCGGGACGGGCCTATGGTCCTCTGAGGGTTTCGTAGCCTGCAGTGCGATTCCATGGTTGATATGAACGAACCGTTTCTACGGCATTCATATGAAATAATGTTGGCATGTAATGAACGAACCGTTTTGACGGCATTCCTACATGTAACGGCGTATGATATGAACGAACCGTTTCTACGGCATTCACATACGTCTTGAGATTTTAGTCATTAAGGAATTCTAGTCTTAATTTGATGAATTGACGGATATTGATGAATTGACGGATTACATTTACTTTATTGTCGAGGAATATTATGTTTCATATTGTAATACTTGCACTAGCTATTCGACGGCTAACCCTTTATGGGAAATACGTTTCATGTATTTCAGGTTCCAAGAGAGCGGACAGGTGGGTATCGGGTCGGCATGAAGATGATGGCCAAGTGTGATACTGTGTCTTGTCTCCGGTTATTTTCTTGGATTCCTCCATTCAGTGTTGTTGTACTGGAATGGATTTTTAAATACTCGAGTATTGTATTTCAGTTTCCTTGATGTTCCGGCCTGTGTTGCCGAGGTATTGATTTGTGCAGTGATGTATATGGTTTCATTGGTTATGGTTTTGAATACCATTTGTATCGTCTTTCTTTCTATTGTATGTAGACCTTATCGGTCAAGTTTATAGTTCCGCGTATGTTTAGCCTTGTGGGTCCCACGGCGGGGCTCACGGCGCTGTAATATACCCTGAATAACTTGGGGGTGTTACACTCGAGACCATACTTGAGCCCATGGCTTGATCCACATGGGACTTACTTAAGCGGAATTTGGCTACTTCGCTCCCGATGAACGCTGCTCTAACAAAAGAGAGGTTGGCTCTGCGCACAGCTCCCTGTCAAAAATACACCACACGCAAAGATAATAGGATAAAATATACAATAAAAGTAAAAATGAAATGCTCTAGGTCAAAGCTAACCGAGACAACCCAACCCTGAGGCTCTCAACTACAGCACCGCTCCCTACAAAAGAATCCACAACTCGATCCGCGCCCAAGCGCACCTATCAACAGTCATGGTCTCGGAAAGGTTTAAGGCCTTCAAATCTAATCTCAGTTGCTCCTCCCACGTCCTCCTCGGTCTGCCTCTCCTCCTCTCCCCGACAACCAATAAACTCTCGACCCTCCTCACCGGAGCAGATGCCTGCCTCCTGTGGATGTGGCCAAACCATCTCAATCTCCCTTCCCTAACATTCGCTGAAATGGGCGCCACTTCCAGCGCATTCCTGAAAACCCCGTTCACGATTCTATCTAACATTGTGCGACCACACGACCAACGTAACATTCTCATTTCAGCCACTTACAACTTGCTCTCAAGTGACTTCTTCATCGCCCAACATTCGGAACCATACAACATTGCAGGTCGGATTGCCGCTCTATAGAATTTACCCTTTTAGAGGGACTTTCTTGTCGCACAGGACCCCTGTCGCTGCTCTCCACCTTAGCCACCCCGCCTTGATGCAATACATGACATCATCTTCACACTCACCTTCCTTCTGAATAATCGAACCCAAATACTTGAACTTATCCGTACGGGGTACGATCTAATCCGCAATCATTACCGCAACATCTTCCTCGTTGGACTCACCACTAAAGTTACACCAGAGATACTCGGTCTTAGACCGGCTCACACGCAAGCCCTGGGATTCTAACTTAGCCCTCCAAAGCTCCAACTTCGAGTTCACCTCCCTCCTCGACTCCGCCACTAACACAATGTCGTCAGCAAAAAGCATGCACCACGGAATGCCATCTTGAATCCCTCGCGAAATGAAGTCAAGGATTAGAGCGAAGAGAAGAGGGCTTAGCGCCGACCCCTGGTGTAGCCCTATCTCAACCGTAAAATACTGGGTGTCACTAACTGGGGTCCTAACGCATGTCCTAGCTTGGGAGTACATGTCTTGGATCGTCCTAACGAGCGGCAACGACACCCTCCTCTCTACTAGGCTCCTCCAAATAACATCGCGCGGAATGCTACCATAAGCCTTCTCTAGATCTATGAACACCATATGGAGGTCCTTACGCCGCTCTCTAAACTTCTCCATAAGGCATCTGACGAGATGAATGGCCTCAGTCGTGGACCTCCCCGGCATGAAGCCAAATTGGTTCTCTGAGATCTCAACTTCTCTTCTAACCCTACATTCCACCACTCTTTCCCAAAGTTTCATAGTATGACTGAGGAGTTTAATACCCCTATAGTTACTACAACTCTGAGCATCGCCTTTGTTCTTAAAAAAAGGCAAGACAATACTATGTCTCCACTCTGTCGACATCTTAGAACCTTTGAGGAGGATGTTGAACAGCTCTGCTAGCCACTGAACTCCGACTTCCCCCAGACAAAGCCACACCTCAATAGGGATCTGATCCGGACCTACAGCCTTAGCTCTACCCATTTTCATTAGGGCACCCTTTACTTCCTCCTTGCTGATGCTCTCACAGGAACTAAACGAACGAGCATAAGATAGACTAACTCCTTGCACCACCGAGTCACTACCTCTAGCCTCATTGAAAAGTTCGAAAAAAATACCTATTCCACCGCTCCTTAATAGCCACATCGTTCACTAACACTTGGCCCAAATCATTCTTAATAAACTTAACGGGACCCAGGTCGCGCTGCCCTCTTTTCCTAGCTTTCGCTAGTTTAAAAATAGCATTCGCTCCTTGTTTGGTGTCTAGACGCTTGTACATCTCCTCGTAAGCCTCGCATTTAGCCTCAGCCACTACCTTCTTAGCCTCTCTTTTCGCCACCTTGTACGCTACAATCTTCAAGATTCTCTCCTCCCCAGCACTAACCGACAAAAGCTCCTTAAATAGCGCTTGTTTTGCCTTAATCTTGTTTTGGACCTCCTCATTCCACCACCAAGCCTCCCTAGGTCCACTAGATCTGCCCGAAGAAACCCCTACCACCTTCTTGCCCACTCTCCTAATAGCATTGGCCATGCTGGTCCACATAAGGTCAGCATCGCCCGCACGCAAAAAACCTCCTTCGCGGGTCAGAGACTCCTTGAATACTGTCGCCTTCTCACCCTTCAGATCCTTCTAGAGAATCCTAGGTCTAGCTTCTCTAACCCTGCTAACAACATGACCTCCCATGGATAAATCCATATCCAGCAGCCGGTGTTGAAAAGCACATGCCTCGCTCCGGAACACCTTGCAGTCCACGCACGCCCTAGCATCACGACTGCGCAAAAGAAGGTAGTCAATTTGCGTGTTGTGCCCCCCACTACTGAAGGTGATGAGGTGCTCATCTCTCTTCTGAAAAACAGAGTTAGCAATCACCAACTCATGCGCAGTGGCAAACTCCAATAGTGCGGAACCTCCTGCATTCCTAACTCCGAAGCCGAAACCCCCATGCGCACTATGATAACCATCCACCCCCTCACCAATGTGCCCATTGAAATTGCCCCCCAAAATAATAAATGGATCGTCTGGAATACGCCCGACCAACTCATCTAAACAGACCCAAAAAGCTTCCTTATCAAGCACACCCAAACCAACATGTGAGGCATACGCACATACCACATTAACCATCTTCTCCCCAACCACCACTCTAATGGACATAATCCTATCATTACACCTCTTCACTTCCACGACGTTGTCCTTAGACAAAAGAATGCCCACACCTCTAGCATTAGTGATTTGGTTAAAGAAAATACATCAGTACTTCTTGAACCTTTTGACACAATCCTTTATTGAATACATGACAACTCGCTATAATGGGCTGTTTGTACTGGATCAGCGTCATTCGGGATTATCTCTCCCATTGGGTCACAGATAAAATGTTTGTAATTGTTTGTGACCATCTTTTCAAATAATACTTGGAGGGTAAGGTATTGTACTCCAAGTGGCGGAATAGCTTCAATGCATGTGAACAAATAATTCCATCAAACTCGAATTTTCGACATGTGCAAAATATTGTTTGTTCCAAGTGGTTATAAGTAAGTGTGCGAATCTTTTTCCGACCTTCAAGATCCTTAGCTATGTAGGTACATACGTATCCATCATCATTCTCTAACTCCAGTGACAAATCAGTCACCTGCTTAAGAACTTCTTGAAAATAATAAAATAATTTTCTGGTGTATTGTGTCAATGCTTCACGTTCAACTGACCAGCTGCAAACAAAATTAGGTGTCGTTTGCTGTGTAAAATGAGCAGCTGCTCTTTCTTTTTCACGTCGATTTTCCATGGCCCTAGAGTATAGTTGTACAAACTCTCGAAGAACAATTTTGCCATGATTAAAATAACCCTTCAGGAACTTAGTAATGCTCTCGCTTCTCTGTGATGTGGTCATGCCAGTGCAAAATTGATTATGACTATATACTTGAGCCCATTTTTTTTCTCAATCCATATTTTCTTTGCAACCATTCATTATCTCTTAGCCCATTATCTTCAAGCAGTTGTTCCCAACTTTCTTAAAATTCTTCAATAGCTTCTGGATTATAAATACAATCTTTGAACTGTGATGAAAATGATTTGTAACCATTACTACTCAAGTTCTTTGCAGCATTTTGACATAAGTGCCACAGACACGATCCATGATGACTTTCAGGTAGTAGTTCGGCAATAACATTTGATATGGCTGCCGACTGATCAGTAAATATAATTTTTAGCCTTTTCCACCCATAGCACCAAAGAAAGTGGTAAACAACCATGTTATGGCATCAATTGTTTCACCATCCAATAAACCACATCCAAAAAGTGTTGTTTGCCCATGATTATTGATACCGACAATTGGCGCACATAACATATTATAATTGTTTGTTTGAAATGTTGTGTCAAAACATACTGCATCACCAAGTAGGTGGACCCAGCTAAAGTGGAAGCAGTATGTGATTGGAAGTCACCAACCAACCCTAATGAGATTAGGAGTTTCTTGGGTCTAGCTGGGTACTACCGAAGGTTCATCGAAGGATTTTTCAAGATTGGTAGACCATTGACACAACTGTTGTGGAAAGGAATTAAGTATTTGTGGACAGATGAATGTGATGAGAGTTTTCAGGAACTCAAGAGAAGGTTGACTACTGCGCCAGTTTTAGCAGTACCAGAAGCGAATAAGTAATATGTGGTTTACACGGATGCTTCTAAGAATGGGCTAGGTTATGTATTGATGCAAGATGGGAAAGTAATAGCTTACGCATCAAGACAACTTAGGCCGCATGAGGTGAATTATCCCATGCATGATTGGGAACTAGCTGCAGTTGTGCACTCATTGAATATATGGAGGCATCACCTCTATGGGGTAAGATGTGAAATTTTAACAGATCACAAGAGTTTAAAGTACTTTTTCGAGCAAAAGGACTTGAACATGAGACAGAGAAGATGGCTCGAGTTAGTAAAGGATTATGATTGTGGTATTAACTATCACACCGGCAAGGCTAATCTGGTAGCAGATGCCTTGAGTCGTAAGACTCAATCGCAGTTGGGATACCTACTTACCACAAAAGGGGATCTAATCCTAGATTTTGAAGGAATGAGATTATGAGTGAGGCTCATGATACTCCCTACACCGCTCACCCCGGGAGTACCAAGATGTACCAAGACCTGAAGAGAAATTTATGGTGGGACGGTATGAAACGAGATGTAGCTTCTTTTGTCGAGCGGTGTTTGGCTTGTCAGCAAGTGAAATCACTACACCAATGACCTTATGGAAAGTTACACCCATTGACCATTCCAGAATGGAAGTGGGAAGGAATAGCGATGGATTTTGTGACTAGTTTGCCGAGGACCAAATGAGGAAACACTGCTATATGGGTTATAGTAGACAGACTCACAAAATCAGCTCACTTTTTGCCTATCCCAATCACTTACGGATCTGAAAAGTTGGCACAGTTGTATGTCCGTGAAATTGTATGTTTGCACGGAGTGCCGTTATCAATCACGTCTGATCAAGATCCAAAATTTACCTCTAGATTTTGGACGAGTCTACAGAAGGAATTGGGTGCACACCTAAACTTTAGTACCGCTTTCCACAAGCAGACCGATGGACAATTGGAAAGGACGATTCAAACACTAGAAGACATGTTAAGAACTGTAGTGTTGGATCAAGGTGCAAATTGGGAGTATGTTTCGCCGTTAATCAAATTTGCTTACAACAACAGTCATCAGGCAGCGATAGGTATGGTGCCTTATGAGGCCTTATACGGCAGAAAATACAGATAACCCCTTTATTGGGATGAAGTGGGTGAGAGAAATATTTGAGGGCCAGACACAGTCAGCGAGATGATCGAGATTATCCGCAAGATACGACAGAGAATACAAGAGGCCCAGACTCGACAGAAGTCATATGCCGATACATGCAGAACTAAATTGCATTTCGAAAGTGGGGATAAGGTTTTCCTAAAGGTTTCCCCTTCTAAGGGAATAATCAAGTTTGGCGTTAAAGGCAAGCTTAGGCCACGTTTTATAGGGCCATATAAGATTCTTGATAGGATCGGCCCAGTTGCTTATAGGTTGGCTCTGCCACCTAGTCTTGGGAATGTTCACAATGTTTTCCATGTTTCTCAGCTGAGGAAGTATGTATTTGATCCCAAGCATGTGACTCATCAGAGTGACATAGTTTTTAGTCACGATACAAGTTATGTAGAGAGGCCTGAAGCTATTTTAGACCATAAGGTTCAAGAACTGAGGAATAAGTCGATTCCTTTGGTGAAAGTATTATGGAGTAACCACGGTCACGAAGAAGCTACGTGGGAACTCAAAAGCAAGATGAGGGAGAACTTTTTGATAAGGTATGTAAATTTCGGGACGAAATTTCTTGTTAGAGGGGTAGGATGTAATGGCCCGGTCTTTTATATGCATGAATTATTATGACCTCAAGTGCGATATTAGGGTTTTGCATTCACAAATAATAAAATTTTGACTAATGGAATAAGTTTAGAACTATTTACACATTTTAAATTCAGAAATCGTATGTTCGGTTATCTGGTTGGGTTTATCCTATGAATTTGATTTTTATATTTCGATAGACAGAATGGTGATTCCGTCGACTTCTATATACACCACTTTTACGTTATGAGTACGATTTTCAAAAGTTTACTTTTTGAGTTTTCGGGTATATTTTATGTCGAGTCGTTTTCTCGGATAATTCGCATTCCGTAAATCGCGAAACTTTTCTCCGACTTTAAGCTGTAAGTGCGACACGATAATTTAAGTATATGGTATATACACAATACTCGAGTAATTTTATCTGCGGAGGAGCAAAACATAAAATATACTTCGACCGATTTATGACGACGTCTAGGGTTAACCTAGTATATTAAGGGACATCACCTCCCTTTCATTTTCCCACTTCACTTCATCTTCTTCCTCTCTTCTTCTCACCTTATCTGCCCCCTCCCCCTTCACCATTTAAGAACACCATTGTTCTTCATTAAGAACTCAAGTTACAAGCTCACTTTGTATTCCAAACTTGAAACAAAGTTCATATTCAAGTAAGTTACCTCATCCTCTTTATTTCTACCCAAGTAAAAATAGGTTTTGGCCACTTTAAAATTTGGAAGAATATATGAAGAGCTTAGGTTTGATGTTATAATGTTTTGTATGTTGTTTTTAAGTTGATTTTAAGGTTCTTGAAAGTGTTTAAAACAAGTTTTAATCATGATTTTGATTTCATGTCTTGGCTAAAAATTTTAGGGTTTCATAACCTAATCATGTATTGTTTTCTTATGATTTTCTTACACAATATGTTGTTATATGATGATATGATGCTATGATGAATTTATGGGATTTTTATAAAATGTTTGGTATTTTGAAAGTAAAGAAGAAACATGTTTAGTTCTTGATATGTTGTTGTATGTTCAAAAGTGACTTGATAATGGTGATGAGGTAGGAAAGGAGTACATGATATGTTTTTATTAGATTTTTATAAAATGCTTTTGAAAATTTATTTGAAAACAAGAACATGAAGTTAGATTTATAAAGTTGGAAGATGTGTTGGTAATATTTGATGTAGTTAAGGAGCATGTTATATATTGAGGATTTCAAAGTCATGTTTAGGTCATTTGTATGTTAGGAGCAAGACTTTGATTATCAACATTAGTGTATGTTAAGTGTGTTGTTTGATATTAATGATGTTTGAATGTTAATGTTGGGAAAATAAGTATGAGTAAGTAGTCATTTTGCAAAAGAAAAGATTATGAAATGGAGTTCGTGATGTCGAGAAGCATGATTATATATCGACTCCTATATGTGTTACAAGTATGATATGCATGATTATAGTTCACATGTTTAGGGTTTTCGTTGCTAGAAACGAGCTCTAGGTTTATATGATGTTTTTCCCATTTTCGCCGGAAGTTGGCAGTTTCGTCACACTTCACGGAAACAGCCATAACTTTCTCCACGTTTAATACTTTTGAGATTTATAAAATGGATATGAAACTAGACTTCAGTGGCTATCCAATGGTATAAGATTCATAATCTATTTATTAATGTTCATTAACATAATTCTAATTACTTCCAGCCTTGATGCACATTATGTTATGATTATGTTAAGTGTTTGATGTTGGTTTTCGAACCAAAGAATATGTAATGGAATCGAGTATCGATTACCATTGTTAGTATATTTATATGTTATGTGATCAGTTTGGTTCTCTAAGAGAATCATAGATTTTATTATTAAACTTAAGTCGAATGCAAAACTCTAAAGTCCAAACATGTAGATTGAGTCCGTTGTCCGTTAGACTTTGTTAAGCTCGATCGACCGCTAAACTTAGTTGCTTCCGATGAAAGGTGGAGCAGCAGACTGAAGCGAAAGGAAGAGCCGAGAATCATTTTGCTTGCGTTTATTACATGTCCAGGTGGGCTTTCTATACGAAAATGATTTGAGCTTTGCTCTATCTTGATGAAATATTTACAAGCAAATTATGATTTCAAATGATTATGATGCATAAAAACTTTTATGTGGATTCTTATGAACCTATCACTGTTGGCTTGCCAACCTATGAAATGATAGGATCCTGAGCTAGACAAAGGTCGCTGGCTAGAGTTAGTGTACACAGTACTCGGGATTGTGAGCTCTCTTCGGAGTGGCCAATCTCGGGGAGTAACGTTCGCGGGAGGTGGCCACCTTCCCCGGCGTAAATTATGGATATGGTGAATCTGATGATATATGCTATAAAATGAAATGATTTAGTAAACATGGGATTTTTCCTAAAACCCCCGTGTGTTACTGCTTATATGTATGATGACAAATACGAAAGCATGTTTTATGTTTTGGCAATATGTTCACGGAGTATGTTGTACTGAGCCCTGTATATCTTTTTAAATGTGCAGGTTGAGCAGGGGATGTGACGGAGGGTGTTGAGTGGAAGTCTTTTGTTTACGATCAATGTTAAGGTTATATATCTTCATATATGTAACCAACCATATTTTTCCGCTGCAAACACTCTTTAAGATTATGCTTTCTATGTCTTGTTGATTGTATTATGCTATGAAGCCTTTTCCTAAACTTCAAGGCTAATATTATAACTATATATTCTACTTTGGATTCTAAGTCATTTCCTACGGGACTGACTCCCCTTCATGATACCTTGATAGGTCATTCATGTAAATCCACCCATATGTCTTACGAAACATATGTTTCCCCCTTTCTTCCCCGCTTCTTACTTCCTACCCCGGGTCACGCTCCAGCTATGCCATCCTTAGGGATAAGGGTCCATGACACTATCATTTGAAATTATGTGCGACACGTCCGACTTTGCTATTGGTGCCGTTTTGGGGCAGAGAGTGAATCAATTTTTCCATGTAATTTATTATGCTAGCAAAACACTCGATGAAGCCCAGGCAAATTATACCACCATCGAAAAAAGAGTTTTTAGCCGTTGTATTTTCTTTAGACAAGTTTCGAGCCTATTTGGTTGGTTCAAAAGTAATTGTGCATACGGATCACGCCGCATTGAAATATTTGTTAAAAAAATCCGATGCCAAGCCAAGATTAATTTGGTGGGTTCTTTTGTTACAAGAGTTTGATTTAGAATTCAAAGATAAAAAGGGTTCGGAAAACGTAGTTGTTGACCATTTATCTAGATTAACCGAAGGAGATAATTTTAAGCTCGATAGCTCTTTGCCGATTGTTGAAACTTTTCCTGACGAACAATTGTTTGATGTGACTAAGACACCTTGGTATGCCGATACTGTTAATTATATTGTTGGTGGTGTTTTACAGCCCGACTTGACCCTTCAAGGGAAGAAGAGGTTTATTTCCATGTGCAGACATTACTTTTGGGACGACCCCTACTTATTCAAGTTGGGGCCCGATCAAGTATTCCGGCGTTGTATCCCGAAAGAATAGTATGAGAGCATCTTGTCATTTTGTCATGACTTGCACTGTGGGGGACATTTTAGCGTGAAGAAAACGGCACATAAAGTTCTTCAATCTGGATTCTATTAGCCAACATTATTTAAGGACGCTTATTCCTATTGCAAGAGTTGTGATCGTTGTCAACGAATGGGGAACATAATCAAAAGAAATGAGATGCCGTTGACAAACAATCTTGTAGTAGAACTTTTCGATGTTTGGGGAGTGGATTTTATGGGTCCTTTTCCACCTTCCTTTGGCTTTGAATATATTTTAGTTGCTGTGAATTACGTTTCTAAGTGGATGGAAGCAATTCCAACCCATACTAACGATGCTAACGTGGTTTGCAATTTCTTTAAGGATGTGATTTTTTGCAGGTTTGGGATGCCGAGAGCTGTGATTAGCGATAGAGGCACACACTTTTGCAACAGACAACTTGCTGGGTTGCTCAAGAAGTATAGCGTGACGCATAAGGTCGCGACAGCTTACCATCCACAAACCTCCTGGCAAGTTGAAGTGAGTAATCGACAGATAAAGGCAATACTTGAGAAGAAAGTGAAGCTGACGAGAAAAGATTGAGCGTTGAAGTTGAATGACGCCTTATGGGCATATCGCACGGCTTACAAAACTCCGATCGGAATGAGCCCGTATCGCCTCGTTTTTGGGAAGGCATGCCACCTACCAGTTGAGTTAGAACATAAAGCGTATTGGGTTATCAAAGCGCTAAATTTAGATCAAGAAAAGGCTGGGGAAGAACGACTTCTACATTTGAATTAGCTGGAAGAGATGCGATACGAGCATACGAAAATGCTAAGCTCTACAAGGAATGGATGAAACCGTATCATGAAAAGCATATCATTCACAAATCTCTCGAGCCTGGGATAGACGTTCTACTACATAACTCTTGTCTTAAACTCATGCCGGGAAAATTAGTGTCGCGATGGGGCGGACCTTTCAAAGTCGTTCAAGTATGGCCACACGGAGCGGTAGAACTCCTTGATCCATGGCTGAATGAGCATTTTAAGGTGAACAGGCATACAGTGAAAACATACTTCAGGCGAAGTGAAGAAATAAATGTGTTTGAATGCATAGAGGTGCATGATGTCGAAAATTGAGTAAGACGGGAAGAAGTCGAGCTAATGACTATAAAAACGCTACTTGGGAGGCAACCCAATGGTTTAGTTAGATTTTCGTCTTTTTGTTTTTCGAATTTATTTTCCTTATTCGTTTTTGCTTGGTTCGAGACTGACCGCTTCGACTTTAGGTGTTAAAAATGCATGGAAACGAGAGCGTTATCAAAAAAGGCATTTTTGGGCAGGTTGGACACGGGCCGTGTCACAGGACACGGCTGGGTCAGCAATACAGTGGGAATTTGCATTTCTGGGCAGGTACGAAGTGTCATAGGACACGGTCGAGTCTTGAGACAGTGAATTTTGCATTTTTGGAGGAGTTGGACATGGGCCGTGTCCCAGGACACGGCCAGGTTGGGAAGACAGCGAGTTTTCACTTTCTGAAAGAGTACAACATGGGCCGTGTCACTGGACATGACCGGGTTGGTAAGGCAGAATGGTTTTTGTTAATTTACGAACCGTACGACACGGCCGTGTACAGGACACGGGCCCTGTCAGTCGGGCATATATAAAGGCATCCCAGACGTGTTCTTTCACACTTCATCTTCCCCAAAAAAATTTCTCTCTCCCTCCGAACCCTAGCGGTTGTCAGTCGAATTTTCTTCATTTTCAAAGGGATTTTGTGCAAAATCAAGGAAAGATACAAGAATCATTCACAAAATCATCATTATTCAACCGATTTCATACTCCAAGCAGTCATATCGGACGAATCGGGGGGCTCATTTGTAATTTTTTTCTCTTCAAATGCTCCGAATTCAAGGTATGGTTTTCATGTTTTTTGATGATTCTTCTTGATTATGAACATACTATGATGTTAGAATCATAAGTCTTTGATTATCTAGGGTTCATAAATTAAATTGAAGGTGATAATTTGGGGATTTTTGGTTGTTCTTGATTTTTGACGATTAAATTACTTGATTGGAAATTCTTGTAGTTAAGGGGTGTTTTACATGACGAAGATGATGAATTCTAGAGGATTCGGATGATGAATTTTACTTGGGGAGTTGTTTTGATCAATAAATTGTTATATTGGGGATATTCTGTAGTTTGTTATAAGTTTGGGGGAGGAATGCGTTATTAGTCCTTGAACAAATAATAAATTGGAAATTTTTGCAGAAAATGGCTAGAGGACGTGGATGTGGAAACTCTCAACGGGGAAGGGGTAGGAACGCCGGAGAACAAGAGCAACCGGCACGAGTGGCGATCCAAGGGGCTGTGGAAACCCCCAAAGCTTACGGAATTGATCTATCCGAAACGCGACAAGCTAGGTGGGAGACGCTGGGCCAGAAAAAAATGCTCCCTACGCGATGGCCCGATGATGAATGTATGACTACAATGGGCATAAAAGATGACATCATGAGGTTCCTAGAAAGGGTGAAATGGGCCTGGATGATGACGCAGCAATGGCCAACTTATATTTTTTAACACTCTTACAGTCATAAGATATCCTGTGACTCGTGAACCGACCATAATAATATTCCGGCTCAACAATAATGACGAGAGGCTGACCATGGAGCAGCTGGAAGACATTTATCATGTGAGACATGACGGACATTACCAAATAAACCGGTTCGCATGTGAAACCTATTGGCGAGCTATGGTGGAATACCCGGGGAGCGAGGCACGGTATTACGTTCCAAAATCGGCTAAAGGATCGAATCTTCGCAATCCAATACTCTGATACGTACACAAAGTGATTGTGAATACTATTTATGGCCGAAAGGATACCGGGCCTATTTCACTGCGAGAATTATACATCCTAACCCACATGCTCGATAATACAAATCTAGCCACCGGAGCAATGATAGCCGAACATTTTGAGGATGTTGCGATGAAACCGAAAGGGGAGATATGGATAGGGGGTTTGATTACCCCTATCGCACTTCACTATGAGCTTCCTTGGCTCATAGGACTCCCCTACCAGGAAACAAACTGCTCTTTATCTCTGTGATGAAAGTTATGAACATCCTGGATTACGAATCGCGCACAGTCTTCCTCCAGACTGACAATGACCATTTCCTTCTCCCGAATACGCCTCTGACGACCATAAATAGTATTTGGGATATAGGAAATTTGCATATGGCTATGGAAGTGCACCGACGTGCGCAGATGGCAGCTGGATTGGCTTTCCCGGGTCACAGCCCTCTTGACCGAAATGTTCGACCTCGGCACATGATGGATGAAGACAGAGCCGAGAGGATGGAAGAAGAAGAAGAGGCGTATGAAAGAGGCCCGGATGAAGAAGAATAAGAGGAGGACTAAGTAAGAAGAAGAAGAAGAAGAAGAAGAAGAAGAAGAAGAAGAAAGCCCCAGAGATCGTCCCGAGACATCAAGGCAGGCCGAAACTAGACATGCCCCATCACGTCCAACACTAAGGGAGGAGTTCGTAGCCTTCCGATATGAGCTCGTAGCCTTCCGAGAGGAGACTATACAGAGGCGAGAGGAGGCTAGATAGGAGCAGAACGAGATGTTGTCTCTTTTGAGACAAATGCACGAGTGGCATGTCCAGCAAGGCCACTTCCCTCCGCCCCATCAGTAGAACCGGTCGTAAGTATTTCTTGACCAATGAAATTCTTTTATTTAAATACTATACCCCCTTCATGAGTATATTTTTAAATTCAAGTTTGGGGGGTTGGTCAAGAAATACTTCGTTACTTTTGTTTTATTTTGTTTTTGGATATTATTCTACTTGTTTATTTATTTTGCTTGTTTTTGTCGGTAGACTTCTTTTTGGTGTGTTTTGAGCGTCTTGCAATTTTGATAAAAACTTTGAAGTATGAACTCTTTTCTTGGATGTCTCGGTATTTATTTTGTTGTTTTGATATACAAATCGAGGATAATTTGAAGAGGAAAAATTGTTGATAATCAAAACGGGTGTGAAATTGAATAAGTAGTTTAATATCTTTGAGGTACGAACAAACCTACTTGTGAGCTTTTGAGCCTTCGTGCATTTTCAAATATGCAAGTTTCATTATCGAGTGTTTCATTCGTGATTGAAGACTCTAGAACTTTCGTTGGTATCTTGTTCGAAACTACTAGTGTATGTGTGCAATTATGTGAAAATGATTTTAGGCGCTTTTGATCTTAACCCTTCGATTTTGGCCAATCCGACAATTGATTATTCCTTAAATAAGCCCAATTGAGCTCATTGTCTATTTCATTGTCAAACGACATATTGAGCTTTCCATTGCTATAATCCTTTGATCCAAACTTGAGCGATTAGAAATTATTTTTGACGAGGATACAAATATTGTGGTGACACTGGGTGATATATATATTGTTGGGAGTGTTGAAATGGAGAAAATAATTACTCCGCCATTTTTGGGAACTTAGTAGCCGGGTGTATTCATGTGACCCATGTTTACATTCGCGTAAAACAGTTACCTTAGATATGAGTATGCTTAGAAGCAGTTGTGTATGTTTTGATCCTAGTAACCGGGTGTATTCATGTGACCCATCATTTACATTCGCGTAAAACAGATCCTAAAACAAAACAAAACAAAAATCGGAGCAAAAAGGAGGGCTTAAGGCTGCGTTTCTCACTTTCAAAAGTGCTTGTTGCAAGTGTTACATAGTTAAGGGGTTGAAAGAGGCAAACTTCAAAAATCTTGAGCTTCTAAGTGATTATGTGATTTAGTTCTAAATTACTCAAGTCAAGTTACTTTATCCATATTTATCCCACCCTGACCCAAGCCAACATTACAGTCGAGTAAAGTCCTTTTTTATTCACAATTTTGCATACACAAAACAGTGGTAGAGATGTAGATGATTGGCAAGCCTATAGGGTTCCTTATTTCATTGAATGAGTTCTGAGCATATACTTATCTCTATATCACTTTGAGCATGAGTGAATACACTTGACCGGTGAGTTTTATATTTGACAAGTATTGACTATGATGTTAAGGAAGCACCCCGGAGATTTGAAAACTTTGAAGAACTCAACTTATTTTACTTGAAGCGTATTAATGAAATTTTCGAAGAGATCCTTTGAGGTATGTTGAGATAGGAGTTCCCCTTGTGAGTGGTTATTTTAAAGTGCATTGCTCGGACGATCAAAGTTTAAGTTTGGGGGATTTGATGAGTCGATTCTTGATCGACTCATTCTATTCTATTTAGTCATGTTTTTGTTTGCTTCTTAGTATTTTTGTTCTCTTTTATGCATGGTATGTTGTGTTTTTAATTTATAGGTATCCAAGCGAAGATTGTGGTAAAATATGCGCTTTCATAGCCAATATTGGAGTTTACAACGATCAAGAGCAAAAATGGGGCCTAAAACGATAAAGATTGAAGCAATATCGGTCAAATTCAGAATCATCACTCCTAATTGGGATCTGTTCTCCATTTATATAGATTCCTCATGAAATTAGCTTCGAAACGGTATATCATATGCTAAATTCCGAGATGTATTGATCCAAGAAGGAAGGATCAAGCCGAAGAAGACCAAAAATCGGAATCAAAACAAGAAGAAACGACCCAGGCCGCGTCAGGCAACTTGACCGTGTCACAGGACACGGCCGGGTTGTAACACCCCAAACTAGGCGGATATTACAGTGCCGTGGATCCCCGACTGGGACCCACCAGGCAAATGAAAATGAATGAATTACACAGGATAAATGTAGTACCGAACCACATTACAACAGTAATTACTCCGATGAGGAGTTTAATTACAACACACCAGGACAATACCGAATACTAGTGTATTTTATATGAAGATAAAATACACAACACTGAATGAAACGGAGTATCCAAATGAAAATCTGCAGCGGAAGATAAATGACAATAATATGAATAACTGAAAGATCGGGGCCCCCTACTAGTATCACTAGGACTCCTCGCCATCAACATGCTATTCCCGTGCTTTTGCCTTGCCATGACCTGAAAAACAAAATCCCAATGGCCGGCCATACGTAACAACAATCCTCAAGGGTTGAAAATACACAATCATGATTATATCTGAAGTTATGAAATATCCTGTCGAAACATACGCAATCAACATGCTATATGACTCAACTAACAGTACGGCTCAAAGGGTGGTACCACACTACGCCCGGGATGGAAATGTGTCCGTGCACAAGCCACCAACGAGTATCGATCGAATACACGTGTGGTCTTGTACCTAATCAGTCTCACGAGACAATATGACTCGTGTGCACAGTCCAATGTGAGGCCAACAACCAACACACGACTTAAACGTGCCCGACATGAAAATCCAACACATACCAACCGGCACGCCAGTATGACCCGGAATGCCACGATATAACAAAAGTGACATCGAAAATGAATAATGGCTCACCGAGGTGGAATGGTAGTGAAATAAATGACAGCTCAATGAAATGATTGGAACCGTCGTTCCTTATGACTGAAGTGATTAATTGACAATAACAAGTTTGATACGGTTAATACATTGATGAATGAATTATGATTATGAATGAACAACAACAAAAGGGATGAATATCCTTTTAACCGAGTAAGAATTAACTTACTCAATACCGATGATAATTATCCTTCCACGAACAAAAGTCCTAAATGCGATGTCGGTCGCTCGAACAACCTTGAATAACACAAATACCAACAATCCGTTCAACATACGTATCAAACATGATTATAACGAACTCAACACGCCAATACGACTAAACCAAGTCCATTGAGGCATTAAATCAAACACGTTGCGTCCAAACTCCAATTGTTTACAATCAAACCTCAATATACCAATATCAAATCCCCCAAGAAGTGTTTCAAACCAACAAAACATCTTCAATACGATTAATAATCCAAAACGAATATCTAAAAACGTGATTATAACGACAATTAATCGAAAACCCCCAATTTCAACTCGATATTCAAAGTGTTCTTGAATAATCCCTCAATAATCCAATGAATCCTTATACAAACTCATAATCATATACATATCCCTTCATATAACATGATTATAACGTCCAAAACATCATATCTCAACACAAAATCGAAATCCAAGGTGTTGAAGAATATTACCTTTGAAGATCCAAACACTTCGATCCGATGAAAACGTGTTAAATCGACTATCCAAGCTTCCCAACGAAATAAGATGATGAAATCCGAAAACACAAGTGATTGATGATGACAAAATATCTCCCTCAAGCTCTCTCTCTCGGACAAGATGAATGAAATGAGAAAAATGAGGAAAAGTGTCCCGGCCAAACCATATATACTGCCGGAAGTTACGGCCGTAACTCGGCCCTCTTACGGCCGTAACATTCCAAGTCGACGGCCTTACGGCTGTAACCGGCCAACTCGTACGGCCGTAACTCGGCTTCGTCCGAAAGCCTGCCGACAGACTTACGGCCAGAATCGCATCGAGTTACGGCGTAACCCGCCTTCGTCAAAAACATCCGCCGACATCCTTACGGCCGTACCCGCACACCTTACGGCCGTAACTCGAATGATACGGCCGTATCCGGCCAAACTTACGGGCGTAACCCGCCTTCGTCAAAAATGACCAGCATCCTCGCACAGACGGCCGTATCCCGCCAAGCCTTACGGCCGTACTCGCCGACTTATGGCCGTATGCCGCAACCCTTACGGCCGTAAGTCACCCTTGGTCGACAACGCCCGAAATTTACGAACACCACTTACGGCCGTATCCAACCCTCCTTACGGCCAGAACTCGCCTCGGCCAAAATGCCCGGGCACTGGCCGACCACGACGGCCAGAATCGCCAAATTTTTACTACTGCACTACGAACTTACGGCCGTATCCCGGAACCTTACGGCTGTAACTCAATGCTGGCCAAGGTGAATAAATCCGATAACTCCGATTCCTCGCTACGACTGATGAATGATCCGACATACCATACGAATGTGAAAGTGAACAAGTCTAAGACGAGCCAAAGATGGTACTCCCAGTACAAGGCTATCAATCACAATGAAAATGATAATACTCCCGTCTCGATCTAAAAACGGAGATAAAATGACGATCGGTAACTGATATACGATTACAACATGCCAACAGTGAACGCAAATGAGTGATTCATGAATGATGAGTGATTATTAATGAGTGAAAATTACTGAGTGACAATTACAGACTGATAATTACTGAATGAAAATGAATGAATTACAACCGGGTATTACATACTCCCCCCTTAAAAAGAGTTTCGCCCCCGAAACTAAGGGTCAAACAACTCGGGATGACTCTCCCGCATACTCTCCTCGGTTTCCCAAGTAGCCTCTTCGACTCCGTGTATAGATCACTGAAACTTAACCAAAGGAATCGCCTTATTCCTCAACTGTTTGATTTGTCGCTCTAACACTCGTATGGGACGCTCCTCATACGAATGATCATCTGCGATCTCGATTTCATCGAACTGAAGTATGTGACTCGGATCGGCAACATACTTCCGCAACTGAGAGATGTGAAACACATTATGAATTCGGCTCGATGCCGGAGGTAAAGCCAATCGATAAGCTAACTCGCCTACTCGATCCAAAATTTCAAACGGTCCAATAAATCTCGGACTCAACTTCCCCCGTTTTCCGAAACGGAAAATACCTCGACTCGGGGATACCTTGACCAAAACATGGTCACCCGTCTCGAACTCTAGTGGTCGACGACGATTATCTTTATATGATTTATGTCGACTCTGAGCTGTCAACATACGACTCTTGATCAAAGCTACCTTCTCCCGGGCGGCTATAAGCATATCGGGCTCGGTTCCGATTGATTCTGACAAGTCATCCCAACACAAAGGAGATCGACAACGACGACCGTACAAGACCTTGTAAGGTGCCATCTTAATGGAGGGATGCCAACTATTATTATACGTGAACTCGATCAGTGGTAGTTGGGCTTCCCAATCGTCCTTCCAATCGAGGACGCATGCCCTCAACATGTCCTCTAATGTTTGTATAGTCCCCTCTGATTGTCCGTCGGACTGAGGATGAAAGGCAGTACTGAGATTGAGCTGAGTTCCCAAAGCACGATGAACTGATTTCCAAAAATGAGACACAAATCATCCGTCACGATCGGAAACGATACTCTTAGGAGTACCGTGCAGTTTCACTATCTCCTTGATGAACAACTGAGCCAGTCTCTCGGGACCCCACATATCCTTGATCTCAAGGAAATGAGCTGATTTAGTTAAGCGGTCCACAATCACCCAGATCGTATTCATGCCACGACGACTCGTCGGCAAACTCGTGATGAAACCCATAGAAATGTCTTCCCACTTCCACTCTGGAATAGGGAGAGGTTTCAACATACCTACCGGTCGCTGATGTTTAATCTTGACTTGTTGACAGGTTAAGCATCTCGAAACAAATTCTGCGACTTCTCGCTTCATATTACTCCACCAGTAATTTTGTTTCAAGTCCTTGTACATCTTGCTGGACCCCGGATGAACAGAATAAGGGGTAGCATGAGCTTCTCTCAAAATCGATTTTTTCAACTCGTCATTCGCCGGTACGCACAACCGATTCTTAAATCTCAAAAGTCCATCCTCGTGGACCACGAATCCAGGGGCTTTCCCCTGAGCCACATCCTCACGGATGCGCAACAATGCTGGGTCTGAAACCTGATTTTCCCTGATTTTCTCCTCAAGAGACGATGAAATCTCTAACATACAAAGCTGTCCCTGAGTTCGCTGAAGCCAGACCTCGATCTCGGGTCTAAGGAATTCCTGCTGAAGCTCCTTTTGAACTGTTAAACGAGCAAGCATCTGCTCCTGAACGGACTTACGACTCAAGGCGTCGGCGACAACGTTCGCCTTGCCCGGGTGGTAAAGGATCTCGATATCATAATCTTTGATTAATTCTAACCACCGTCTCTGTCGCATATTTAACTCCTTCTGAGTAAATATATACTTTAAACTCTTATGATCGGTGAATATCTGACAGGTGATGCCATAAAGGTAACGACGCCAAATTCCCAACGCGAAAACCACGGCTGCTAGCTCCAGGTCGTGGGTCGGATAATTAACCTCATAAGGTCGCAATTTCCGTGAATCATAGGCAATAACCTTCCCATCCTGCATTAATACACATCCGAGACCGTGTCCGGACGCGTTACTAAAAACTACGAATCCTTCCGTCCCTTCTGGCAAGGAAAAGACAGGTGCTGAAATTAACCGGTTCTTGAGTTCCTCAAAACTCCGCTGACACATGTCGGACCACATGTATTTCTTACCATTTCGCAAAAGGTTCGTCATTGACAGAGCGATTCTAGAAAATCCCTCCACAAATCGCCGATAATAGCCCGCTAATCTGAGAAAACTTCGGATTTCCCTAACATTCTTCGGAGGTAATCAGTCTCGGATAGCCTCCGTCTTCTGAGGGTCGACACGAACTCCGTCTGATGAAATTACATGTCCGAGAAAAGTCACTTCGGACATCCAGAACTCACATTTGGAAAACTTTCCATAAAGTTGCTCGCGTCTTAGCACGTCGAGAACCTGATGAAGACGTACCTCGTGTTCCTCTCGATCACGAGAATAAATCAAAATGTCATCGAGGAAGACAACAACAAACTGATCCAAAAAGTCGATGAAAACCCGCTTCATTAACTCCATGAATACCGCAGGTGCATTAGTTAGCCCGAACGGCATCACTACGAACTCATAATGACCATAGCGTGTTCGAAACGCCATCCTCGCGATATCCGACTCTCGAATCCGCAACTGGTGATATCCAGATCTTAAGTTGATCCTGGAAAATACTGAAGCTTCCTGAAGTTGATCTAAAAGATCATCAATACGGGGTAAGGGGTACTAATCTTGATCAGCACCCTGTTCAACTCTTGATAATTAATACACACACGAGACGAGCCATCCTCCTCCTTGACAGATCACACTGGTGCTCCTCTCGGGGACGCAATCGGTCGGAGATAACCTTTCTCGAACTATTCCTCAAGTTGAATCTTCAACTCCTGCATTCTGGTCGGGGCCATCCGATACGGTGCCTTCGATAAAGGGGACGTACCGGCTCCAACTCACTTCTGAATTCCACTACTCTATGTGAAGGCAAACAGATAACTCGTCTGGAAATACATCGTCAATCGATGACAATAATACCACAAATGATTGAACATTTCGATTGCCCTAGAAAGGCCAATCGATGAAAATGGTACAATGAATGATTGAACATCTCGATTGCCTTAGAAGGGCCAATCGATGAAAATGATACAATGAATGTTTGAATAACTCGATTGCCTTAGAAAGGCCAATCGATGAAAATGATACAATGAATGATTGAATAACTCGATTGCCTTAGAAAGGCCAATCGATGAAAATGACACAATGAATGATTGAATTGCTCGATTGCCTTAGAAAGGCCAATCGATGAAAATGATGCAATGAATGATTGAATAACTCGATTGCCTTAGAAAGGTCAATCGATGAGAATGATACAATGAATGATTGAATGACTCGATTGCCTTAGAAAGGCCAATCGATGAAAATGGTGCAATGAATGATTGAATAGATCGATTGTGGAATCTCTATGCTTCCGCCATAATAATAATTCTACTGGAACAACGGGGATTACTTCCCTGAAGCACACATTCGACAACCAACGACGGAAAGATAGCGACCAAACGCTAACAAACACTAACGATAGTATCAAAACGATCAAACCAACTAATACCGAAAATTACATCGTCCTAAGATAAATTCACCACGATTAGGTCCACCAACCAATCGCGGTTACTACGCTTACTTCGGTATGATTTCTGAAAATTCTTCCATCGTCAGGTAGACCGATGGTATGAGGTCCACAAGCAATAGGACAATCCCAAAATAAGTCTATTAAAACATGATTCGAAAATGAATGAATGCGGTGCACCAGCATCCAAAAGGTACACCCAGGTTGAAATAAAATTACGAGTATACCTGAGGTCATTCGGGCCACCGGATCGTCGATCCTCCTCAACACATGAATCTGGGACTTGCCGGCCCCCGAACCGGACGCTCCCGTCTGATAAATACGAGCTCCAACTCTATCTGCTTCCATTGTCTTAAACGACGTTGACAAAGCAGTCTGATTCTGAAACGCTGATTGCTTCGGGGCCTGAGATGCCGCCGGAGCTGACTTGGAGTCCTTTCGGCAAAAACGGGCCTTATGCCCAAAATTCCCACAATTATAGCACGTGATAGACGGTTTCAGACACTCAGTGCTGTAATGACCCGGCGTTCCACAATTGAAACAGGTGATGGCCGAACAGGCCGCTCGGGACTGAGATCCCGCACGATTTTGCGCCATAGGAGGTCGCTCAAAAACGATAGGACTCACACGAGGATTCTTGAAGGTTGACTGACCGCCTTCGGATTGATTACGCTTCGTTGATTTCTTGTTGACAGATGAAGGTTGTTGTTCAGCACTTTCTTTAGCAGCTGGCTCATACGGGAGAGTTCTCTCGATTAATCCGGCCAGAGTGGCGCAATGATGATTGAGCAACTGCACATGGGTCATCATGGACTGCATAAAAGTGAGTGGATCAACCCGAACATCTTCTGATCGAGCCGAGTCCTGGGCACGATTTCCCGGCAGCGAGTGATTATTTCTCGGGTTTCGGCCCGCACCGCGGCCTCTCCCCGTGCATCCCCTGACAGCTCTCTCCATACTGAAGTAGGAAGGTCACTTAATGATTATATTTCCCGCATGATTATCACGTTATGATTACGTCATGAGATGATGAAAATGAGTATACATGCTCTAACTTAGTGATTATATGAATGATTTACTGAAGTGACATGATTATCTGATGAAATTCTTGAAATGATTATCTTGAATAACTTAACAAGATTAATAATATGATCATCCAGATCGACAACTGAGTAATGAAATGAATTGAGTAATTAATGAATTAACATGATCGTCCTGATCATTAACTGAGTAATGAAATGAATTAAGTGATTAATGAGTTAACATGATCGTCCTGATTATTAACTGAGTAATGAAATGAATTAAGTGATTAATGAGTTAACATGATCGTCCTAATCACAATTAATGATGATGTTTGAGGATTGTTAATTGATGAATGATGAATGAATGACTATTGCCAGAAATTATACCATGGCGTTAGAAATCTTACAATTCTTTCGGTCTGATTGGCTCGGCATTTGCACAGGTCACACGTGATGCGAAAGTCCAATGATACTAGTCCGATGACGATGATTTCAAATGAGACATGACTCGGAAGGTTGTATTCAAAACCACGCTCCGATACCAACTCTGTAACACCCCAAACTAGGCGGATATTACAGTGCCGTGGATCCCCGACTGGGACCCACCAGGCAAATGAAAATGAATGAATTACACAGGATAAATGTAGTACCGAACCACATTACAACAGTAATTACTCCGATGAGGAGTTTAATTACAACACACCAGGACAATACCGAATACTAGTGTATTTTATATGAAGATAAAATACACAACACTGAATGAAACGGAGTATCCAAATGAAAATCTGCAGCGGAAGATAAATGACAATAATATGAATAACTGAAAGATCGGGGGCCCCTACTAGTATCACTGGGACTCCTCGCCATCAACATGTTATTCCCGTGCTTTTGCCTTGCCATGACCTGAAAAACAAAATCCTCAAATGGGCCGGCCATACGTAACAACAATCCTCAAGGGTTGAAAATACACAATCATGATTATATCCAAGTTATGAAATATCCTGCCGAAACATACGCAATCAAACATGCTATATGAATCAACTAACAAGACGGCTCAAAGGGTGGTACCACACTACGCCCGGATGGAATGTGTCCGTGCACAAGCCACCAACGAGTATCGATCGAATACACGTGTGGTCTTGTACCTAATCAGTCTCACGAGACAATATGACTCGTGTGCACAGTCCAATGTGAGGCCAACAACCAACACACGACTTAAACGTGCCCGACATGAAAATCCAACACATACCAACCGGCACGCCAGTATGACCCGGAATGCCACGATATAACAAAAGTGACATCGAAAATGAATAATGGCTCACCGAGGTGGAATGGTAGTGAAATAAATGACAGCTCAATGAAATGATTGGAACCGCTGCTCCTTATGATCAAGTGATTAATTGACAATAACAAGTTTGATACGGTTAATACACTGATGAATGAATTATGATTATGAATGAACAACAACAAAAGGGATGAATATCCTTTTAACCGAGTAAGAATTAACTTACTCAATACCGATGACAATTATCCTTCCACGAACAAAAGTCCTAAATGCTATGTCGGTCGCTCGAACAACCTTGAATAACACAAATACCAACAATCCGTTCAACATACGTATCAAACATGATTATAACGAACTCAACACGCCAATACGACTAAACCAAGTCCATTGAGGCATTAAATCAAACACGTTGCGTCCAAACTCCGATTGTTTACAATCAAACCTCAATATACCAATATCAAATCCCCCAAGAAGTGTTTCAAACCAACAAAACATCTTCAATACGATTAATAATCCAAAACGAATATCCAAAAACGTGATTATAACGACAATTAATCGAAAACCCCCAATTTCAACTCGATATTCAAAGTGTTCTTGAATAATCCCTCAATAATCCAATGAATCCTTATACAAACTCATAATCATATACATATCCCTTCATATAACATGATTATAACGTCAAAACATCATATCTCAACACAAAATCGAAATCTAAGGTGTTGAAGAATGTTACCTTTGAAGATCCAAACACTTCGATCCGATGAAAACGTGTTAACTCGACTATCCAAGCTTCCCAACGAAATAAGATGATGAAATCCGAAAACACAAGTGATTGATGATGACAAAATATCTCCCTCAAGCTCTCTCTCTCGGACAAGATGAAGGAAATGAGAAAAATGAGGAAAAGTGTCCCGGCCAAACCATATATACTGCCGGAAGTTACGGCCATAACTCGGCCCTCTTACGGCCGTAACATTCCAAGTCAACGGCCTTACGGCCGTAACCGGCCAACTCGTACGTCCGTAACTCGGCTTCGTCCGAAAGCCTGCCGACAGACTTACGGCCGTAACCGCTACTGAGTTACGGGCGTAACCCATCTTCGTAAAAAACATCCGCCGACATCCTTACGACTGTACCCGCACACCTTACGGCCGTAACTCGGATGATACGGCCGTATCCGGCCAAACTTACGGGCGTAACCCGCCTTCGTCAAAAATGACCAGCATCCCGCTGCACAGACGGCCAGATCCGGCCAAGCCTTACGGCCGACTCGCCTCGTCTTACGTCCGTATGCCGCAAGCCTTACGGCAGTAAGTCACCCTTGGTCGACAATGCCTGAAATTTACGAACTCCACTTACTGCCGTATCCAACCCTCCTTACGGCCGTAACTCGCCTTCGCCAAATGCCCGGGCTTGACCACGTCACGGCCGTCAGAATCGCCATCCTTACGGCCGTACCCGCTGAACTTACGGCCGTATCCCGGAACCTTACGGTCGTAACTCAATGCTGGCCAAGGTGAATAAATCGGATAACTCCGATTCCTCGCTACGACTGATGAATGATCCGACATACCATACGAATGTGAAAGTGAACAAGTCTAACACGAGCCAAAGATGGTACTCCCAGTACAAGGCTATCAATCACAATGAAAATGATAATACTCCCGTCTCGATCTAAAAACGGAGATAAAATGACGATCGGTAACTGATATACGATTACAACATGCCAACAGTGAACGCAAATGAGTGATTCATGAATGATGAGTGATTATTAATGAGTGAAAATTACTGAGTGACAATTACAGACTGATAATTACTGAATGAAAATGAATGAATTACAACCGGGTATTACACGGGTCTCGTTCCAGTGAGATTTTCACATTCCGGAAGAGTACAACACGGCCGTGTCACAGGACACGGTCGAGTCATGTGTCCAGATAATTTTCCATTTCTAGCGCAGTATGACACGGCCGGGTCCGATGGACAGAACACTTTTGCGTTTTCCAGGACAGTATGATACAGGCCGTGTCACCTGACACGGGCCGTGTCACTTTTCGGTGCAAGTCCATTTCTTTGACATTTTTACACGATTTGGAGCACTTTTCTTGGTCCTTTGGCTTTATAAAAAGGTGTTGGAGTCCTTAAGAGAGATATTCTGATCTTGTTGAAGATATTGTGTGGAAAAACACATGATTTAGGGAGAGAAACACCAAAATATGGAGAAAAGAGAGATTTTTCATCATCTTCTTTGTATGCTCATCTTGAAGAGAAATACATTGGTGAGTGAATAAAAAATCCTTGTATCATTTTGTTGTGAGTTCTTAAAGGAAGATCATCAAACCTTCATTTGGAATTCGATTTCAGCTTTTACAAGAGAAGTTTCTACCATGTTTTGTTTTATAATTTCCATTATTATTGTTGAAATAATCATGAGTAGCTAATCATTTCATATGAGTTTTTAGATTGAGCCACACACATGTTATCGATTGTTAGTTCCTATTGATTTTCCGGGTAAAGTTTGGGATTGTTCCTCCTTGTTTGTTCTTCGTATAAGAACGTTTGAATTAGATCATCAAACCTATTTCATAGTTGTTATTATTGTAAAATCGAGAGTTTTTGTTGGTGTTCTCCATCAAACGACCCGATAGAAGCGATTGTCAATGTTCTAAACCTTTTTTCGCGATCTTTTAGCGAATTACCCCCATCAAAGGTATTAGCTAGTCGATTGTTAGTAGAGATTCATCCCCATCAAAGGAGTTTCCCTTATTTTCGAAAAGAACAATCGTGATTTTTGGAATTACCGCCATCAAACGGATTTCTTTTAATCATGAGCAATCAATAATTCCAAACCTTAATTCCTTGTGTATCGGAACTAATAATTGATTACGTGTGTGTCGGTGATTCTAAACTCCCATATCATTCTTATAATTGTAATCTCTCCAACCTTTAATTCGGTGTTGTTTACGTTTCGTTTATTTTAATTTTCTGCATTTTGTGATTGTAATCCTTTCAAATCTTGCGAGTATTTTACTTTATTTTACCTTTGTTGATTCGACTATTTGCCAAACATTATTGAATTTTAAACTGTTTCCAACTCCTTGTGAGATAGACCTCGGAGTTACTTGTCGCTACCTACAAAAGCGATTCGTACACTTGCGAGTATTTAATTTGTTCACCAAGTTTTTGGCGCCGTTGCCGGGGAGGTGGCGTTTAATTTTTGATATTGTTTTAATAGTAGTTGAATTGTTTTTCTTGATCATTTTTACGTTTTCATTATTTTTGATAAAATCTAAAAAATTCTCTCTAACTTCTTTTATTTATGCTTGGTAGGAGATCGTTGGGTAACCCGATTCTTCCACCCATAGACAAAGTTCAAAGGATTAGATCAGCAAAAACAATAGCCACATCATCAATGGCAAATGACGAGGTGAATCGGGATCTTGAAGAGCGACTTTTGCTCCAAGAAGAAAACCCTCATCAACCGAGGCATGAGAATGTTGCAGAAAATTTAGATGAAGAAAACATTCGTCAACCGAGGTTTCCGAGATATGAGAATGTTGGGCGCAATCAAGGGATATCCGAAGCTCAACAAGAGAGATACTTCTATCCGAGACAACCACCCATTGGAGTGCAATATGGAGCGAATTATTATCCCGGACCTCAATATGGGATAGAAGCAAACTACAATATGCCGCAACAACCTCCGTTTGAGCATCTAATGCGGGACTATGCAAAGCCCATGGTGAACACCGCCATCTCGTGCATCCAATTAGCACTGGCAGCAAGGAACTACCACATAAGCGGATTTCACATCGAGCAATTGCCCTCATTTAACGGATTAGCATGTGAGGATCCATTGTCGTTCATTCGAGACTTCTATGTGGCGATTGACAACTTTCCATTAAATGGGTCGAGCGAGGATCAACTAATAATGAAGTGCTTCCCTTATACACTCAAGGATGGGGCGAAACAATGGTTGATGACTTTGGAACCGGGCTCACTAAGAACGAGGGATGAACTTTACGACAAATTCATTACCAAATACTTCTCTCATTCGAAGACCACACAATTGAGAACTCAAATCTCAACATTTGGACAACAAGAGGGAGAGGCATTTCACGAAGCATGGGACCGATTCAAGATGCTCCTTCTTCAATGCCCACACCATCACTATCCGCTTCAACTACTTAATCAATTCTTCTATGATGGATTGACTCAATATTGCCAAGGAGCGGTGGGTAATGCTGCCGGTGGTTCGTTTTGGGGGTTAACGGAGAAACAAGCCTATGATGTGTATGAAACGTTGGGATCTAATTCACAACAAAAAAGTGTACTTGTTCGTAGAGGAGCCGTAAACCAAATAAGTGAGAAGGACGAGATGCAATCTAAAATCGATGAGTTAACGAAGGAACTAAGACAACTCAAGACTCAAAATAAACCTTCGAGCTCACGAGTTTGCGAGATTTGCGGAACACCCGGACATGATGCTAATTCTTGCCCACATACTTTTCTGAAAGAACAAACCGAACAAGTGAATTGGGCTATGGGACAAAGCACGGGAAGGCCCGAATGGGAGGAAAGGAGAAATAATTATGGTGGAAATTGTAATGCCCGAGATTTCTGTTATATAATTGGAACTTGTGATATTGTAATGATTGTACTTTTGTCTGAGTATTATTCTCCGTATTTCATAATCCGATGTTGCCGAGCGTTTAATTTCATGGTTGTGATTTGTAAGGTTGAAATTCTGTGCATGTAGCGCACGCCATGTGCTAAGGGTAGCGACGCTAACATAGTTTCATAGCGCACGCCATGTATGTAATTAGCGCACGCTATGCGTGGTCAAATTGATTGGGACGTGCGGTAGGTGAGATCTCGGCCGGGACCCCGCCGGATCGTGTCGGATGTACCCGGACGGCTTTCGGGAAAAGCCGAGTCAACGCCTTTAGCGCACGCCATGTATATGCGTAGCGCACGCTAAGTGCCGAGTACAGTTTAGACTGTGAGCCGTTAGCGCACGCTACGAACAGGGTCTAGCGCGCGCTAATAGCCATTTATTATAAATAGGACATCATCCTATTCGAGATTTCAGTTTTTTCTCCTCCCATAACCCGAACTCTTACACTTAGATCATAACTCCCTTCGTCCTAAACACTTCATATCAACCTCCTAGTTCGAGATTGAAGATCGTATATCATTGGAGATTGGTGTTCAAGCCTTCGGTGTTGGATCGCTTCATTTTCCTCCGTATTCTTCACTACTTTGAGGTAGGTGATTCTTCACTGATGTTAGTAATGTTCCTAAGGAAGTTTGAATCATGTTTTGATAGCAAGTATTTCGTTTACAATCGGTCATCACATGTTAGAAGGATACTTTTGACGTATCGGCATTATATATCGTATGAACCTTTGAACCATCTTATTATAAGGACTCCTAAGCATGTTCAAATCGAGTTATGATCAATAATCGGATATTTACCCAGTTGATACGTTTTACACGATGGAATCATGTGTTTTGGAACGTAGAACAAATGGAACTTAGATTATTTCTTGGAGATCGTAGATGAATTATGATGTTGAGTTGGCTATCCGTATATTTGTATTTCACGAGCATAAATCTTCCACAAACCTTATTAGCATGATTTGCCCGAGGATAACTTGTATTATCACGGTAGGATTCATGAGTTCTTCACCATTCAACCCGATTTTGGCGATTCTCGCCATGCAATATTAGCGCACGCTAACACGTGTGAGTTAACGTGCGCTATCGGGTCGATAACGCTCAAACGCACGTAGCGACGTTATGAGACCAGCCGAGTCGATCGCCAGACCGTGGCTAGCGCACGCTAGTCTTATACGATAGCGTACGCTAACAGTCCGTCTTAGCGCACGTTACGTAGAGTACGTAGCGCGCGCTAAGCAGTCCAGGCAGATTGGTTATTTTGAGCTTTTCGGCCGTAGGCCGAATTGTTAGGCCATTGTTCGACTTGAGATGATTTGTATATCGTTCATTTTGTTAAGGTTCGAGCCTGTTACGTTGATCGAAGGAGGCGGCCTTCGAGTGTGTTGAGATCATCGAAGTATTTCGTCTTGCCATTTTCGAGGCAAGTATCATATGTCGAGTTCGATTTATCATGCTTGTGGTTTTATTCATATTGTTGAATATGAGATGTATTTCTGAGAATTTTCGTGATATTCGTTGTTGTTTGTTCGTATTGATGAACATATTGAAATACATATGTGTATGCATAATTGTTTCATTTATGGTATAAATGATCCGAGGGGATCATGAGGATCTATGCTGAGGGCGCTGGATCGAATGTCCACCATGCGTTGGTCCGACGGGATCATCATGGGGATCTATGCTGAGGGCGTTGGATCGCTGGACGGGTTTTCCACCATGCGTTGGTCCGACGGGATCATCATGGGGATCTATACCAAGGGCGCTGGATCGCTGGATTACCCTGTATTGTGTAGATGGAATCGTGAGGATTCGCATCGTTGGATTCCGGTGGCGGAAGTCCGTTTGCATGTTTTATGATGTATTAATGATTTATTCTATGACGATACTTGTACTAGCATTGTTTTGCTAACCCCTTCGGGGGTGGACATTGTTTTTGATGTTCAGGTAGTCGAGGAGCGGGAGGGCAGCCACAGTACCGACAGGACGATGAGATGGCTCAGTGATGTGATTGATGTTATTGTTATTGTGATTTGTCTTCTTGTTTCGTTTAGTACTCGAGTACGACTGTTTTAGTAATGTCTTTTCGATATGGTTGTATAAATTAACTCTTTGATCGGTTGATTCAAATATGTCTTTGAACTTCAGTTGTACGATTGGTTTATATTTACACTCTTTTTAAAATTAGCCTTGTAAATCCTTACCTAAAGGGTTTACGGCGCTGTAATTATTCCGAATATCTCGGGGTGTTACAGAATATGGTATCGGAGCTAAGATTTATGGATATCTTGGCAGTCGGGTTAGTTGGGTCTGTTTACGTTATTGATTATTGGTCGTTCGTAACATCAACTGCCGAGCCAAAGATCGCCAATCGACTGTGGGTTGTAAGTTTCCTAATCTCGAATACTCTGTTTTATTTAATTCTTGTCTTGTAAACATTGATGGATGTACTTTTAGAACGTTTGCCTGGATATTGAGTATTTATGTTTACGGTATGTTGAGAGGAGGTGGTGGACGCGACGCTTGGTCGTGGACGCGGACGTGGAAATGCGAGGCAAGAAGAATCGGTATTTACTCCCGAGATAGCCGCTAGCCAAACGGATTCACATTCCGGGGGACAGCAGGGATCGGCAAATAATAATGCAGATCCTAACGTGCCGGAGTGCTTCAACAGTGGTTGCCCGATAAACCAGCTTGCTCAAGTTGTGGATCGCATGCACGGCGATGGGACAGCAGAATAACGTGGATAATCGGGAGATAAATGGCTTAAAGTGATCAAATTGCATCCTCCGAAATTTGATGGTTCGACCGAGACGCTTTTTGGGATCACCGTTTGAAAGAATTAGAGAAGATTTTTATGGGATTAATTGTCCCAACGATAGGAAGGTTCCGGTCGCCCAAGATCTTCTCGACAGGAGGCTGATCGGTGGGAGGCCATTCGACCGGAGGAGCATAATGTTGACTGGACAAATTCAAACCGATGATGGAGGCGCAGATTGTCCTCGCCTGTTAGAGAGGCCCGAGTTCGGGAGTTTTTCTCACCGCAAAATTCAAGCAAATCGTGACGAAGTGATTAAGACTTTTAATCACCAAATGACTTATGTGCGCCACTGTCAGACCGAGGCGGAAAGGATTTTCCATTTTGACATGCGAATGAAGCCGAAATTCAGCAATATATGTCCGGATTTGATTGTACCACCTTGAGGCAAGATTGGACAAGGCGTTGGCCTACGATATGAAGGAAGCAGCAGAGAGAAATTTACGGAAGCAAAGAAATGAAGGTGTCGGGCAACTTCGCGGAGAATAAGAATAGCGGGCCCCGGGTCGGGCCTCTTTTCACTCATCCAGAGACCTCCGCATCCTAGTCGAGGAGGAAAGAAGTTCCGGGCGGACCGATGCTTCGACACAGGGAAGAAGTGTTACAACCGTGGCAAGGCGGGACATGTTCGACGTGATTGTTTCGCGCCTTTGTGACTGCTTCGAGTGTGGACAGAAGGACATCGCGCAACATTTTGTGGGAATGCGACCCGATCTTTTGGTACTCGCGCTCCAGCTCCAGTCCCGAAGGAGACGAGTGTGAACCAGACGCAGCAAAGTGGATTTCAGCAGCAGAACGCTGGGAAGAGAGAGGCATCCAGTGCTGGGTCCGTTCCTCCACGCTTGTACGAGATGAGGAAATCTGATGATCAGAACACAGCTGTTGCATCAGGTACGATTCAGATCCTTTTGCAACCAGTTAGTGTCTTGTTCGATTCAGGAGCCACGCATTCTTTTATATCCTTGAACTGTGTTAATCGTTTGAACATCTCGTGCTTGTATAATTGTGAACCTTATGTTGTGGGATTACCGAGCGGAGAGAAAATTGTGGGAACCTTAGAAGCTAAGGATTTCCCAGTATCTATAGAAGGAAAAGATTGGCCATCGAATCTTATTGTGGTTGACATCTGCGGTGACGACTTAATTCTCGGAGATGATTGGCTCAACCGCTATGGAGCTGTGCTGAATTACCGAGAGAGAGTCATTTCCATCATTGCTGATGACGGATCTGAACACTTATTCCGAGGATGGAGACCGGGAAGCTCGGGGAAATTGATCAAGGCAATGAAAGTCAGAAATTATCAAGCAAGGATGTCACGGACTTTGGTGCTATGCCATGAGGAAAGAGGAAGGAGTAGAGCTCTCGTCCATTTCAGTGGTGAATGAGTTCTCCGATGTATTTCCTGACGAACTACCTGGGTTACCTCCGCAGAGGGGAGTGGAATTCACTATTGAACTAGAGCCTGGAGCAGCTCCTATTTCCAGAGCACCATACCGCATGGCGCCAACCGAGATGTATGAACTCAAGAAACAACTGGAGGAATTGTTGCAGAAGGGTTATATTCAACCAAGCGTTTCTCCTTGGGGAGCGCCCGTTCTCTTTGTCCGGAAGAAAGACGGATCCCTCCGACTGTGTATTGATTACAGGGAGCTTAACAAGATGACGATCAAGAATAAGTATCCTATACCTCGGATCGACGACTTGTTTGATCAACTACAAGGGGTAAGGGTATTTTTGAAGATTGACTTGCGATCAGGATACCACCAGTTGAGAATTAAGGAATCGGATATACCGAAATCTGCTTTCAGATCCCGGTATGGGCATTATGAATTCGTAGTGATGCCGTTTGGACTTACCAATGCTCCGGCGGTATTCATGCAATTGATGAATCGGGTATTCTTGGAGTACTTGGATAAATTTGTGGTCGTTTTCATTGACGACATCTTGATATATTCGAGGGACGCAGAGGAACATGCTGAACATTTACGTGTGGTTTTGAGCATCTTGAGAAAGGAACAGCTGTATGCTAAGCTTTCTAAATATGAGTTTTGGCTTAAGGAAGTAACTTACCTTGGGCATGTGATATCATCCGACGGAGTTCAGGTGGACCCGAAGAAAGTCGAAGCAATCTTGGAGTGGGAAGCTCCTAAAAACGTGAAAGAAGTCCGAAGCTTCTTAGGACTTGCTGGATATTATCGCCGCTTTGTAGAGGTATTTTCCAAAATTGCTCGTCCGCTCACTCAGCTGTTACAGAAAACTCAAAAGTTCATGTGGAATGAGGAGTGCCAGGCTAGTTTTGACGAACTTAAGAGGAGGCTGACGACAGCACCTATATTAGCGCTGCCAGAAGGAACTGACGGATTTATGGTATACATCGATGCTTCAAATCAGGGTTTGGGTTGTGTGTTGATGCAGAAGGATAAAGTGATTGCTTATGCTTCTCGGCAATTGAAACCGTACGAAGTTAATTATCCTACTCATGATCTGGAGCTAGCAAATGTGGTCTTTGCCTTGAAAATCGACACTATTTGTATGGCACTCATTGTCGATCTTTACAGATCATAAGAGCCTCAAGTACATTTTCACTGTAAAGAGTTAAACATGAGGCAGAGAAGGTGGTCGGAATTGATCAAGGATTACGACTTGGAGATTCTCTATCATCCGGGAAAGCAAACGTCGTAGCCGATGCTTTGAGCCGTAAACTGCTTTCTCTTCGAGTGTTGGAAGCACTTACGTACCAAACCAAAGATTCAACGAACCGATCCGCGAGGATTGAAGTATGGGCACCAGGAATCCAAGGGCAACTTTATATGATGGAACCGACTTCATCACTAGTCGAGGAGATCAAGTCTAAACAATCAACGATTCTCCGATCCTTCGATTATGTGACGAAGTAAAGAAAGGAAAAGCCCTGTGATTCGTGATACAAGATGATGGAGTTCGAGATTTCGAGTCGACTTTGCGTTCCCGATGATGATGATTTGAGAAGGACTATTCTCAAGGAAGCTCACAGCGCCCTATTCTATTCACCCGGCAAAGAAGAAGATGTATAAGGATTTAAAGCAAAACTTCCGTGGGGAAATATGAAGAAGGACGAGCGGAGCACGCTTTCAAGTGTTTGACTTGTCAAGAGTTAAGATTGAACATCAACGACCTGCCGGAATGTTAAAGCCACTTCCGATCCCTGAATGGAAGTGGGAGGATATCTCGATGGATTTCATCACTAGTATGCCAAGGACTAGAACGAGAATGAACATGATTTGGGTTGTAGTTGATCGACTAACTAAGACGGCTCATTTCCTGGGAATTAAAGATACATGGGGACCCGAGAGGTTGGCACGAATATTTATTGCGGAGATAGTCAGATTGCACGGGACGCCGAAGACCATTATTTCGGATCGAGATGGTCGTTTCGTGTCACACTTCCGAAAGGATTCACAGGGCTTTGGGGACCGAGCTAAACTTTAGTACAGCTTATCATCCCCAAACGGACGGTCAGTCCGAAAGGACTATTCAGACAGTAGAGGACATGCTTAGAGCTTGTGCATTAGATTGGTCGACTGATTGGGAAGTTCACTTGCCCTTGATCGAGTTCACTTTGTTGTGCGGCATTTAAACACGCCTCGAAGACGATCGTCATAGCAGTCGGGAGGTCTACCATGAGAGATGTGCTCAGGGTAAACACCCTGAACTCGGCACCCACGGCGATCACCTTCTGTTGACTGGCGATCGTCTTTTGTTTATTGGCGATTGTCTCGTGCCGTGTTTTACTCCAACATCCGTCAAAAGTCATCAAAGCCCAAATCTCGGGCTGGGACCCGCATGCAGATCTCAAAAGGTGCTGACAGACAAGATCGGTGCCCACAGCCTGTCACCTACTTCACCTACCAACAGGGCCGCAGACCTGCGAACAAGATCTTGACAGACAAGACACAGCTCACATCTGTCACCAACTTCACCTACCAACAAGATCACGAAAAGGTGGGTGACAGCTGCTCAGTGGCGCATGCGAGTTCCCCGTCAGACCGCATAACCGCCACAAGAATAACCGCGGACTTTAAGGGAAAAGCCCCACGCGACGAGACGATCGGCCGTCTTATTATAATATAAATAACGACGATCGCTGCGATCGCAGGGGGCCCTCAGAACTTGGTCTGCTATAAATAGAAGGTCCATAACACGTAACAAGGATCGCAAATACACAAAGAAAAACAAGAGAGAGAAAAGAGAAAGACATTCTCACACATAGAACATCCATAGCAAGAATTCACAAAACTCCATATCTGATTCTTCCGGCATTCTATACGCTCCACAGCTTAGAAAACTAGAATCCTTTACACTCTTTGTGATAGATTCTAACATAAATATTTGTACTCAACCGTATAATTATTAATAAATTCTCGCGAGCATTCAAGCCCGGATTAACAACCGGCAAATCTTGTGTCATTTAATTTCTCACGACGTGCTCCCGCACTTGTTGGTTACTCGATCATTCCAAAGAACATTATCTTCGGATAATATTTTGGGTAACAACAATTGGCGCTAGAGGAAGGGGGGCGCATACCTTCACTTTTATTCCGATCGTCTCGTAGAACACTCATTGTTCTTCGGACTCACACTTGAAGAAACACTCACTGTTCTTCAAAAGGAACAAACCTCCAGAAAAATGACGTCTGCTACAACTTCCAAGAGAGCCACCCCGAGATCCGCGGAAATATCATTCGACACGGACGTAATCCCAGCCGCGCGGAAGGTGACCGCGGCGACGCTAGATCCTCACTCCCGCCCCAAGGGACGGCCCTAGTCTCTCACTCGATCGGGCCTGCATCCGCGAATGATTGAGGAGGCCATAGCCGTCCTCGTGGAGCGACGGATTGCATGCGACTCGCCCACCATCACTCCACAACCATCCGCCGAGCTAGCAAGCTAAGCTCAAGGGGATATATGTTGAGAAATCAATGTAAAACCCAGAGCCGCAGCCAAAGGCTCACAAAGCGGACGACTCCGTCTTCACCGCCTAGGGAGTGATCCTCGTGGCGACCGGACAATGGCCCGAGCCTGGGAGGCATCGGAGTCCGAATCCTTCACCAGGAGTTCGGCATATCCGACTCCCAAGACAGCCGGCCGACAGCCCCCACTCGCCCGAGAAATGAGTCTCGGGCAGAGAACTCGTCATCCACCATGGGGCAGGGATCGGTACATGATCGCCTGGCTCGCGCTCCGTAGCCAATCGCCGAGCCGTGCCACGGCGATGGCCGCAATGCGGCCACTCGACGAAATGAAGGCGCTACTAGACATCGGGCAGCGCCAGAGACCGATCTCTGACCAAGTGAACCACTCGCGGTCCAGATCGAGCTCGCCTTGTTCAACCAACAATCGCTCCCCACGCACACCTCTATATGAGGGAAGATCGGACCCGGAGACCCACTTGAGCAAATTCCGGATCTACATGACCGGATGCGGAGCATCAGATGCTACGAAGTGTCGGATGTTCCCGCTAACTCTGGGCGACCTCGCCCACAGGTGGTACATCTCGCTGCCTCCTCGCTCAATCAATTGCTTCGAGAAGTTGGCGAACGAATTTACGTCGTGGCCGCCAAAGTCGCCGCTCAAGGCCCCCGCCGCATG
This sequence comes from Orobanche coerulescens, assembly GCA_033398695.1. Taxonomy (NCBI): domain Eukaryota; kingdom Viridiplantae; phylum Streptophyta; class Magnoliopsida; order Lamiales; family Orobanchaceae; genus Orobanche; species Orobanche coerulescens. The sequence continues at coordinate 152,981,039 of CM065809.1, read as the reverse complement.
ATGAAAATCAAGCAGGGGAAGGACGAGCCAGATGCAGATTACATCGACCGGGTGGACGAGATAGTCCTCACCGGTGAACCCATTAGCGACGAGCTCGCCCTCTATTCATCTGGGGATTCTACGCCACTCACCCATGTTCGGGCATCTCACAAAGGATATCCCCCGACCTACTCGGTCTTCCGCGTCGAGCCGCCGATTTCCCGGCCAGCAGAGGATGCTCTCCTCCGTTTAGATGAGGAACCCACCGGAGAGGGAAGATGCCATCCCATGTTCGAAGAAGGCGGTCGCAAGCCCGTAAAGGCGGTCGCAAAGCCGCTGGCGACCAAAGCTTTCGGTGATGTAGAGGTTCACCTCCTCCACAACCTCAACTCCGTCTCCACCCACATCTTCAACGCAATTAAGGGGCGGGAGTGGCTTTCCAAACCGAAGCCAATAAGGGACCACGGTCATCTAGACCGTAGCAAGTTCTCAGGCCTATCACAAAAGTCCCGCCACAACACCACCCAATGCCGCGACCTCCTCGTGCAACTCGCGACTGCTCAAGAAGGCAAATTAGACAACCCGGTCACCAAGCCGTAACCTCGACCAGAGAGGACCGGAGGGCGCGAGCGCCGTCGGATCGAAAGGACGCCTCCCAATCCGGCCGCCAGGATCGAACACGAGCGAGCATTCCGATGAATCGATTCCTCCGATCAACCCCGGCGGTCGGATTAATATGCTCCAAGCGGGAGGTGGGAGCCTCGGGGGCCTTTCCCGGTTTCCATCGCGTCAAACAGAAGCGGAAGGCCGAACGAGGGCATTTGCCGGAGTCCATATTGTGGTGCCCCCGGAGCCGACCATCGCTAGAAACGCGCTCATCACCTTCTCCAATAAAGACAGGGAGGGGGTGCAATGCCCCAAGGAGGATGCATTGGTGATCTCTGCCTGTATCCTGGGGAAGGCGGTCGACCGCGTCCGGTCGACAACGGGAGCTTCGCAATATCATATTCAAAATGACTCTGGATCGGCTCTAAACTCCGAACAAATTCATCAAGCCATTTGACACCGTGCTCCAAGGATTCGGCGACAAAGATTGTCCAAGCCTATGGGAGGATCAAGCTCTCCGTCGAGCTGATATGCATTTACGATCCCAAGGTTAGGATCACTAGGAACCTTAATTTTGTAATCATAGATAGACCCATCATCTATAATGGGTTCCTAGGTCGTCCATTCTTAGAAACCTTTGAGGCGGTCGCTTCGTCCTTCTTTTATTGTATCAAATTCCCCACTGCCGATGGGACGGTCGGTACTGTAAAGGGGGACCAGCTAATGGCAAAAAGATGTTTAAATTACTCTGTGTCGCCATCGCTTTCAATACTTCCCGATATGTGTAACGTTGAAGCGATCGACGATCGACCCATTGAGATCGATTTAACCAAACACATCGTATCAACCCAACTCGAGGACGGCATCTCGGATCGCTTAACGGACGACGCCGATCCAAGGATCGGTTTCGAGCCGAGTCTCGACGTCGATCCAAGGATCGAGTCCGAAATCGCCCAAGCAAGAAGCGACCGTCCCCATCAAGAGTTGGAGAGTATAGCCATAGATCCGGCTCGTCAGACGGAAGTGCGATCGCGCAAGCATCGACTCGCATCCGAAATGAGATCTGGTAAATTTACTACGTAAGAACATCGGAGTTTTCGCCTGGTCGCATCAAGATATGGTCGGCATAAGTCCCGAGCACGCTTGCCATTATCTGAAGATCGACCCGGCGATGAAGCCTGTTCATCAAAAACGTAGGAAATTCGGTCCCGAAAAATACGCGGCGCTCGACATAGAGGTCCAAAAGTTGCTCGACAACAAGTTAATCGTAGCTACTGACGACCCACAATGGGTCGCTAACGCGGTACTCGCCAAGAAGCCGACCGCCTCGGAGGTTATGCATCAACTTTACCGACCTCAACGCGGCTTGTCCAAAAGATCACTTTCCGATGCCTCATATTGACCACTTGGTCGATAGATCTGCAGTCGCGAAATGATGTCGTTTATGGATGCCTTCACGGATATCATCAAATCCCAATGGCGGAGAAAGACATAAAACACACATCTTTCCACACGGAAAAAGACATATACTTTGGGTCCGGATGCCGTTCGGCTTGAAGAATGCGGGGCGACCTACCGGTCAACAGGATGTTCGCTAATCGATCGGCAAGACCATGGAGGTCTACATCGACGATATCGTGGTCAAAAGCCTCAAGAAGGAAGATCACCTCAATGATCTCGCCGAGACATTCGCCATCCTCGAGAAGTTCAACATGAAGCGAACCCAAAGAAATGCAACTTTGGGGTGGGCTCCGGAAATTCCCGGGCACATTGTCACCAGAGGGGGATCGAGGCGAATCCCACCAAGATACAGCGATCCTCGACATGCAGAACCTCGGAACATCAAGGTGTACAACGCCTCACAGTTGTCCGCCGCCTCAACTGCTTTCATATCTCGGCTCGCGATAAAAGCAAGCCTTTCTTCGCGACCATCAAAACAAAAAGTTCGCATGGACGAGGAGAGTCACCGGCGTTCGCCAAAATAAAGGAATATTTATCCAATCCCCGATCCTCGGCAAAGCCGATCCTGGGAGAAATTATTCCTTTACCTAGCGGCCTCGGAGGTCGCTACTGAAAGTGCGGTCTTGGTGCGAGCGGAGGGACTAGTCCATCCGCCGATCTACTATGTCACCAAGCGCTCCACGACGCCGAAACACGCTATACACCTTTGGAGAAGATCGCCTACGCTCTAGTCATGAGTGTCCGTAAGCTAAGAGCCTATTTTTCGACCATCAAGTGGAGGTTTTGACAACCCTCCCTCTAAGGCAAGTTCTACATCGACCGGACACCAACGGGCGACTCCTCAAATGGTCACTAGAGATCGCCAATACGGCATCACGTACGCTCCTCGCACGGCGATCAAGGGCCAAGCTCGCGGACTTCGTGGTGGAGTTAACTTTCCTCACGGTCCGACCCACGCTGGCCGACTCCGCCCGAAGTCAGACGTTGACGGATCGGCGACCAACTCGCGATCAAAGGTGGATCGCCTCATTAGCCCCAACGGACAAAGCTTCACAAATGCCATGCTTGGATTTCGAGCGACCAACAATGAAGCCGAATACGAGGCCTTGGTAGGCGGGCTCGACTGCTCGCCCAGACGTTCGTCGCCTCCATATCTTCATGGACTCCCTCCCGGTGGTGAACCAAGTCAAAGGAGAATATGAGGCACGTGGCGAATGTGATGATCAAATACCAAGAGCTGGTCGCCGAGATGTGCACGAAATTCAAGAAGTACAAATCGAACAAGTCCCGAGAGAGCACAACTCTCGTGCCGATGCCCTATCCAAGCTAGCATCGTCGGATGGGGCACCGATTTCTCTAATATCCAAATTACAAAGTCGAAAGGCCGCAATCGAAAGAAACCTCGTGGCCACGATTGCCGCTGTCGAAGAAAGCCGGATGACTCCGCTCATCACATACTTAAAGGACGGACGGTCCTCGACGACCGTATCAAAGCTCGCCAACTCTAGCTTCGAGCGACCAGATACACCCTACCGACGATCGTCTTTACAAGCGAAGCTTTCAGCCTTCCTCCTCAAGTGTATTACACCGGAGGAAGGACAACTCGCTTTAGCCGAGATCCACGACGAACTGTGGAAATCACGCCGGTGGACGAGCTCTCATCCATAAGACAACCAGCAAGGTTTTTTCCGCCGTCACTTGAAGGATGCGATCGCCTATGCCAGTCGTGTCATAGATGAGATAATGGGACCAAGTATTAAAATCTCCCCGAGCGGCTCACCTCAATGTATGTACCCCATGGCCGTCGCTCAATGGGGCATCGACCTTATAGGTCCCCTACCGACGGCTCAGGAGGTTGTAAGTTCGCCATCGTCGGGGTCGACTATTTCACAAAATGGGCAGAGGCCGAACCGCTAAACAAGATCGGCCAGAGCAAGTGATCAAGTTTATCCGGAGAAACATCATATGCCGGTTCGGTCTACCCTGTGCCATCATCTCCGACAATGGAAAGGTTGACGGCTTAGAAGTCATGCAATTCGTGATAAGTGGGGAATCAAAAGGTTGTTCTCGGCTCCCTATCACCCTCGCATTTAACGGGCAGGTAGAGGCAGTGAACAAGATCCTCAAACACACAATTAAAGCACGACTCGAATCCAAGCTAGGACGATGGGCGAGCGAGCTCCCAGACGTTTTGTGGTCTTACCGAACAACGACCCGTAATTCAACGGGCGAAACCCCATTCGCCCTCGCCTTCGGAACAGAAGCGGTGATTCCCTCGGAGATCGCCGTCCTCAGCCATCGAACCGAGCAAGAGATGACGATCGATAATGATGTGGCCCGGTGGATCGACCTCGACATGCTCGAAGAACGTCGACTGACCTCGGAGATGAAGAACACTATCCACAAAAGGAGATCCGAAAAGTTCTTCAATTCAAAGGTCAGGGAAAGGCGGTTTCAAGTGGGCGATCTCGTCCTCAAAAAGATCCAAACCCACACAGGTATCTTTGGACCAAGTTGGGAAGGCCCCTTCAGAATATCGAAATGGCTAACTAAGGGAGCCTACGAGCTGGAACTCCCCGACGGTACTCCGGACCGGTATCCCTGGAACGCTGTACATCTGAAGAAATACTATCAATGATAACTTTGTATTCATTTTCAACTACCAAATGTACATGGAACATAATGAAATATTTTTGTTCTCTATCCCATCTATTCTGGCGATCGCCCCACAAGCATATTACATACCGTCGAGGATCGCTGCTCAAGAATGACAATCCGAGGTAGAAAACAATACACCATGGCAATCGAGGTCGATGGAACCAACGGCTTCGCCATGCAAGGTTCCTTCGAGCTTAGATCGCCCGCCTTCGTTTGGATACGAGGCCGGCGTAGCCAAGGACCCTCCAAAACTAATCGGTGGACACGATCGCCTCCCTCAATGGTCCATCATCTAACTTTGTGAACCCTGACAATGCGACGTGCCACTACCCCGCCTCAACGCACACCGCCGAGGGTCGCCATCTTCATGGCGAGCCGAGGTGGAAGCAGAGCCGACAGCGGGCGCGGAGTCGAATAAACCGACGACGCCCGCGCAAGGTTTCCTCCAGACCAAGATCGCCCACCTTTCGCTTTAACACAAGGCGGCGTAGTCTAACGGAGGACCCTCACAAAGTGAGTCGAGGATACACAACATCCTCGCACACAAAGACACGATAAGGGAGGTCGATCCGTCGAACACCCCAACCATACATAATTCGCCGTAACCGATTTAAGTCAAGATAGCTCGGCCGGACGACCTAGTTTTTGTTTCCTTACTTACAATAAGTAAACAAAAACAAGGGGGCAGAGATGGGTCGAGCTAATCCCAAACACGATCGAATAAAAGGAACCACACACGATCGGCCTCACTCAAACACATTCGCTCAAATACGCGCAGGACGATCGAAGTCGTCCAACAAAAAAGTACAAGTAAGAATTCCGATTCAAAACATATCGATACTTTCAACACTCAGACAATCGATCGGATGAGCAAAACGTCGAAAGCAATCATACACATACTTGTAAAAGTTGCACGCAAACATTCAAAGGCGATCGTATGAAAAGAAGAACATTTTATTCACAACGCAAGTTTAGTACATCACGAGGCCCGAAGGCATTTCAAAAGGAAAACGAAAAGTACATAGTGCTGGAGGAAAACAAAAATGCCTCTCAAGGCTCCGCCTGCTGGTCTTCACCCTCGGTTTGCGGATCGGCTTCGGCCTCGGGGTGAATGAGTTTACCCGAGTACCAACTCAAGTCGATCCCGAAGTCGGCCAAGTCAAGGATCGGCAGGGAGAACTCCGGGTGCAAAGGATGCGCAAGGGCGTAAGATTTGAAGCTCTCCATCAAGGGACCGATCTCGATCCCTGCCTCTTTGCGGCTCGGACGGCACAAGATATGCCAAGTAATAGGCAAACTCGCCGGCGAGCGCCACACTTTGGTAGGGATCGGTCTCGATCGCCTTGATTGGCCCTTCAACTCGCGGCCGTCTTCTCGGCCTCCGCCACTCGGCGACCTTGGCGGCATTCTCACCTGGGACTTCTCCGGCTCTTTCCTTGCCGCTGGCTCACCGCTAAGCCGATCAACCATCGCCTTGATCCGGCCGCCTCCTCTGCGACGCCAAGGAAGCTCGGCGAAGCCAAGGCTCCTCGTCATGGGACCGATCGGCAGCCTCCTTGGAGCGGCTCGGCCTCTGCATCAATCGATCCACATCCCGCTTGGCCCTTTGGCCGCCTCCTCATACTCCTTCTCCATAGCCCGATCCGGTTGGCATCCTCGATATTTCGCTCCGGCGGCCTCGAGGTCGCGATGGAGATGAGCGGTGATGGTCGCCCTCAAAATCCCTTGCACTGACGGCCATCGCCGCCGTCTCAAGAGCTGTGGCAACGGCCGCCGCATGGCGTCTCCAGGATCGCCGACGAGCGATCGCATCGAGGTCGGTCGCCCAAGCCTTGGGCAAAGAGGCGGTGGCTCGCGAACGAAGGTGGGATATCAAGAGGTTGTTGCGAGCCTTGCTCGACAGAAAGTCCAAAGACCATGGGAGCAACGTCCGGATCGGCGAGACGAACCCTGCAGCGCAAACCAAGAAAACCAAAAAGTTAGCCTAAGACTTACTCAGAGCGCCTACCTCGGAAAGTTCAAAACATTCTCACTGTTGACCGGCTCTGGGTCACGGCCGAAAAAGGGCTTTCCCGAGGAGTCTCGGCGTCGGCGATCGCCGTCCTTTTCAAGTAGCCGAAGGCGACTGGAGCCGACGCCGACGGCACAGGACCAGCCCCTCCGCCATCAACAAGAAACGGGGAGCGGCGATCGGCGGCTCCAAGATAGCTAAATCCGCCTCGGTAGACGGAAGGGACGCCTCCGGCCTCCGCCTCTTGCGGTTATACTGAGCCGTTCCTCACCTTGAGTTTCCGGTTCGGCGACCGCACCGTGAACAAGCTTCACCACAGGGGCAGGGCGAGACGACGTCGCGGCAACGCGACCCGTTTTCTTTCCCATATGAAGGCGACCGAGAAAACCGGGGTTAGACATGGCGATCTCCTGAGGTAGCTCGGTGATCCGGGGAAAATAAGTCTCTGCCAAAGAAGAAACTAAAACAAGTTAGACACTTACGTAAACATGGCGACCTCTTGGAGACGATCGCCTCGCAGAAAAGAGTGGATAGAAAGTTATACCAGGTGCCTTAAGGTGGCGAGGGAAGCGAAACAGTCGAGCTCCCAACCGATGAGATTCGTGGCTGACTGATCGAACGTCTTTATAGGAAATCGGCAATGCGCGAATCCGCTCCCAGACGATCGAGAAATCAAAGGGGAGATCGTCGGCCGATGGAACAAGGGATCCTGCAAAAAGGGAAACAAAATTAGATCAGTCCAAGGAGTATCCAAACAAAGGGAGAAAGGAAACCCTTACTTGGATTCCTCTCCCGAAAATTGGTAGGGATATCCAACTCCTCCTCCGGCGGTTCGCTCGATGCCGACCTCCATGCACCACCAACCCAGCACCACTTTTTCAGGTCGCCTCGAGTCTTGCTCGGCACCCCGATAACCACCCTACCCTGGCGACCTTGGATATGGTACCCGCCGATCGACCCTTTCTGCTCGGTCAGCTTAAAAAGATAAGTCATCTCTCCCGCAGAAGGCAAGCGAAACAACCTGTGACCGCCAAATAACGTCAATGTGCTGATAATCTGCAGCCAGGCGTTCGGCGTCAGCTGAAGAGGCGGCAAATTCCAGGCGATCAGCAGATACGAAACGGCGAACGGCAAGGGAAACCGCAGACCGGCAGCCAGGGTCATTTCGTTGATAGCGACCATACCCTCGGGAGGCTGGTCGGCACGTTCGTTCTCGGCGGGCACGTGCAATGACACATCAGAGGGAATATGATATTTGGCCCTCCAGCGGGTCATGTCCTTCCAGGTCGCCGAACTCCGAATCTGACCAAGAGACCATTGAGACGGTTCAGCAGCCCGAAACTCCGTCCGCTTCACATGGACATAGGGATAAGCGGCGGAGTAAGCTTCGAAATCAAACTCCGGACAGGGCCCGGCAATCCCCTCCATAAGTCTAGCAAAAGCCCTATAAACCGGGCCAGAGACGCTGTCTTTTTCCCAAGACAAACGTATCAGTTCGTCTTCCTCCACCGGCGACACATCTCGCTCCTCCGCCGCCGCAGAGCCCGCCACTACGGCCTCATTGAAAAGCTCCTCAAGCTCTGCGGGTGTAATCCCCGCACGAATAGCCTCTGCGGCCGTTTCCACGGGGATTCCCACAGGAATTTCCTCCCGGTCTGGCTGGCCGCGCGGCGTATGCTTCCGACCTCGAAGGCCTTAGATCCTCCCGACATATTCTCAAAAAGTTAAGGGAGAGGGAAAAATTGGGTTTCTTACCTAAAGAAAGGAAGACGGTCGGCACAACAAGCTACGGAAATTTTTGCAGAGCTTCAGCAGGAAGACAAGGACGCGTAAAAGATGAAAATGGAGTAGCCCTAGCCCCTTTTATAGATGGAGGCCGGGGTCTCTGGGCAAATAGGCGAAAGTCCGAGGGCTGGGATGCAACCGACAGCCAGGACGCAATAAATGCGGCCCTCGAGTCCCGCGTACGCGTCTTTTCGAGGGCACGCCATCGACAAAGTCTGACGAACCGTCGGACTCCCTCAATAGAAACGCGACGCGTGTCCTTGCATGGTTTCGCGAGCCCGCGTCTCTTTTCCCGCCGCTCCCAGCGCGAAGGGAGATCGTCCAAATTTGAAATCAGATCGACCGGTCGTCTAAAACATTAGCGATCGCCAAAAGTGCCACCTCACCCCGTGTTTTCAACATCGAGCCGAGCTGGGGGGCAATTGTTGTGCGGAATTTAAACACGCCTCGAAGACGATCGTCATAACAGTCGGGAGGTCTACCATGAGAGATGTGCTCAGGGTAAACACCCTGAACTCGGCACCCACGGCGATCACCTTCTGTTGACTGGCGATCGTCTTTTGTTGATTGGCGATCGTCTCGTGCCGTGTTTTACTCCAACATCCGTCAAAAGTCATCAAAGCCCAAATCTCGGGCTGGGACCCGCATGCAGATCTCAAAAGGTGCTGACAGACAAGATCGGTGCCCACAGCCTGTCACCTACTTCACCTACCAACAGGGCCGCAGACCTGCGAACAGTACTGACAGACAAGACCTGTGCTCACAGTCTGTCACCAACTTCACCTACCAACAGTACCGCCGAAAAGGTGGGTGACAGCGGCTCAGGGCGCATGCGAGTTCCCCGTCAGACCGTACAACCGGCTGTCAGTAACAACCGCGGACTTTAAGGGAAAAGCCCCACGCGACGAGACGATCGGCCGTCTTATTATAATATAAATAACGACGATCGCCTGCGATCGCAGGGGGCCCCTCAGGAACTTGGTCTGCTATAAATAGAAGGTCCATAACACAGAACAAGGACTGCGAAATACACAGCAAAAACAAGAGAGAGAAAAGAGAAAGACATTCTCACACATAGAACATCCATAGCAAGAATTCACAAAACTCCATATCTGATTCTTCCGGCATTCTATACGCTCCACAGCTTAGAAAACTAGAATCCTTTACACTCTTTGTGATAGATTCTAACATAAATATTTGTACTCAACCGTATACTTATTAATAAATTCTCGCGAGAGCATTCAAGCCCGGGATTAACAACCCCGACAAATCTTGTGTCATTTAATTTCTCACGGACGTGCTCCCGCACTTGTTGGTTACTCGATCATTCCAGCAACATTATCTTCGGATAATATTTTGGGTAACAACACACTTATAATAACAGTTGGCATGCTTCTATTAAGATGGCACCATTTGAAGCTTTGTACGGGAGAAGATGCCGATCACCCCTGTGCTGGGATGATTCTTCGGATTTGATCGGGACGGAACCGGAATTGATTATTCAGACTCAAGAGAAGATAGCCTTGATTCGAGAGAGACTGCTGATCGCCTGCAGTCGGCGAAGTCTTATGCCGATGTACGCTGCCGCCCTCTAGAGTTCGACTGGGACCACGTACTATTGAAGGTGTCTCCTACACGAGGGATTTTCCGTTTTGGGAGAAGAGGCAAGCTTAGTCCGAGATATATCGGACCATTTGAGATCCTAGAGAGAGTTGGGGATTTAGCATACCGGTTGGCCTTACCGCCATCGCTGAGTCATGTTCACAATGTGTTTCACGTATCCCAATCATGAAGTATGTACTGACCCGACCACGTCATTGATTTCGACGAGATCGAGATAGCTAATGATGGCACCTTCGAAGAGAGACCAATCAAGATACTTGAGAGCCGGATCAAACAGTTGAGAAATAAACCAATACACTTGGTTAAAGTACAATGGTCACGACATGGAGTCGAAGAGGCCACTTGGGAAACGGAGGACGGTATGAAGGCTAAATATCCGGAGTTGTTTTCATCATAAGTTTCGGGACAAAACTTCTTTTTAGGGAGGAAGGATGTAATGCCCGAGATTTCTGTTATATAATTAGAACTTGTGATATTGTAATGATTGTACTTTTGTCTGAGTATTATTCTCCGTATTTCATAATCCGATGTTGCCGAGCGTTTAATTTCATGGTTGTGATTTGTAAGGTTGAAATTCTGTGCATGTAGCGCACGCTACAGGCTAAGGGTAGCGTACGCTAACATGGTTTCATAGCGCACGCTACAGAATGTAATTAGCGCACGCTATGCGTGGTCAAATTGATTGGGACGTGCGGTAGGTGAGATCTGGCCGGGGGACCCCTATCGGATCGTGTTGGATGTACTTGGACGGCTTTCGGGAAAAGCCGAGTCAACGCCTTAGCGCACGCTACAGGTATATGCGTAGCGCACGCTAAGTGCCGAGTACAGTTTAGACTGTGAGCCGTTAGCGCACGCTACGAACAGGGTCTAGCGCGCGCTAATAGCCATTTATTATAAATAGGACATCATCCTATTCGAGATTTCAGTTTTTCTCCTCCCATAACCCGAACTCTTACACTTAGATCATAACTCCCTTCGTCCTAAACACTTCATATCAACCTCCTAGTTCGAGATTGAAGATCGTATATCATTGGAGATTGGTGTTCAAGCCTTCAGTGTTGGATCGCTTCATTTTCCTCCGTATTCTTCGCTACTTTGAGGTAGGTGATTCTTCACTGATGTTAGTAATGTTCCTAAGGAAGTTTGAATCATGTTTTGATAGCAAGTATTTCGTTTATAATCGGTCATCACATGTTAGAAGGATACTTTTGACGTATCGGCATTATATATCGTATGAACCTTTGAACCATCTTATTATAAGGACTCCTAAGCATGTTCAAATCGAGTTATGATCAATAATCGGATATTTACCCAGTTGATACATTTTACACGATGGAATCATGTGTTTTGGAACGTAGAACAAATGGAACTTAGATTATTTCTTGGAGATCGTAGATGAATTATGATGTTGAGTTGGCTATCCGTATATTTGTATTTCACGAGCATAAATCTTCCACAAACCTTATTAGCATGATTTGCCCGAGGATAACTTGTATTATCACGGTAGGATTCATGAGTTCTTCACCATTCAACCCAGTTTTCGGCTTGCGATTCTCGCCATGCAATATTAGCGCACGCTAACACGTGTGAGTTAACGTGCGCTATCGGGGTCGATAACGCCCAAACGCACGTAGCGTGACGTTATGAGACCACCAGTCGATCGCCAGACCGTGGCTAGCGACGCTAGTCTTATACGATAGAAGACGCTAATCAGCCGTCTTAGCGCACGTTACGAGTACGTAGCGCTAAGCGATCAGCAGATTGGTTATTTTGAGCTTTCGGCCGTAGGCAATTGTTGTGCCATTGTTCGACTTGAGATGATTTGTATATCGTTCCTTTTGTTAAGGTTCGAGCACATTACGTTGATCGAAGGAGGCGGCCTTCGAGTGTGTTGAGATCATCGAAGTATTTCGTCTTGCCATTTTCGAGGCAAGTATCATATGTCGAGTTCGATTTATCATGCTTGTGGTTTTATTCATATTGTTGAATATGAGATGTATTTCTGAGAATTTTCGTGATATTCGTTGTTGTTTGTTCGTATTGATGAACATATTGAAATACATATGTGTATGCATAATTGTTTCATTTATGGTATAAATGATCCGAGGGGATCATGAGGATCTATGCTGAGGGCGCTGGATCGAATGTCCACCATGCGTTGGTCCGACGGGATCATCATGGGGATCTATGCTGAGGGCGCTGGATCGCTGGACGGGTTTTCCACCATGCGTTGGTCCGACGGGATCATCATGGGGATCTATACCAAGGGCGCTGGATCGCTGGATTACCCTGTATTGTGTAGATGGAATCGTGAGGATTTGCATCGTTGGATTCCGGTGGCGGAAGTCCGTTTGCATGTTTTATGATGTATTAATGATTTATTCTATGACGATACTTGTACTAGCATTGTTTTGCTAACCCCTTCGGGGGTGGACATTGTTTTTGATGTTCAGGTAGTCGAGGAGCGGGAGGGCAGCCACATGCAAGCGGTGACGATGAGATGGCTCAGTGATGTGATTGATGTTATTGTTATTGTGATTTGTCTTCTTGTTTCGTTTAGTACTCGAGTACGACTGTTTTAGTAATGTCTTTTCGATATGGTTGTATAAATTAACTCTTTGATCGGTTGATTCAAATATGTCTTTGAACTTCAGTTGTACGATTGGTTTATATTTACACTCTTTTTAAAATTAGCCTTGTAAATCCTTACCTAAAGGGTTTACGGCGCTGTAATTATTCCGAATATCTCGGGGTGTTACAGAAATGCAAGAAATGCACCTCTCCCGAACACTTATCATCCTGGGTTAAGAAACCATCCGAATTTCTCATGGAGAAACAACAACCCAATGTCATATGACACAAGCGCCCAAGCTCAATACAATGGAGGAAACCGAGTCCAACAACCAACGCAAAGTGAACCACCTCCACAACAAATGAACTCTCTCGAGGAGAGTATTGCGGCATTAACTAAGGAGAGCAGGGAAAACCGAGCGGAGAACAATAAAAGATTCGAATCATTAGAAGCTTCAGTGAATAAAATGGTGATTCAAATTGGGAAACTTGCTACTGAGGCACGTAGGCAAGAAAGAGGTAAACTACCAAGTCAACCCAAGCAAGCTCAAGCTATTACCACTCTCCGAAGTGGTAAAGTGATTAATAAAGAGGCTATTCCGAAGCGAACTAAAGGGGCGGTAAGAAATAAGACGGGTTCGGAAATTAAGAAGAGAGTATAGATGAAGAAACTTCGACTTCCAAGCTTTACAAATCTGCTCACCCATATAAGCCACCGGTCCCTTTTCCGAGCCGACTTAGAAAAGCAAAGCAAGATGAGTAATTTTTCGAAATCTATGACATGCTTTCGAAGGTTCATGTCAACTTACCTCTCTTGGATATTGTGAAGAACATTCCCACTTACACGAAAATTTTCAAAGAGTTGACCTCCAACAAGAGACGATATTTCACGAACGAAAAAATGGTGCTCTACGAGGTAGAAGCAAGGAGTCAAAAGAAAGGCGATCCCGGAAGTTTTATGATCGACATTGCTATGGGAGATAAGAAAGTTGCTCGTGGGATGATCTATCTGGGAGCAAGTGTGAATCTTATGCCATACTCAACTTATTTGAGGCTTGGACTCGGAGGAATCAAACCAACAAGAATGACTCTTCAAATGGCGGATAGGTCGGTGAAATAACCCATGGGAGTCATTGAAGACCTATTAATGCAAGTGGACAAGTTGGTGATTCCGGCCGATTTTGTTATCTTGGAGATGAGCGAGTTCGCAACGAGCAAAAATGAAGGAACAATACTTCTAGGATGGCCATTCATGCATACAACAAAAACAATCGTCAATGTTAATGAAGGAAAGGTCACCATGACCGTATTGGGCGAAACTGTGGAAATCGATGTGTTCGGTTCATCTCCTATCTCTTCTCATATTTATGCTTCCCATGATTGTAATTTTATTGATTGCATTGATTCTTTGGTTGATGATACATATTTACATGACGATGTAGGGGACACGTTGCATGATGCTCTAACCGTTGAGCATAATATGGGGCTGAATAAGTTAGAAATTGAAGAATATGTTGTATTGCTAGATAAATCCGAACCCATTGATGAAGTAGACGATCTTAAGATGCCTTTGGAATTAAATTTTGAGGAGCCCGTTGAAATCACCCCGCCCCAACTTGAATTGAAAGAACTTCCGGAACATCTTAAATATGTTTTCTTAGGCAAGAGTGACACTTACCCTATAATTTTCTCTTCCGAATTAACTCCTTTGCAAGAAAACAAATTAGTAGAAGTTCTAACCAAATTGAAGGAAGCGATTGGGTGGAATATTTCTGATATCATGGGGATAAGTCCTGTTAGGTGCATGCATAAAATAATTCTTGAGGATAATGTTAAACCTGTTAGGCAAGATCAAAGGCGTTTGAATCCGAACATGCAGTATGTAGTGAAAAAGGAAGTTTTGAAATTGCTAGATGTCGGAGTCATCTACCTGATATCCGAAAGTAAGTGGATTAGTCCTGTGCAGGTAGTGCCTAAGAAATATGGAATAACGGTGGTTCGTAAGGATAAAAATGAACTGGTACCCAGTAGAACTGTGACCGGTTGGAGAATGTGCATTGATTATCGAAAATTAAATGCCATAACGAAAAAAGATCATGTTCCCCTCCCTTTCATTGATCAAATATTGGAACGTTTAGCTGGGCATGATTATTACTGTTTTCTTGATGGTCTTTCAGGTTTCTATCAGATTCCCTTTACTCCGGAGGATCAAGAGAAGACCACTTTCACTTGCCCTTTTGGCACTTTTGCCTTTAAGAGGATGCTGTTTGGTCTTTGCAATGCTCCCGCTACTTTTCAATGGTGCATGCTTTCCATATTCTCTGACTTGTTGGAAAAGTCCATCGAGGTATTCATGGATGATTTTTCTATGTTTGGAACCACTTTTGATGATTGTTTACCTAATTTGACTATTGTGCTCGAACGATGTATTGAGTGTAATCTTACACTTAGTTGGGAAAAGAGTCATTTTATGGTGAAACAATGTCTTGTTTTGGGTCATGTGGTTTCCAATAAGGGAATGGAGGTTGATAAGGCTAAAGTTGATTTAATTGTTAAATTACCTCTGCCTTCATGTGTAAAAGAGGTTCGAATCTTTTTAGGGCATGCCGGGTTTTATAGGCATTTCATTAAAGATTTTTCAAAAATTACCCGCCATTTTAAGTAATCTTTTGTGTAAGGATGCTAAATTCAATTTTACCGAGGAATGCTTGGTTAGTTTTAATGCTTTGAAAGAAAAGTTAACTTCCACGCCTATTGTTGTTGCTCCCGACTGGTCTCTACCATTTGAAATTATGTGCGACGCGTCCGAATTTGCTATTGGTGCCGTTTTGGGGCAGAGAGTGAATAAATTTTTCCATGTAATTTATTATACTAGCAAACACTCGATGAAGCCCAGGCAAATTATACCACCACCGAAAAAGAGTTTTTAGCCGTTGTGTTTTCTTTAGACAAGTTACGATCCTATTTGGTTGGTTCGAAAGTAATTGTGCATACGGATCACGCCGCATTGAAATATTTGTTAAAAAAATCCGATGCCAAGCCAAGATTAATTCGGTGGGTTCTTTTGTTACAAGAGTTTGATTTAGAATTCAAAGATAAAAAGGGTTCGGAAAACGTAGTTGTTGACCATTTATATAGATTAACCGAAGGAGATAATTCTAAGCTCGATAGCTCTTTGCCGATTGTTGAAACTTTTCCTGACGAACAATTATTTGATGTGACTAAGACACCTTGGTATGCCAATATTTTTAATTATATTGTTGGTGGTGTTTTACAGCCCGACTTGACCCTTCAAGGGAAGAAGAGGTTTATTTCCATGTGCAGGCATTACTTTTGGGAGGACCCCTACTTATTCAAGTTGGGGCCCGATCAAGTATTCCGGCGTTGTATCCCGAAAGAAGAGTATGAGAGCATCTTGTCATTTTGTCATGACTTGCACTGTGGGGGACATTTTAGCGTGAAGAAAACAGCACAAAAAGTTCTTCAATCTAGATTCTATTGGCCGACATTATTTAAGGACGCTTATTCCTATTGCAAGAGTTGTGAACGTTGTCAACGAACGGGGAACATAAGCAAAAGAAATGAGATGCCGTTGACAAACAATCTTGTAATAGAACTTTTCGATGTTTGGGGAGTGGATTTTATGGGTCCTTTTCCACCTTTCTTTGGCTTTGAATATATTTTAGTTGTTGTGGATTACGTTTCTAAGTGGGTGGAAGCAATTCCAACCCGGACTAACGATGCTAACGTGGTTTGCAATTTCTTTAAGGATGTGATTTTTTGCAGGTTTGGGACGCCGGGAGCTGTGATTAGCGATAGCAACACACACTTTTGCAACAGACAACTTGTTGGGTTGCTCAAGAAGTATAGCGTGACGCATAAGGTCGCGACGGCTTACCATCCACAAACATCCGGGCAAGTTGAAGTGAGTAATCAACAGATAAAGGCAATATTTGAGAAGACAGTGAAGCCGACAAGAAAAGATTAGGCGTTGAAGTTGAACGACGCCTTATGGGCATATCGCACGGCTTACAAAACTCCGATTGGAATGAGCCCGTATCGCCTCATTTTTGGGAAGGCATGACACCTACCTGTTGAGTTAGAATATAAAGTGTATTGGGCTATCAAAGCACTAAATTTAGATCAATAAAAGTCTGGGGAAGAATGATTTCTACATTTGAATGAGCTGCAAGAGATGCGATACAAGGCATACGAAAATGCTAAGCTCTACAAGGAACGGACGAAATGCTATCACGACAAGCATGTCATTCGCAAATCTCTCGAGCCTGGGATGGACGTTCTACTACATAACTCTCGTCTTAAGCTCATGCTGGGAAAATTAGTGTCGCGACGGGGCGGACCTTTTAAAATCGTTCAAGTATGGCTACACGGAGCGGTAGAACTCCTTGATCCATGGAAGAATGAGCATTTTAAGATGAAAGGACATAGAGTGAAACAATACTTCGGGCGAAGTGAAGAAATTAATGTGTTTGAATGCATAGAGGTGCATGATGTCGAAAATTGAGTAAGACGGGAAGAAGTTGAGCTAATGACTATAAAAAAACGCTGCTTGAGAGGCAATCCAATGGTTTAGTTAGATTTTAATCTTTTTGTTTTTCGAATTTATTTGCCTTATTCGTTTTTGCTTGGTTCGAGACTGACCGGTTTGACTTTAGGTGTTAAAAATGCAGGGAAACGAGAGCATTATCAAAAAAGGCATTTCTAGGTAGGTTGGACACGGGCCGTGTCACAGGACACGGTCGGGTCAGCAATACAGTGGGAATTTGCATTTCTGGGCAGGTACGACACGACCGTGTCATAGGACATGGTCGGGTCTTGAGACAGTGAATTTTTCATTTCTGGAGGAGTTGGACACGGGCCATGTCACAGGACACGGCGGGGTTCGGAAGACAACGAGTTTTCACTTTCTGAAGGAGTACGACACGGGCCGTGTCACTGGACATGGCCGGGTTGCTAAGGCAGAATGGTTTTTGTTAATTTTCGAACAGTACGACACGTCTGTGTCACAGGACACGGGCCGTGTCAGTCGGGCATATATAAAGGTAACCCAGCCGTGTTCTTTCACACTTCATCTTCCCCAAAAAAAAAGTCCCTCTCCCTCCGAACCATAGCGGTTATCAGTCGAATTTTCTTCATTTTCAAAGGGGTTTTGTGCAAAATCAAGGAAAGATACAAGAATCAGTTACAAAATCATCATTATTCAACCGATTTCATACTCTAAGCAGTCAAATCGGACGAATCGGGGGGCTCGTTTTTATTTTTTTTCTCTTCAAATTCTCCGAATTCAAGGTATGTTTTTCATGTTTTTGATGATTCTTCTTGATTATGAACATGCTATGAAGTTAGAATCACAAGTTTTTGATTATCTAGGGTTCATGAATTAAATTGGAGGTGATAATTTGGGGATTTTTGGTTGTTCTTGTTTTTTGACGACTAAATTACTTGATTGGAAACTCTTGTAGTTAAGGGGTGTTTTAAATGATGAAGATGATGAATTCTAGAGGATTCGGATGATGAAGTTTACTTGGGGAGTTGTTTTGATTAATAAATGGTTATATTGGGGATATTCCGTAGTTTGTTATAAGTTTGGGGGAGGAATGCGTTATTAGTCCTTGAACAAATAATAAATTGGAAATTTTTGCAGAAAATGGCTAGAGGACGTGGATGTAGACGTGGACGTGGAAACTCTCAATGGGGAAGGGGTAGGAATGCCGGAGAACAAGAGAAACCGGCACGAGTGGCGATCCAAGGGGCTGTCGAAACCCCAGATAAGTTGCATAGGAGAATACTGGTGATAAGCTGTTGGACTAATACGAACTAATGTTGCTGCATGTAATATGGCATGACCCCAAGAAGAAGTTGGGGGTTTTGATTTCATAAGTAATGGTCTGGAAATCAGGTTAAGACGTTTATTAAGCGACTCTGCTAGACCATTTTATGTATAGACATGAGCAATTAAATGTTCGACCTAAATTCTAATTACCATGCAGTAATTGTCAAATGCTTGAGATCTAAACTCATTATCATTGTCAAGATGAATTGCCTGAAATGAATTATCAGGGAATTGAGCTCGTAATTTTATTATTTGTGCAAGCAGCGTGGCAAATGCCATATTTCTAGTTGAAAGTAATCTCACATGGGACCATCTAGTAGATGCATCAATTATTACCATAAGGAATCGAAATAGTCCACATGGTGGGTCTATCGGTCCACAAATATCTTCTTGATTTCTTTCTAGGAAATATAGAGATTCAATGGTAACTTTCGTTTTTGAAGGTCTAGTGATTAACTTGCCTTGTGCACAAGCTATCACATGAGATTTCATTTGCTAAAAGAAACTTCTGGTTCTTTATATTATGCCCATATGAAGTACTGATTATTCGACGCATCATAATTGCTCCCAGATGTCCAAATATTTCATGCTAAAACATAAAACTCTTTGAACTTCAAGTTCATGACATGATTTGCCTCAATTAATTTTATGAAAGTGTAATATATTTCGGACGGTAAGGTCGAGAACTTTTCTTTTGTTTACTTCTGGCCAAACACAAAAGAATTTATACAAAGGTACTCATTACTACCTTCCAGTATTGTCTCGATGTGGTATCTATTACAGCGGATATCCTTAAAACTTAGTAAATTTCTTCTCGATTTACTAGAGTAAAGTGCATAATCTATAACTAATTTAATATTATTTGGTAAAATAATACATGCTCTTCCGGAGTCTTCAATGATGTTTGATGCACCTGATATAGTATTAACATTATCTTCTGCTAATGATAATTTGAGAAAGTATTTCTTATCTTGGAGAATGGTGTGTGTTGTTCCACTATCAGCTAGACAAACATCACAAGCATCCATTCGAATTTCTGTAATAATTTAAAGGAACTTTTAGGAGTAAATTCATGTATTATGAAATAACCATTCTCAACATAAAATAACTAGTTCAAAATCAAATCATCATACTGAAAGAAAACATTTAGAAATTCAAACAAAGAAAATACCAAAGAAAAAATCTCAAACTTAATCAATATCGTCTAATACACCATCCTCAATCCAGTGATCAATATGTCCTTTTGGATGAGAAAAGAAATCAGAGATATCCAAGTGAGTCGTATCAAGTGGACCGCCATAATCAATGACATTAGTTTCAATCTTTTCTTTTCCCTTATTTTATTTCTGATAAAGGTCACGAGGTGTTTTGCCTTACGACAGGTACGTGACTAGTGTCAGTCATGCCACATCTATGGCAAATCTTCCTTTTCGGATGAGTTATTATCATTGGATGCTTTATGCCTTTTGTTGTTGGATATTTTGGTATGGGTTGTACCACATCCAAAACCATGCCAACATCCATATCTAAGTCCACATCCACGCTTGTGTACGCGACCACGTCCACGCCTATTTCTATGATTAATTGCAGCACTGGCTTCAGGCAATGCTGCGGTATTGGGTCGTAGTTCGTGGTTTTACATGAGTAAATCATTGTTTTGCTCCAACAAATAAGATATGAATCGAGAGTATTTTTTGAAACCACGCTCTCTTTATTGCTGTTACAAGATCATATTTGAAGCATTAAACGTGGAGAATACAAGAATATCTTCATCAGTTGTTTATCACCACAAAGCTTTAATGTAGAGCTGATTCTGAACAACTTTGAATAATAAGCACTCACGCTTTTGAAATCTTACAAGCTAAGACGTATCCATTCGTGTCGGGCTCTAGGGAGGACTACAGTCATCTGATGGTCAAACCTCTACTTTAAACTTTTCCATAGCTCACTTGGATCTTTGATGGTAAGATACTCAACTTTCATATTATCATGAAGATGATGATGAAGGAAAATTAATACCTTAGCACGATCGTGCTGGAATTTTTTGTTTTGTTCTTTTATTATCTCACCCAGACCCTTTGAGATATATCAAGTGCAACAAACTCAATTTTGGTGATATTGGTGGTTGAGTTTTTTAGACCTGCATTTGGCTCTCGGCTTCACCTTGTTGATTCCAAGATGCTTACTCCTGTCATATCCAAAATGGCTCTTATTACTTGATAGTTGCTGACTTGGGTCCACGAATTCTTCTCAGATATCGAAGGTCATGTGCCAGATGACGGCCCGACCCTTCCTAATGTATGTTGTGCTCAAATTTGTGAAGTGACGTAGTAGGTGCTTGGGTTTTGTTTAAGGACTTGGTTTTGGCCTACTCTTTAACTGCTCGTAAGGTTACTCGATGGTTGGCTCCTTTTTAATGGTTAGATTCGGATCTTCAAAAGAAGCCTTGAATATCGAAGAATCATGGAGATGTGGTACATATTTGTTTCTACCCTGTGTATGAGGGGCGCTAGGTTGGTTCACATGTGCTCATTGCAGTAGTGAGGAAGTGTTTATGGCTGATTTTGTGAGACCTGTATTTGGCTCTCGAAGGTGTCCTGTCGTATCTGCATTCCAAGATGCACAAGCTCTCGCTAAGGATCTAAGACGGATGGCTCCTGTTTAATATCTAGATTGGGCACTTTGAATGAATCTTTGAATATCGAAGAATCATGAAGAAATGTGGTACATGTATGTTCCTACTCTACGTATGGGGGCATTGAGTTGGTTCGTTTGCACGCATTGCAGTAATGAGGAAGCAAGTGTTTGTGGCTGATTTTGTAAGACCTATATTTGGCTCTTGATGTGGTCCTGTCGTATCTGCATATTTCAAGATGCACAAGCTCGCGCTTAAGGCCAACTCGTTTGAATTACTTGTAGAAAACTCATAAACATAACCATTAGAATGCAAAAGGGACAGGAGAACCTGCATTGGAGATTTTCATACTTGCTCGACCATGCGGATTTTATTGTGCATTATAAATAGTTTTGAGTGTGGACACATTATTTACATTCCGCTGCTTTAGTATTGATAAAATATCGCGGGGCGCCACATCCATCGTTGTCAATTCTGCAACCAAACTATATTCATCCTCAGATAATCGATTTGCATACGGATGCCCCTCCATTCCATATACTGTGCAGGTTGATGGTTATGTTTATCACATATCATCCTTAACCTCCACGAATCATATTCATCTAAATATTTTCCTTCTAATTCAAATGGACACTTACTTTTTTTGGTGCCAGAAACTTTACTTGAATCCTTAACTTCATAGTCGCCGCCACGATCACATATGAGTAAAATTTTATACACGAAACCACGAGGTTTCTTATTTGATCTTTTTTTGACGATGACAATACCTAGAGAGTGTGCCATGTTTTGTACCCAATCCATCAATTCTTCACGAGACCCGAACACCTAAAAATAAATTACAAGTGTATAAAAAATCGACATTTACAAAAGATTAAAACCATATAATTGTACCTGATTAGTGGCAAATTCTGGTATCATCGTGAAAAATCCAACATCTTCAGTTAAATTATTTTCGTTAAAAATCGACATCTGTGGACGTGAGTGTATATGTGTGTTTAGTTGTGTGTGTCCATTTTGTGTGTGCAATATCGTCTAAATATAGGCATGAGAGTTGTGTGTGTGTGTGTTGGGGGAAGGAAAAAAGTGAATCACGTGAAGGTCTATTGTCTTTGTCTTTTTTTTTAATTTTTCCTTTTCCCCCATCAATAATGCAGCAATAGTCCATCCGCTCACTCCCATGTTTTTATCTGTTTTTGTCTTTTTTTTGTTTTACTTTTTCCTTTTCCCCATCAATAATGCTGCAACGGTCCAACCCACATGTGTCTTGTTTTTTGGTTTTCTTGGTATGTTCAGATCTCCCCATATGTCTTGTATTTTTTTCTTGGTATGTTTGGCAACGTCCTTTGGTTATCATACCACTCTTTCCATTTCACACTCATTCAGCACATTGATTTAAATTTTAAAATTATTTAATAAACTAAAAAACAAATCACCAATAACTTCACGTCAAACTTGATCTCTGCCCACTAACACAATCAAATATTATTTTTGACTAGTCATGATCGCAGAGAAATTTTTCTCCCCAATCACAAGAAAAAGGATCCCAGCCTCATTCTTGTCATTCATCTTTTTCATTTCTTTTTTATATTAGCATAGGGATAACAACTTTGGCCCGACCAGCACTGTCCCGCTCTGATCCGTAGCATATGGATCGCCCAGTCCCGAGAACCACAACGGGGCTGAGCGTGTCTGGTTATCACTTTTGCCTCATGGGTATCCACTCTGCCCTGCCCCGCACTGCTTTTTAATATTTTAAATATATTTAATATAATATTATTTATATTTATATTTTTTATATATTTATGTTAATATTAACAAATTTTAAAAATAATATGTATTATGAAAATAAATACTAGACAAAAACTCATATGCGGGTCGACCACTCCGCGATCGACGGTGGGTGTGGGTCTTCAAGTACCCGCCCCGACCCACCTTATTGACATCCCTATACTAGCATCCTCCTTTTTCCATGTTCTACTTTGTCTCTTTTTTATCGTACATTCGGTTGATCCACTACAATTTAAGTGGTATACTAGTAACTACCCATTTTATTTATTTTTTTAGTTAATTACTACAGTATTGTTATAATTAATATATTTATTGATGAATGACATTTATACCTCTGAAACCCCAGATATGTACCTATAAATAAAGGTCTTTGACCCTCATGAGAAATACACACATCATATTCTTCTCCTTTCATTTTCTCTCAAGTTTATAACACGTTATCAGCACGACCCTCTAATTTTTCTTGTGCAAGATTCATGACGGTATGAAAAGGAAATAATTTTTTTAGTTCTGTGCAATCTTCTTGATGTGCAAAAGCAAAGTGTTTTAAATGGGGGAACGGCTGGAACCCTTAAGGCAATGTCCGGGGATGAAATCATTAATCCAGAATTGGGCCCACTAAGCGTGGGCCTGTAACCCAAGCGGGGGACAATGAGGCGAACATGTCATGCTAGAAAACTTACCTCTAGATCGGGAGTGAGGTCGAGTCTCTTGAGGGGTACTCAGGACAGGGGACGATCCCCTTGTTGGAATATTTATTCCACACATTATTTATTTTATGTTTTGATGATTAAAGTTGCTAAACTACAAAACAACATCGAGGCGAAGCAAAACGACGGTGCGGCATTTAAGAGCAAAAGTTGCATTAATTTGCATTAGTGCACGCTAAGACATACATGTTAGCGCACGCTAACGAGGAATCAACTGCATATCAGCCAAGTTCGAAGTAAGCTGAAGTGAAGTCAGCTGATGGATAGCGCACGCTACACGATATCATTAACGCACGCTGTCGAAATCTTGTTACCGTTGTGAAGGAATTCAAACACAGAATGATGTATGCAATGAAGTCAGCATCAGCGCACGCTACAAAGAAGGAATAGCGCACGCTAAACAGTTTGAATCAAGTCAATCAGAACATTGGGAAAAGTAGGTCAAAGTCAGCATATCAAACGGATACTTTGACAATCCATGCAACGGATATATTGGATTAGCGCACGCTACAATGTGTTATTAACGCACGCTAATACAAGAGGGTTACGTACGTAAGGCAGAAGGCATAACGTACGCTAAAGAAGAAACGGCTCTTGGATCGAAATCGGGAACAGTCTAGCGCACGCTACAGGCACGCTAAGATATTAGCGCACGCTACCAGAGGAAGGCTAGCACACGCTAGCAAGTCAAAACACCCAGCAACGGCTAGTTTATGAGAAATGCCTATAAATACCATCCCTATGGTATTGTTTGATTACAACAACTTCAAGCAAACGAGATACTCATCTGAGAATCATATACTTACATTGTTGTTGTAATATTGAGCTTATATTGTTAGTTTGAGTGTTTATACATTCAACATTATACACGAGCGAGAAAAAGAAAAGATACGATTTGATTCGGTGTTATTAGGATCAAGGATCCGACATTGTTAGAATCACAATCCCTATCTTAGTGAGGTTTATCTAGTACCAATAGAAAGCTAGAGTGGTTGATTCCTTATCCAATAGAAAAGGAAAAACGGTTTTACTCGGACCGATATAAGACGAGCTTGTAACGGTAATCCCTCGACCGATAGAAGAGAGGCATAGAGGTTTTGATCTTAATCCTAAGAAAAAGATACATCGAGAGAGGACGTAGGCTTCGTTAATAGCCGAACCTCTATAAATCCTTGTGTGATTTATTTTCCGCAATTTATTTACGCTTCCGTACAAAACGGCGCAAATATCCGATTATATACCAAAAATTGGTATCGGAGCGGTACTCCAATACGCGGCTTAACATCCGAGGAGGAGATCAAAAATGGCGTTTCAAATCTCTCCAGCCGAAGGCCTTGCTCTCAACCGACCACCATTTTTTGATGGCGCGAACTTCATGACTTGGAAGAAGAAGATGTCGATATTCATTCGAGCTTACGACATCGAACTTTGGAAGGTGATTTGTCTTGGTCCAAAAATTCCAATGAATTCCAACGGTACGCTTAAAACTTTTGAAGAATATGACGACTCCGATTGGAAAAACGACCATTTCAATTGTAAGGCAACTCAAACTCCTTTATTGTGCCTTAAATCCGGAAGAACACAACCGGATATCATTGTGTGATAGTGCCAAAGAAATTTGGAAAATGCTTGAGGTAACACACGAATGTACGTCTCAAGTCAAAGAGACGAAGATAAACATGCTCCTTCACGATTATGAATTATTCCAAATGAAGGACGACGAATCCATCTCGATTATGCTCGACCGATTTTCGGTCATCACTAATGGATTAGCATGTTTCGGAAAACCACTTTCGAGTAGTGAGAAAGTAAAGAAAATTCTCCGATCACTACCTCGAGAATGGGACGGTACGGTTACGACAATAATGGAATCCAAAGATTTAAATACTCTCGACTTTAGTGCTCTCGTTGGTTCTCTTATCAACTACGAGATTGTTCTAAAATCTCGGAACGCCAAACCAAAACCGAAGGAGAGGTCGATAGCCTTCAAGGCTAAGGTGCCGAGAAAGAAAGAAGAAATTCCGGTGGACGAAAGTGATGAAGAAATGGCATATTATGCCAAAAATATTAATAAATTCCAACACTTATTAAACCGGAGAAAGAAGGACATCCAAGCGGGCGAATCGAAGAAACCCGACAACACTTGTCGATTATGTGGTAAACCAAGCCACTTTGCCAAGAACTGTCGAGTAAAGCAAAAGGAGGTTTTAATCACAACATGGAGCGACGAAGATCCCGATGAAGATTTTCTTGAACAAAATAATCTCGCGCTCATGGCCCGGAGTTCATTCGACGATAGCGACGTCGAAAGCCAAGTAAGTAATTCTTACGACGAACTTTTTGAAGCATTCGAGTTATTACATACGGACTATCAAAATGCTTTAAATGAAATTAAATCCCTCAAATCTAAATATAAAACTTTGGAAATTGAAAATTCCAAAATACTTGAAAAAGGGAAATTTGTTGAAATCGATCATTCGAAATGTATTGAAAATGAGAATATTTTAAAAAATGATCTTTTAAAAGTTCAAGATGAACTAAAAATTTTGACAAAGAAATTCTCGTGCGGCAACGATAAATTTGAACAAATGTTATGTGTTCAAAAATATACTCTAAATAAAGAGGGGTTAGGATTCAAACCACGTTCGAAAAACAAATCGGTTAATTTCAAGATACCCCATTGCGAAAAGTGTTTAAAAATCGGGCATCATATTTCAAGTTGCAAAAGCCCGAGACGGACGATAAAAATTAAGAAAATTTGGGTTCCAAAAGGAACAATCGTTTCAAATATCGTCTACGTTTCTAAACAAAAACCAACTATAGGTTGGATCCCCAAAAATAAATATTAACAATTGATATTTTAAAAAAGGGGAGATAATACTTTCAAGGGAAGTATTTTTGCTTATTAATGCATATTCATTTGCATCATGCATATTTATATTTCGATATACTCTATATTTTTTTACTTTTTGATGAAGACAAAAAGGGGGAGAAAAACATGAATTGAGATAAAAAGGAGAAGGAGATGAATTGAGATAAAAATGAGAAAAATCGAAGAAGTCGAAAAGAAAAGAAAAGCATACAAATAGGGGGAGTTGAAAAATTGAAAAATGAAAAATGATGGAGTTGAAAAATAAGGGAGATGTTGAAAAGAAAAGAGGATTGGAGAAACTAACAAAACGATCAAAGCCGGAAACTTTGATTCGTAGAAATATACATATATTATTCTTTACAGATTTTATCCAATTCAAATATTGTTTTGTAATCATCAAAAAGGGGGAGATTGTTGGAATATTTATTCCACACATTATTTATTTTATGTTTTGATGATTAAAGTTGCTAAACTACAAAACAACATCGAGGCGAAGCAAAACGACGGTGCAGACGAAGACGCAAAAAGTTGCATTCTGGACTGCATTAGCGCACGCTAAGACATACATGTTAGCGCACGCTAACGAGGAATCAACTGCATATCAGCCAAGTTCGAAGTAAGCTGAAGTGAAGTCAGCTGATGGATAGCGCACGCTACACGATATCATTAACGCACGCTGTCGAAATCTTGTTACCGTTGTGAAGGAATTCAAACACAGAATGACGTATGCAATGAAGTCAGCATCAGCGCACGCTACAAAGAAGGAATAGCGCACGCTAAACAGTTTGAATCAAGTCAATCAGAACGTTGGGAAAAGCAGGTCAAAGTCAGCATATCAAACGGATACTTTGACAATCCATGCAACGGATATATTAGATTAGCGCACGCTACAATGTGTTATTAACGCACGCTAATACAAGAGGGTTACGTACGTAAGGCAGAAGGCATAACGTACGCTAAAGAAGAAACGAAGCTACTGGACTGAAACTGGGAACAGTCTAGCGCACGCTACAGGCACGCTAAGATATTAGCGCACGCTACCAGAGGAAGGCTAGCGCACGCTAGCAAGTCAAAACACCCAGCAACGGCTAGTTTATGAGAAATGCCTATAAATACCATCTCTATGGTATTGTTTGATTACAACAACTTCAAGCAAACGAGATACTCATCTGATAATCATATACTTACATTGTTGTTGTAATATTGAGCTTATATTGTTAGTTTGAGTGTTTATACATTCAACATTATACACGAGCGAGAAAAAGAAAATATACGGTTTGATTCGGTGTTATTAGGATCAAGGATCCGACATTGTTAGAATCACAATCGCTATCTTAGTGAGGTTTATCTAGTACCAATAGAAAGCTAGAGTGGTTGATTCCTTATCCAATAGAAAAGGAAAAACGGTTTTACTCGGACCGATAGAAGACGAGCTTGTAACGGTAATCTCTCGACCGATAGAAGAGAGGCGTAGAGGTTTTGATCTTAATCCTAAGAAAAAGATACATCGAGAGAGGACGTAGGCTTCGTTAATAGCCGAACCTCTATAAATCCTTGTGTGATTTATTTTCCACAAATTATTTACGCTTCCGCACAAAACGGCGCAAATATCCGATTATATACCAAAACCCCTCATATGTGTATGTGCGTGTGTTAAAAAAAGTATTTTAAATAAATCTCAAGTGTGGTGATAAGAGTTGCTTTTCCCTCGTGACAGCCGTAAACCCTCACCCCCTCACTTTTTCTTTTTCTAATTTTGTCATTTCCACTTTAGTTTTTTTTTTTTGTTTTTTTACATTCTTTTTTATTTATTCTTTTTTCTTTGAATTTTTATTTTACTTTATTATTATCAAAATTAATAATTTCTATTATTTACTTATATTTATATTATTTATGATTAAAAATAAGTACGACACAATATAATAAATAATAAATATGGAAAATACGATCAACATTGATAAATAAACTATTCAATTAGATTATCTGGTCATCAAATCTAACTAAGATTGTATCATTTGTCCATATGGATCAGCCCATCCTTTACAATCTTCATTCACATTATTCCACCATAAAATTAGAATTGGTGGTACAGGATAATCGGAGTTCAGAAAAACTTGAACAAAATGATTATCATTAACTAATGCAATTGCTATATGTTGACGTCGTCCTCACCCAATCTAACATATCTTCTCTACTTTCAAAAATCTGTAAAAAAACAAAAAGAGTAAAACTAACTAAATGAGCAACATATATATATATATATACACTAAACTAATTAAATGCAAAGAGCAAAACAAAAAATATATATTAAAAATGTTTTTACTATATTTTCAAATAAAAAGAGTAATATATATATAATAAAGAAACATGAAAAAAATGATATTTATACGAAGTCATACCTGATCAGTGGTAAATTCACATGACGTATTCCTATTATTTGCTGAATTATATTCTGCTATTTATTATAAACAGAATAGTGTTTCAGAAATGTGAAGAAATAAGTGATATTATATGAGAAATTTAAGAAGAAAATATAGAGAGATGATGAGTTATACTTCTTCTTCACTCCTTATTTATACTAATTTAGACTACTAAATAATAAAAAAATATTGACATGACAATTCAATAGGTAGTATAGATTATGGAACTATTTTGTTGAAATACTTTGAAATGATAATTCAGTAGGTAGATATAGGTTAGGGAACTATTTTGTTGAAAGACTTTGAAATGATAATTCAATAGGTAGATATAGGTTACGTAACTATTTTTTTGAAAGATTTTGAAATGACAACTCAACTGATAGCTAATAATAATATATATCAAGATAATAATATATAATGTGAATAATAATATATATTATTTGTATAGATGACTACGTAAATATTTTTTAAAATATAAATATATTGTATAGAAAATTTATAGTCATAATAATACGTTCGCAAAAAAATAAAAATAAATATAAAATAGTAAAAAAAATATCGAAAAAATATCAGTAAAAAAATTAAAAAAATTCAAATATTATAATTTATGCATACATATTATTCAATATATATATATATGGGGAGGGATATATCAACACAAATTACTTAAATACCTTATCTCACACATAAATCCCAACCCTTCATTAAAATATTTTTAATTCTCCCTCTATTTCTCTTCATTTTCAGTCTTCTTTTCTTTATTTCTTTAACCTGCGGACTCTCTCTATTCCTTTCTCTCTCCCCGATTCAACTCTCTCCCTCTGTCTTCTTTTTCATTCTCATTTTTCGATTCCAATTGCTCTTTTCAACCTCCCGTTCAACCTCCCGATCCCGATTCATCCCTCCCTCTTCATCCGATTCAAGCTGTGCAGGCCTCCCGTTCTCGATTCCAGTCGCTCTCTCGGGTTGTTTCCCGATTCCGATTTCCAAACCTAGTTCGCGGGTACGTCAGGTTTTTCTCGATTCAGGTTTTGTTATGATTAATTTTCTGTCAATAAAAGGAGCTCATAAAAGATTTTGGTTTTCTTACAAATCTTCTTCTTTCTATTTTCCCATTTGTTAATTTGCTGACAAGTTCTTTCTCCTTTTCCTTTTCTGCTTGTAATGTTTCTTTGTCTTATTATTACCTTTGTCACATTTGCTGTATTGGCTTGGATTATAATAAACGTTGAATCAGTACAAGCTCTTAATTATTTTCTCATAGGTTTCTTTTGTGTGTATATGTTCACATTTATCTATATGAAGCCTGTTTGCATAACGTTTCTTACTACAAGATGCTAGTGTGCAAATGAGGAGCCTTTTTTTATTCAGAAGTTACTGCTATAAAGCATGAAAAATCAAAGATTTGGTTTAGTACCATTTTTTTTCTCTATCTTTCATAGTTTCAGATTATTTTTACTCGGTTATCCCTAATTTTTTTGTTGTTGTTCACAGTTTTCACAGTTTTAATCTCTGGTTTTTTTGTTTTTCTGATGTGTCAGGCTTTCACGATTCCAGCTTCCGATTTAAACAATGGATAGTTATTATGAAGTGTGTGATACTGAGTCATCTTCTGTAAGTGAGCCGAATATTGATTTGGATTCAGATTCGTTCGATATTGATGAAGTTCAATCCATATTCAAAACACCAATCGATAATGTTATTTTTGACGAAGTTGCTATTAGTCAATCCGCTACAGAAATACGTAGTGAAGAGGTTATGTCTTTGAAGGATGGTCCTGTGGAAAAACCATACGAGGGACAAATGTTTGACAGTGTTGACGAAGCTAAAGAGTTTTATAATGAATATGCTCATAGATGGGGTTTTGGTGTTCGCATTAGAGATTCCCAGAGAGACAAAGCACGATATAATATGCTTACAAGATTATGCCTAGTTTGTGACCGTCAAGGGAATTATTTCTCCAAGTTCATTATACAAGATCCCGAGAGACCTGTTCGAAGAAGAAACATTTCAACTCAAAAGTGTGGGTGTATGGCACGGTTTGTGATTGCTATTGTCAAGAGTGGGAGATGGAAAGTAACTGACTTTCATGAACAACACAATCACAATATTGTTACCCCTTCCAAGCAAATTTGTATGAAACATAGAAGACATATGCCCATGGCTGCAAAAGCTCTAGTTGAATCTTTTCGGCAATGCAATCTTCCAGTTTCCAAGGTTGTGTCACTTCTTGATGGGAAATCTATTGGATTTGATGAGCGTGATTGCTATAATCACTTGGGTAAAAACAAGCCATATTAAACACCAATTGAGGGGGATGCAAATGCAATGGCACAGTTCTTTTGCAAAAAGCAAACCGAAGATCCCCAGTTCTTCTATGAAATTTTAATTGATAAAGACTCAAGAGGTGTGAATTTCTTGTGGATTGATGGAAGGTCGAGAAGCCAATATCAATATTTTGGAGATGTGCTGTACTTTGATACAACATATAAAAAAAATATTTACAAAATGTCGTTTGCTCCATTTACTAGAGTAATTCATCACTTGCAGTCAATTCAATTTGGTTGTGCACTTTTATTGGATGAGACCGAGGAGAGCTTTGTTTGGACTTTCGAGACATGGCTAAAGGGAATGGGTGGTAAGGCTCCAAAGTCAATAATCACTGACCAAGATCCGGCTATGAGTAGAGCCGTGGCTAGAGTTTTTCTAGACACTACACATCGCTTTTGCCTTTGGCATGTAATGAAGAAGTTTCCCGAGAAGTTGAATCATCTGTATAAGAAGAACTCAAATTTCAAGAAGGAAATGAAATGGTGTATAAGAGGATTTTATAGGATTGCTGAATTTGAAAATAGGTGGAATGAATTGATGGATGTATATAACTTGACAGAGAATGAATGGCTAAAGAATCTATATGCCATAAGGAAGAAGTGAGTCCCAGTTTATCATTTGGATATTTTTTATGCAGGGATGAATACTACAGGGCGTAGTGAAGGTATGAACTCATTTTACAAAAGATTTTTCTCACGTCATACCACATTGAGAGACTTTACATTAAAAAATGAGCAGAGTATAGAAAGAATGGTATAGAGGGAAAAGAAAGAAGATTATATCTCTGAGCACAAGGACCGCGTTGTGGATGGTGCGGCTTATCTCTTGCAATTTGCTTCAAAGTTATACACAATAGGGGTGTATGTAAAAATTTAAACAACAATAAAAGTTGGCTACTAGTCGTTACAAGCTTGTCTCTTCAAGTCATGTAGATGAGTGTCATGAGTTCATCTATAGGTCAAGAAATGAAAAAGACCCAAGTGAGTGGAAAGTGGAGTTCAACACCAAGACTCTTGAAGGAAAGTGTGAGTGCAAGTTGTTTGAAAGCATAAACATACCTTGTGGACATCTTATAAAGGTATTTCAAAGTCGAGATCTAGATGTAATACTGGAGTCTTTTATTGCAAGGAGGTGGTTACAAGGAGCAAATGAGTTCAGAGCCAAGTATGATGGTGGAGTTGTTAGTGGGCATCAAAATTCAAAAGTTCTTCGGTCTACTCACTTAGCAAAATTGGCCAATGCTTTGGTATATGATGTTGCGGATGAGGATGAGTGTTACACTTTCATGGCACAAAAGCTCCAGGATCTAGCAGAGCAATATAAGGAGTACAAGGCGATAACTATAAATGCAAAGACAGTGTCATCCATGGCCTGTAACAATGTAGTTGCTGATACGGTACCTTTCTTTTAAAAAAAAACTTTTTTGTAATGAAAATTTCATTGTTATGAGTGCTTTGAGTATCTTACTTTTGCTGGTGTGAGGCATTAGTTATTTTCTTGAGTTGTAATATGATTCTTAATGTGATTGCTTTGGTAAAGATAGGTAGGTCTGCTGGATGTTGCTTTTTGTAGCTGAATTCTCAGTTCCAATCTCAGCTATTGGTAGGATCAGTACCAAATAAGCTAGCATGAACAGAACCATAACATGAAAGCGATGATCTTTTGACCAGACAGAAATGCAAAGTGACATGTTCCAGCCAGATTATAATGCATCACTGTGGAATTTGCAGCCAACGTGTTGTTTAACATAAAAACAACTAAAGGAATAGTTGAACACTTCCACAAAGACCTAATTTATGGCATTTATTTTGTTTTGCTAGATCACAACGCAACACTATGCAATTTGTAGAAAAAAGGTAGATGCATAAGAAATATTAGCTGCATTAGAGAGCCTCTATCAGTATACCAGAGTCTAGACACTTTATAAACTTGATACTCAAGTAGACAACAAAAGGGTATGCAAGTATTCATAGGAGGCAGATTCTTTTTTGACCTCAAATAAACCTAATCTTGTCATAGTGAAGCAAGCGGATGAATCCCAAAAACTTTGCTCCTATAATAGATAAAATGGAAATTTGAAGTGAAAGCCTCACCATCAAAAGTGAAGAAAAATAAAAAAAATAAAAGATGCATTACATAATAAAACAAGGTCACATTACATTACAATGAAAGCAAATCTTGGTCATTACCAAATAACTTACATCAATAGCATTTTACAATAGAAATGATTTCACTATGGCTGCAATCAAAACAACGACAAAAATAATCAACACTAATAACAGGATCCCAAGGCGCTGTTTGATGACTTTCCAATAATCAATCTCATTAACAACATTTGATTGTGTTTTAGGCGATGACGAGTTGGGAACTTTTGTAGTCATATGTGCTTCAATCTTTGGGCGCTTCAACTTTTTCATCATTGGCTCGGTGCTTCTAGTAGCCTTCACACCACTGTGTAGTGCTTGAATGGCTTCTTCCTCCAAAAAACATCCCCAATAACGTGCGTTATTATAGCCAGCCACTTGAGCTCTACATTCTTCCCATGTCACATAAATGTAAGGGCTTCTACCTCTAATAACCTGATGCCATCGGAACGTCTGCCTCCTCCGTGCGTCTCATCTGATACAAACGAGGGTGGACTTAGCTCGAACTAGATGCAGCTCGGCGGTTCGGCTGACCCCGACCCCTACCACGGCCGGAACTCTGAGGAACCTGAGTGACTAGAGTCTTCTGATCGACGCTAAGCTCCTTCTGAACGGAAGTGGTAGTCAGAGCTTTGGCGGCCCTGGTAGCCCTCTCGCAATGAGCTGCCCGGTGCCCGGTCTATCCGCAAGTAAAGCAAGTAACTAAAGGAAATGGACAATCCTTAACCAAATGCTCATATTGGTTGCAGTTAAAACAAACTCTGCCGCCAGATACAATAGACTGGACTGAACGGTTACTCTGAGATCCTCCGGCCTGATGAAACGGCCTCTTCCCAGATGTAGGAGCAGACTGAGATTTCAAAAATCGACCACCCTTATCGACTGAAAAACCGCCAGCTGTTTTTTGTTTCTTGGCCTTGGAACCCAACTCTGACTCCGAGACTGCCATCTCAATCGCTAGAGCGCGATCCTGGTACTCCTTCAATGTGGCACACATGAGTGGTGCCATGCTCTGTCTGATATGCGGCTTCATGCGCATATTAAAGTAGCGAATCTTATCAGCCTCGGCCCTCACTTGCTCTTTCACATATGCCAACTGCTGGTTATAAGTGATGATGGCCTGAGAGATTGGTACATCCTGAGGCGTAGCAGTAAAGAACTCCACAATCCTACGCTCTCGAACTGGAGATGGGCAGTACTCCGATTCCATAGCGGTCTTAAACTCCTCCCAGGTAGCTGAACGGTCCCTGGGCATCGCAGCTTCCCACCACTCCGCAGCTTCTTTATCCAGGAGGTACTGAGCAATAGGTACCCTCCTGTCATCAGGACAAGCCACGACATCGAATGTCCTACACATCTGAAAAAGCCAATTCTCCCAACCCAGGGAGTCAGTAGAACCAGCGAAGTGAGGGGGTGCATATTGGTAACTTTCTGAAGCTATTTACTAGCTTAATCTTCTGGAATCGGGGTGGATTCTGACGTCCACCCTGAGCTATCTGGGCAAGATGGGCTACCAACTGCTGAAGCACATCAGTAGCTCCAATCTCGGCATTAATACCCGACGGCTGATCCTGACTGACTGACAAATTCTGCTGCCCGTCAGGACTCAGAGGTAGAGTACTCGACACTGATTGAGAGGCCGAATCTGCAGAGGACTGAGAAAGCGGAACTTTCTCATTATTAGCACCACGGCCTCGGCCACGCCCCCTAGCTGGTCTACCACGACCACTCAACATACTGAAGAAAAAAATTGAAAGGAACAAGATCAGAAAAATTCACAGTTTACAAGGTTGGTACCACAATTCACAATTTCAATCTACACAAGGGAAATGAATTACAGAAACACAAGAGTTCGAGGAGACTTACAGCCACGGGTCGCATGAAGAGATGGTAGCACGATGATATTAGGCTCAACGAGTGACTCTAACGACACGACTGACAGACCCAAAATTAACCAACACCCTAGGCATTCATAACAAAAGTCTCAGATACCATAAATGTAACACCCCAAATATCAAAAGGGACATTACATGTTGTAGAACCTTCACAAGGTCTACCAGGCTAACATATGATACGTAATCCACATAATAAATCCCATAAGACACCTTAATAATAATATGCAGGGCTGCGGCCTCGGCCAAAAGAGTTTAATTCAACACCAACAAAACACAAATGACTTGTATGCAATTTCTCACGCAGGGGACTTTAACAATATTTGAAAGATAACCAGACCAACACGACACCAAGTAAACACAATAACAAAACATCCAACACAAACTCGAGCCTCATCATCATGCTGGGCCATCCTTTGCATGCGTATCCCGAGCCAGCTCCTCAGCTCGATCGATACCTAAAATGCATAAAACGCATTTCCCCTGTTTAAGGGGTTAGCATTCGAATAGCTAGTGCAAGTACACAATTACACTACATTATATACAGATACGATTCAACACGATCATCTCATTTGTAAAGCATTTGAAAAATCGTATTTCGGAATACCACATTTACATCAAAACGGTAAATCATCTCATATCAATAATATAACCATCCACAACTAGGTAACCCGTGTGTAACACCCCCAATCCGCTCAGGGATATTACACGTCGTAGAACCTTTCCTCAAGGATCTACCAGGCTGGTACAACATCGAACAACTCAACAATGCCTTTAAGGCTAAAAATGACTCAGTAGACCGATTTGGTCTTTTCAATAAATACATACAACTCAAACACAATACATGCCCACGCAGAGGTCGAATACAACACACTCCCGTACAACGGGTAAAGAATACTGTAGCAGAAAATAAAATACAACTAAACCAATACGACAATGTACGGTATCTCATGTGATTAGTATCGATCATCTTTCATCATCCTTCGTGTCGACCCTGTGTTATGCTCCCAAACCTGAATGCAAAAATAGACATCCACCCCCCGAATACTCGGGGGTTAAACAAAATGCAAAATACGAGTCATACAATTCACATTCCACGAATAACAATAACCAGGAATCCTCAAAGATCCAAATGTAACGAAAAATACTTCCCGAGGCAAGAGTTTGGGTAAAACATTCCAAAACCGAAAGATCATAAATCAAGGGAAACAATTTATAAAACGGTTTAAAATGTCATCGAGAGTTTTAATAGAAAACAATTTAGGATTACCTAATCCTTATCTTTCAAAAATCAACAGGGGTCACAACCCAAATATTTTGTTTTCACAAATGAAACCAACAAAAATACACAGTGTTAGAACCCACGTCACGTGTCCTCGACGGACATAAAATACACACGCACCTGTGAAGTTTCACTCGTGAATCAAGGGCGAAACCATTGGACTCCCTCCGTGGCCCCGTCGAACCCTCCCGAGGTGAGCAATACATTCACAAAACATACACACGCACTCGTGAAGTTCTACTTCTGAATCCAGGGCGAAACCATTGGACTCCCTCCGTGGCCCCGTCGAACCCTCCCGAGGTGAGCAAATACATTCACAAAACATACACACGCACTCGTGAAGTTCTACTCGTGAATCCAGGGTGAAACCATTGGACTCCCCCCGTGGCCCCGTCGAACCCTCCCGAGGTGAGCAAATACATTCACAAAACATACACACGCACTCGTAAAGTTCTACTCGTGAATCCAGGGTGAAACCATTTGGCTCCCTCCGTGGCCCCGTCGAACCCTCCTGAGGTGAGCAAATACATTCACAAAACATACACTCGCACTCGCATCGCCTAGGACCGGGACGAAGCCACAAATCCCACTCGAGGCCCCGTCGGACCCTCCCGAGATGGCTAGCGAAACAAATCACGCACAAGCATCGCCTAGGACCGGGACGAAGCCACGAATCCCACTCGAGGCCCCGTCGGACCCTCCCGAGCTGGCTAGCGAAACAATCAAGCACACACATCGCCTAGGACCGGGACGAAGCCACGAATCCCACTCGAGGCCCCGTCGGACCCTCCCGAGTTGGCTAGCGAAACAATCTCATGTACAAATAAAATATCACACCAAGGATATCCAAACAATTCACCCAGAGGCAACAAACGCAAGGCACGACAAAATCGTCAAATCACAACGCACCGAAAAGAGATAATATATGTAAATATATTATCAAAGCATAACAACAACAACAACAACAACAAGCGAATTCATAGGGTTCACTTAATCATTCACGGGGCACAATATTCACAAAACACACGCGTTTTGAAAGTGAGCCCTTAGCGAGGCTAAACCGAATCTTTTGAAAGTTCAATTCAAACGATCAAACAAACACATAGAGAAGATCACTAATTATTATATCCACAAACCAAGAATTGTATGGACAAAGTACTTGCCTCGAATAACCACAACGCGGAGAATCGACCGAAGTAGGTTGGCACGAACCGACTACGAACCCGCCGACTCCACCGAATGACAACCCGAAACAATAAACTACGAAAGACAACAATAACAATGAAAATGAATTCCAAAGTACAACCCAAAGCCGTTGAATTCAAGTAACAAACGATGAAAGTTCAAGGGTTTTCCCCAAAACGGCCAAGAACACGAATCGACCCGACAAATCATGAAAATGGAATTCCCAACCGAAATATGGATATTCAATCCATAGGATATGTTTAAAAATATCATTTCACAACAATCGGTTCATCAAAAATGGATGAAAAACGAAATCAAGAACAAATCCCCCAAAAAGTCAACTCGAAGGAAATCAAGAAATATACCTTGATTCGACGAAGAACAATGGATTAAATGATGTTAAACACAAGAATACTACTAAGATTAATCATACCCATCATAGATTAATCAACAATACGGAACGAAACGGACAAAAACGCAAAAACCCCAAAATTTCTCAAAATAGGGTTCTAGGAAATCTCACCTTGATTCGCTAGATCAAAGGATGATATAGGATGATCAATCAATGATATGAACTCAAGAACTTCATGGATTTGTTGTTCAACAACATGGCTTCGCCTCCTCCGAAGCTCCAGCCGCGGATCGAAAAGAAGGGAAATGAAAAACGAGTGAAAATGCGACTGCTCTGTCACATTTATACTGGTGCAACCTAGCGTGCGCTAGGCTGCCGAGCTAGCGTGCGCTATCGGCCCGGGCCGCAATCCAGAGACTTCCTGGACTAGATCGCCGGCCAGTAGCGTGGCGCAGCCTTTCCACCAGAAGGCGTGCGCTACCTGCCGGTCATAGCATGTGCAGTGTCCGACAGTAGCGTGCGCTACCTGCCGATCCACCCAAGTCCAGAACCTCACTGCCCCTACTATCTCAACCGACTAGCGCGCGCAGCTAACCGGTCGTAGCGTGCGCTGTCTCCCGGCCGTAGCGTGAGCTACCTTCCGGCCGTAGCGTCCGCTATGCCGTTTCCTACCGCACCCGTCTGGCCAGTGCCCGCAACCATCCGGCCAGTGCCCGCAACCATCCGGCCAGTTCCCGACCACCAGGACTCCACAACTCGATTATCCGAAATCGCACGAAACGAACACGACAAAACACTTGTGGGAAACATCATCGACCCGAAATGAAATACCATGCGACAATTAATCACACGCGACCATGAAAAGGGTCAAGACAACAAATACGAATGCGGATACCCACAATTTTCGGTAAATTACAAAATGGCCCAAAATGCCCGAAAATCACGATACGTGATCGAATAACCAAACCGAAGTTCACAACACGTCTAACAAATTTAAATGGACTTATGGGAAACTCGAAACAGTAGTTTCGAATGAGATTCACAAGAATCGAACTCGAGTGTGGAAAAGTCGCTAAGAAACACGAAACTCAACAAAATGATACCGAAACGAACTCGGATGACAAAAAGTGCAGAATTAATCATTCTCAGAATGACGAAATGGTCTCAAGCGAGTCGCCAAAATGGACTCTGGCCAAAAAAAAAAGAAAATTACCGGAAATCGAAATTGCGGATATTATATACTACCCTCTTTAAAAGAAGTTTCGTCCCGAAACTTAAAACAAGTAGGGAGAAGCAATATCCCGCCAGGAAAACTCAACGAGATACACAAGAAATGCATAACTTACGCCCAACGGCGAAACGTTACAAGCAACGCAAAGGAATATACGGCGTGAAAAAACGCTCCACGACGGCCAACACAACGCCACCGGTAGACACATAATAAAACCAACAAGTGACAAGCGTCATCAAACAGATAATACAATCAAGTCGATTATCCGAACAATCACAAAACACAACGAACGAAAATCAATATGATTGACCAACCCAACGGTACATCAATCAAAACGCGAGCCAATCGCTGAACAAATACGGAATTCCACCGCCCAAGGGTTGGAAGATCGAAAACGAGACTAATTTCCCGAACTTAAGGGAATTACGAAGGAGTCTGAACGTTCAACAATCACGAAACGAGATCAACAAAAACCGAACAATCAAACGATCAAACCACAACGATCGAGACAACAAAAATCGAACAATCATGTTCGAATCACGAAGAACAATAAAATTCAAACAACAACTCCCAGGTTCACGTCTCGACTCGAGACAATATATGATCATGTGAAAACAACAAGATGTGCATTCACATAAGATCTACAGGAAAGGGAATAGCAATTGAAAAGTCACAACGACAAACGAGTTATTCTTAAATAATACCACACTCGTTCGATCAACAAAAACAAGGGACAGGACAAGCTCAGAAAATGTTAACGAACACGAGCGAGTCAATAGACTTGAGGAAGAGAAAATGCAGAAGTCCAAAAACAATACAGGTATTACATTCGACCTCTTATAAAAGAAGGTCGTCCCCGCAACTCACAATAACGGAAACAAGGCAACAACATAAAAGCAGCTGACGGAAACATTTCCCATGGGCCTCTTAGAGCCGATCCTGATATCTGTACTGAAGTTCGTGCCCCGAAAGACTCGGAACTGAACTCGTAAAATTGGATCCTGTGTCTCTAGGGTCCACACTTGAAATGAGTTACTGACGAGATGGAAAATTGGTACGTGCATGCCTCCGGCACACCACGGTTGAAACACCTCGGCTCGGCATACCGAAAATACAAATGCTCGATACAATGGATCATAACATCACAGAGCAACAAACCAGAGATGCCAATTCCACACAACATATCAAGGGAAGGTAGCCCGCATACACAAAATCATAGAAACGACGGCATCGTTCGGCGATCTCAACGGCTCGAACAATAACCAGCACATAATCACAAAATATCATACAAATATTACCGGACCGCAAACAGGAACGATAGGTTTTTAAAAATGAAAACCACCTTTGAAAAAAAATATGATTTTGGAAACACTAGTTGATCTTGAGTATCACCCTTCAAAAAGTAGCACAGACACCATTATCGAGACTTTAAAAACCATCTCGCGCTTGATAAAACGAGGACACTTCCCTTTTGGTGAAAGACTTTCAGAAATATTCGACCCTCGGGTCTAAGCAAAGCATTTCTAAATAATTGAAAATATATCAAAATATTTTTAGTCCTCAAGGAAATTTTTTGAAATGTATTGTGGCACTAGAAAGCACCTTGAAAACACCGCAAGAAAATAATTCATTTTAAAAGTACGTCTCGAAATTTAATTTTCTAAGATACTCAAGGTTTTCAAAAATTCAATAGGCCAGAATGCCCAAAACTCACAAAGTCCTTTATCAAACCATCATAAAACACTCAAGGTCAAAGTGCCAAAACTCGATTTAGGGAATCGGTTTTACGAATTAGAACTCAGTTTGTAAAATACTGAAAGTCATTTTGAAAGGACTAACGCAGCGGATAAAATACAGTTCGAAAATACATTAGCAGCGACACCGCTCCTCATATAAATAAAATATTAGAGTCGAATAC
This sequence comes from Orobanche coerulescens, assembly GCA_033398695.1. Taxonomy (NCBI): domain Eukaryota; kingdom Viridiplantae; phylum Streptophyta; class Magnoliopsida; order Lamiales; family Orobanchaceae; genus Orobanche; species Orobanche coerulescens. The sequence goes on along the minus strand of CM065809.1, from coordinate 152,939,731 downwards.
CCACATATCACGGAATCAAAATCCACAGAAGGATTCAATCAATCAACGATATAATCATACAAGCAGCTCATGTCACACGAGGCACAACACAAAGAAGGGAGACTTACATCCACAGGTCGCACGAAGATGATGATCACCCCATGATACTAATCACGACCAACCAACTCAGACGACGCATCGCGACACGACTCAGTCAGACAAAATCCGACGAGACAAGAACTCAGTAGACACCACTAAACCCGACAGCCTAGGTTTCCACAACCTAAGCTCTGATACCATTTATGTAACACCTCCAATCCGCTCAGGGATATTACATGCCGTAGAACCTTTCCTCAAGGATCTACCAGGCTGGTAACAACATCGAACAACTCAACAATGCCTTTAAGGATAAAAATGTCTCAGTAGACTAATTTGGTCTTTCAATAAATACATACAACTCAAACACAATACATGCCCACGCAGGGGTCGAATACAACACACTCCCGTACAATGGGGAAAGAATACTGCAGCGGAAAATAAAATACAACTAAACTAATACGACAATGTACGAGTCCTCCTGTGATTAGTATCGATCATATTTCATCATCCTTCATGCCGACGCTGTGTTATGCTCCCAAACCTGAATGCAAAAACAGACATCTACCCCCCGAATACTCGGGGGTTAGCAAAACTCAATTGTTTTGTTAGTGCAAGAACAAAGTGCAAAATACGAGTCATACAATTCACATTCCACGAATAACAATAACCAGGAATCCTCAAAGATCCAAATGTAACGAAAAGTACTTCCCGAGGCAAGAGTTTGGGTAAAACATTCCAAAACCGAAAGATCATAAATCAAGGGAAATAATTTATAAAACGGTTTAAAATGCCATCAAGAGTTTTAATAGAAAATAATTTAGGATTACCTAATCCTTATCTTTCAAAAATCAACAGGGGTCACAGCCCAAAGGTTTTTTGTTTTCACAAATGAAACCAACAAAAATACACAGTGTAAAAACCCACGTCACGTGTCCTCGACGGACATAAAATACACACGCACCCATGAAGTTTCACTCGTGAATCCAGGGCGAAACCATTGCACTCCCTTCGTGGCCCCGGCGAACCCTCCCGAGGTGAGCAAATACATTCACAAAACATACACACGCACTCGTGAAGTTCTACTCGTGAATCCAGGGCGAAACCATTGGACTCCCTCCGTGGCCCCGTCGAACCCTCCCGAGGTGAGCAAATACATTCATAAAACATACACACGCACTCGTGAAGTTCTACTCGTGAATCCAGGGTGAAACCATTGGATTCCCTCCGTGGCCCCGTCAAACCCTCCCGAGGTGAGCAAATACATTCACAAAATATACACACGCACTCGTGAAGTTCTACTCGTGAATCCAGGGCGAAACCATTTGACTCCCTCCGTGGCCCCGTCGAACCCTCCCAAGGTGAGCAAATACATTCACAAAATATACACACGCACTCGCATCGCCTAGGACCGGTACGAAGCCACAAATCCCACTCGAGGCCCCGTCGGACCCTCCCGAGCGGGCTAGTGAAACAAATTACGCAAGCATCGCCTAGGACCGGGACGAAGCCACGAATCCCACTCGAGGCCCTGTCGGACCCTCCCGAGCTGGCTAGCGAAATAATCAAGCACACACGTCGCCTAGGACCGGGATGAAGCCACAAATCACACTTGAGGACCCGTCGGACCCTCCCGAGTTGGCTAGCGAAATAATATCATGTACAAATAACATATCACACCAAGGATATCCAAACAATTCACCCAGAGGCAACAAACGCAAGGCACGACAAAATCGTCAAATCACAACGCAACGAAAAGAGATAATATATGTAAATATATTATCAAAGCATAACAACAACAACAACAACAACAACAACAACAACAACAACAAGCGAATTCATAGGATTCACTTAATCATTCACGGGGCACAATATTCACAAAACACACGCGTTTTGAAAGTGAGCCCTTAGCGAGGCTAAACCGAATCTTTTGAAAGTTCAATTCAAACGATCAAACAAACACCTAGAGATGATCACTAATTATCATATCCATGAAACAATAATTGTATGGACAAGGTACTTGCCTCGAATAACCACAACACGGATAATCGACCGAAGTAGGTTGGCACGAACCAACTACGAACCCACCGACTCCACCGAACGACAACCCGCAACAATAAACTACGAACGACAACAATAACAACGAAAATGAATTCCAGAGTACGACCCAAAGCCGCTGAATTCAAGTAACAAATGATGAAAGTTCAAGGGTTTTCCCCAAAACAAACACATCATAAAAATACATGAAAAACCTCCTAAGCACATCATAAAAATACATCAAGAACCACCTGATTTTCACCACATAAATAAAATTTTTAGAAACTGTGATAATAGCTCAACAAAAAAAAAGGCAAACCATAGAGGTAGGGGGAATCTGCAAATATTATCCCTGCAAATATTACAATCTGCAAAATTATAATCTAGAGTCTAAAAAAATTCTTTTATCCCTATTATCCCTGCAAAATTACAAAAAATATTACAATCTGCAAAATGAAACATAAACACATAAACACTATCCATTGTCTAAAAAAATTACAATCTGCAAAAAAATTACTGTGAATAACCCCACTTGCCTCCGGATTAGGGTTACCGTTAATGGGAGAAGCTTGAATCGGAAGGGGGAATCGTGATAATAACTATTCAAGAAACCACATAAACATTATCCATTGTTTAAATCGGAAGCTGGAATCGTGAAATACCTTACGTACCCACGAATTAGGTTTCGAAGATGGAATCGGCTAATGCAGCGGTTAGAAGCTGTAATCGAGAACGGGAGGATGAATCGGATGAAGAGAGAGGGATGAATCGGATGAAGAGAGGGATGAATCTGGATCGGAGGTTGAACGGGAGGTTGAAAAGAGCGACTGGAATCAAAAAATGAGAATGAAAAAGAAGACAGAGGGAGAGAGTTGAATCGGGGAGAGAGAAATGAAGAGAGAGAGTCCGCAGGTTAAAGAAATAAAGAAAAGAAGACTTAAAATGAAGAGAGATAGAGGGGGAATTAAAAATATTTTAATGAAGGATTGGGATTTATGTATGAGATAAGGTGTTTAAGTAATTTGTGTTGATATATCCCTCTCCTATATATATATATATATATAAGTAAAGAAGTGGGGAGGGACAAAAAAAAAACATTTCTCTTTTCTTTGTCGAGAGGGAGGATTAGTAGTGTGTGTGTTAGGATAGCCCTAACTGGTTCTCACACTTGTGGCCTGCTTTTTAATCTTCCAAGAAATTAGTTTGATTCTTTTTATTCAATTGAAGACTACATATCTTGTTGTTGAATATACATCCACATATGTGTTAATATCTATTTACTAATTATCTTGATTCCTACCAGCATATATATAAATATATATGATGGTCTAGAAACATGCTATTAAAGGTACCTGCTAATCCCTCCTCCCTTTTTGATAAAAAAGACCAAAATATCTTTTTTGTTCCTCCCACTTTTTTAAAACACACACACACACACACATATATATATATATATATATATATATATTTTTCAATTTTTTACTGATATTTTTTCGATAATTTTTTTACTACTTTATAAATTTTCTTCTATACTATATATTCAATCGATCTAAGAATTTCAAGAAAATTTAGAGAAAACTTCAATTTATTGAATGTCTGAAATAAAGGCCTTACACGCATATATATACCCTTAGGGAAGCTAGAGTTAAAATCATGGTAATTAATAACAACCACACAAACTTTTAAAAAATTACAATTAAGTCCCTAAAAACAGAAAAAAAAAAACAAAATTGAAGGCCTAAACGTCGTTTTTTGGCCAAAAAGCGACGGACCTCACCACATAGCAGTGACTCTTATTCAGTGGGTCGATTCCGATAAGAAAAGGTTGAGTTTATCTCAAAATTCACCAACAAATATTTTCCATATATTTCAAAAACAACGCTTTTCCAAATAACAAATTGCAATATTTTCCACTACATCAATAGTCATCTATACAAATAATATATATATATATTATTATTCAGATTATATATTATTATCTTAATATATATTATTATTATTAGCTATCAATTGAGTTGTCATTTTAAAGTCTTTCAACAAAATAGTTCTCTAACATATATCTACATATTAAATTGTCATTTCAAAGTCTTTCACCAAAATAGTTCCCTAATCTATATTACCTATTGAATTGTCATGTCAATCATTTTTATTATTTAGTAGTCTTGTTTGGCTATAAATAGGGAGTGAAGAAGAAATATAACTCATCATCTCTCTATACTTTCTTCTTAAATTTCTCATGTAATATCACTTATTTGTTCACATTTCTGAAACACTATTCTGTTTATAATAAATGAAAGAATATAATTCAGCAAATAATGGGAACATGTCGTGTGAATTTACCACTGATCAGGTACGACTTCGTGTAAATATCTTTTTTTTTTGTGTTTCGTCATTTTTTTGGTATATATATATATATATATATATATATATTGCTCTTTTTTCGTATAAATATATTTTTTGGTATAATTCATCATCTCTCTTTTTTCGTGTAAAAATATTTTTTAATTTTGCTCTTTTCATTTAATTAGTTTAGTATATATATATATATATATATATATATATATATATATATATATATACTGAACTAATCAGTTTTAATCTTTTTATTTTTTTACAGATTTTTGAAAGTAGAGATGGGATGTTAGATTGGGTGAGGAGGACCGGAAGAAAAAATAGATTCGTCATAGTTATTGATAAATTCGCAAAGAAAATAGGTAACAAACTCCCGAAATGCACTCTCATTTGTGAAAATGGAGGAAAATATCAACCACCAAGATATTTAAAAAGTGGAGAAACCTTAAAAATATGTACTAGTACAAAAAAAATAGTTGTCCATTCTCTCTACGAGGTGCCGAATGGACTAACTTTAATCAGTCTTGGCACAAAGTTTATATGTCATCTGATCTGGGTTCTTTTGAACATGAATGGAAGTTGTTGATAGATAAATATAAATCGTACACGAAAGTGATAGAATATCTATGGTCAACATGGTTATTGCCTTACAGTGATTGATTTATCTACGCTTGGACAAATAATTATATGCACTTCGGATGTCGTTCAAGTCAAAGGTATTATGTTATGTACTTAAAATACTAGTATTTGTCCATCTTGATTTCATATTCTAACATAATATTATAAATTTTCAGGGTAGAGTCAGCCCATTCAAGATTGAAAAAATATTTAGGTGATACAATGTCTTCGATCGACACATCTGTTGAAAAAATCGACAAGATGTTGATTCTGGAATTTGGAGATATCAAAGCATCATTTGAAAGGTCGCGTATTATGAGATGTCATGATTTTAATGATGAAATCTACAAAAATTTACTAGGCTGCATATCCTTGGAGGCACTCCACCTGATCTCTAATGAGTTGAAGAAGGTCGACGGATGATGAGTCGATTGTTGATCAACTCATTCTGTTCTTTCTAGTCGTATTTTTGTTTGCTTTTTAGTATTTTTGTTCTCTTTTATGCGTGGTATGTTGTGTTTTTAATTTATAGGTATCCAAGCGAAGATTGTGGTGAAATATGCACTTTCATAGCTAATATTGGAGTCTATGACGATCAAAAGCTAAAACGGGGCCTAAAACGACGAAAGATTTAAGCAGTATCGGTCAAATCTCCTAAATCCCAGAATCTCCACTCCGAATTGAGATGTATTCTCCTTTGATATAAATTCCCCGTGAAATTAGCTTCGGAACGGTATATCATATGCTAAAATCCGAGGTGTATTGATACATGAACGAAGGATCAAGCCGAAGAATACCAAAAACCAGACTTGGCTGCACCAAGCGACTCGACTTGGCTGCACCAGGCGACTCGAGCCACATCAGGTAACTCGGCCGTGTCATAAGACACGGCCGGGTCTCATTCCAGTCGGAATTGCATTTTCCGGATGAGAACAACTCGACCGTGCCTTTTGGGACACGGCCGAGTCACGATCGGCCATTTTGCTTTCTGGCGCAGTACAACACGGCCGTGTCATGGGACACGGCCGAGTCTCAAGACAGATACCTTTTTCCTTATCCAGCATAATGCGACATGGCCGTGTCCCAGGACACGGGCCGTGTCACTTTTCGGTTCATGTCACTTTCCTTGACATTTTTGCACACCTTTAAGCCTTTGTCTTGATTTTTTGGCTATAAAACAAAGTGTAGAGACCCTATTTGAGGACACACTTATCTTGTGGAAGATATTCTTGGGTGAAAAACACAAGATTGAGGGAGAAAACACCAAAAAATGAGGATTGAGTGAGATTATTTCATCATCTTCCTTGTATGTTCTTGGAGTGAAAAATACTTTTGTGAGATATATTAATTCCTTGTATCATTTTGTTGTGAATTCTTGTAAGAAGATCATCAAACCTTCATCGGGAGTTCGATTTAGGCATTTACAAGGGAAGTTTTTACCATGTTTTGTTCTTCAATTTTCATTACTGTTGTTGAATTAATCATGTGTGGCTAAACACTTCATATGGATTTTTAGATATAGCCACACACATGTTTTTTATTGTTAGTTCCTTTTAATTTTCCAGGTAAAAGTTTGGGATTGTTCCTCTTGTTCGTTATTCGTTTAAGAACTTTTAAATTAGATCATCAAACCTTTTTCATTGTTGTTATTATTATTCGAGGGTTTTTATCGGTGTTCGCCATCAAATGACCCGAAAGAAACGATTGTGAATGTTCTCGAGCTTTTTCGCGCAATATTTTAACGATTTACCTCATCAAAAGTAGTCGGTTAATTGATTGTTAGTTAGGGATTCATCCCAATCAAAAGAGTATCTCTTAATTTTCGTTGAGAACAATCGTGATTTTTAGGATTACCGCCATCAAACGGATTTCTTTTAATCATGAGCAATCGATAATTCCAAACCTTATTTATTTGAGTATCGGAACTAATAATTGATTACGTGTGTGTCGGTGAATCTAAATTCCCATATCAATCTCATTATTGTTATCTCTCATTTATCCAACGATCGAATTGGTGTTGTTACCACTTAGTTTATTTAAATTTTATGCACTAGTAATTGTAATCCAATCGAACCTATGATGTATTTTAATTTATTTTACTTTTGTTCATTCGACTATTTGCCGAACATTATCAAATTTTAAACCGTTTCCAATTCCTCGAGAGATCGACCTCGGAATTACTTTCCGCTTCCTACAAAAGCGATTCGTACACTTGCGAGTATTTAATTTGAACCATCAAGTTTTTGGCGCCGTTGCCGGGGAATTGGCGTTTAATTTTTGATCTTGTTTTAATAATAGTTGAATTGTTTTTCTTGATCATTTCTCCGTTTTCATTATTTTCGATAAAAGTCTAAAATTTGCTCTTACTTCCTTTGTTTATGCTTGGTAGGAGATCGTTGGACAACCCGATTCTTTCGCCCATAGACGAAGTTCAAAGGATTAGAGCACCAAAAATAATGGCCACAACATCAATGGCAAACGACGAGGTGAATCCGGACCTTGAAGAGCGACTTTTGATCCAAGAAGAAAACACTCGTCAACCGAGGGTTGAAAATGTTGCACAAAATATAGATGAGCAAGAAATTCGTCAACCAAGGTTTTCGAGATATGATAATGTTGGGCGCAATCAAGGGATACCCGAAGCGCAACAAGGGAGATACTTCTATCCGAGACAACCACCCGTTGGAATGCAATATGGAGCAAATTATTATCCCGGACCTCAATATGGGATGGAGGAAAACTATAACATGCCGCAACAACTTCCGGTCGAACATCTAATGCGGGACTATGCAAAACTTGTGGTGAACACCGCCATTTCATGCATCCAATTAGCACCGGCCGCAAGGAACTACCACATAAGCGGATTTCACATCGAACAATTGCCCTCATTTCACGGATTAGCAGGAGAGGATCCATTATCATTCATCCGAGACTTCTATGTGGCGATTGATAACTTCCCATTGAACGGGTTGAGCGAGGATCAACTATGGATGAAGTGCTTCCCTTATACACTCAAGGATGGGGCGAAACAATGGTTGATGACTTTGGCGCCCGGATCACTAAGAACATGGGATGAAGTTTACGATAAATTCATTACCAAGTACTTCTCCCATTCAAAGACTACGCAATTGAGAACTCAAATCTCAACTTTTGGACAACAAGACGGAGAGGCATTTCACGAAGCTTGGGACCGATTCAAAATGCTACTCATTCAATGCCCACACCATCACTATCCGCTCCAACTACTTAATCAATTCTTCTATGATGGATTGACTCAATATTGCCAAGGAGCGGTAGATAATGCAGCCGGTGGTTCGTTTTGGGGTTTGACGGAGAGGCAAGCGTATGATGTGTATGAAACATTGGGAGCAAATTCTCAACAAAAAAGTGTACGTGTTCGTAGGGGAGCCGTGCACCAAGTGAGCGAGAAGGACGAGATGCAATCTAAAATCGATGAGTTGATAAATGAACTAAGACAACTCAAGACTCAAAATAAATCTTCTAGCTCACGAGTTTGCGAGATTTGCGGAGCACCCGGACATGATGCCAATTCATGCCCTCATACTTTTCCGGGAGAACAAACCGAACAAGTTAATTGGGCTATGGGACAAAGCACGGGGAGGCCCGAATGGGAAGAGAGGAGAAATAATTATGGCGGAAACGTAAGAAATGCACCTCTCCCAAATACTTATCATCCTGGGCTAAGAAACCATCCGAATTTCTCAATGAGAAACAACAACCCGATGCCATACGACACAAACGTTCAAGCTCAATACAACGGAGGAAACCGAGCCCAACAACCAATGCGAAGTGAACCACCTCCACAACAAAGGAACTCTCTTGAGGAGAGTATAGCGGCATTCATTAAGGAGAGCAAGGAAAACTGAGAGGAGAACAATAAAAGGTTCGAATCTTTAGAAGCTTCGATGAAGAAAATGGAGATCCAAATTGGGCAACTTGCTACCGAGGGACGTAGACAAGAAAAGGGTAAACTACCAAGTCAACCCGAGCAAGCTCAAGCCATTACCACTCTCCGAAGTGGTAAAGTGATTAATAGAGAAGTTAATTCCGAAGTAAAAGAAAGAGTCGATGAGAAAGAAGACGAGTCGGAAAATCAAGAGGAGAAAATAGACGAAGCAACTTCAACTTCCAAGCTTCACAAATCCGCTCAACCATATATGCCACCAATTCCTTTTCCTAGCCGGCTTAGAAAAGCAAAGCAAGATGAGCAATTTTCCGAAATCTACGACATGCTTTCGAAGGTTCATGTCAACTTACCTCTTTTGGATATTGTGAAGAACATTCCCGCTTATACAAAATTTTTCAAAGAGTTGACCTCGAACAAAAGAAGATACAATGGGAACGAGAAAGTGCTGCTTTACGAGGTAGAAGCAAGGGGTCAAAAGAAAGGCGATCCCGGAAGTTTTATGATCGACATTACTATGGGAGACAAGAGAGTTGCTCGTGGGATGTTAGATTTGGGGGCAAGTGTGAATCTCATGCCATACTCGACCTATTTGAGGCTTGGACTCGGGGGAATCAAACCGACAAGAATGACTCTTCAAATGGCGGATAGGTCGGTGAAATACCCCAAGGGAGTCATTGAAGACCTATTAGTGCAAGTGGACAAGTTGGTGATTCCGGCCGATTTTGTTATCTTGGAGATGAGCGATTTCGGGACAAGCGAAAATGAAGGGACAATACTTATAGGACGGCCATTCATGCGTACAACAAAAACAATCGTCGATGTTGATGAAGGAAAGGTCACCATGACCGTCTTGGGCGAAACCGTGGAAATCAACGTGTTCGGTTCATCTCCTATCCCTTCTAATATTTATGCTTCCCATGATGTGAATTTTGTTGATTGCATTGATTCTTTGGTTGATGATATATATTTTCATGATGATGTAGGTGACACGTTGCATGATGCTCTAACCGTTGAGCATGATATGGGGCTTAATAATCTAGAAATTGAAGAATATGTTGCATTGTTAGATAATTCCGAAATAATTGATGAAGTTGACGGTTTTAAGATACCATTGGAATTAAAAATTGAGGAGCCCGTTGAAATCACCCCACCCCAACTTGAATTGAAAGAACTTCCGGCACATCTTAAATATGTTTTCTTAGGCAAAAGTGACACTTACCCTGTAATTGTCTCTTCCGAACTAACTCCCTTGCAAGAAAACAAATTAGTATAAGTTCTAACTAAGTTAAAGGAAGAAATTGGGTGGAGTATTTCCGATATCAAGGGAATAAGTCCTGTTAGGTGCATGCATAAAATAATTCCTAAGGAAAATGTTAAACCGGTTAGGCAACCTCAAAGGCGTTTGAATCCAAACATGCAGGAAGTTGTGAAAAAAGAAGTTTTGAAATTGCTATATGTCGGAGTCATCTACCCAATATCCGACAGTAAGTGGGTGAGCCCTGTGCATGTAGTGCCTAAGAAATCTGGAATAACGGTGGTTCGTAATGATAAGAATGAATTGGTGCCCACTAGAACGGTAACCGGTTGGAGGATGTGCATTGATTACCGAAAATTAAATGCCGTAACAAAAAAGGATCATTTTCCTCTTCCTTTCATTGATCAAATGTTGGAACGTTTAGCTGGGCATGATTATTACTGTTTTCTAGATGGTCTTTCAGGTTTCTATCAAATTCCCATTGCTCCGGAGGATCAAGAGAAGACCACTTTCACTTGCCCTTTTGGCACCTTTGCCTTTAGGAGGATGCCGTTTGGTCTTTGCAATGCTCCCGCTACTTTTCAAAGGTGCATGCTATCCATATTCTCCGACTTGTTAGAAAAATCCATCGAGGTATTTATGGATGACTTTTCTGTGTTTGGAACCATTTTCGATGATTGTTTAAATAATTTGACTATTGTGCTAGAACGATGTATTGAGTGTAAACTTACACTTAGTTGGGAAAAGAGTCATTTTATGGTAAAACAAGGTCTTGTTCTAGGTCATATGGTTTCCAATAAAGTAATGGAGGTTGATAAGGCTAAAGTCGATTTAATTGTTAAATTACCTCTGCCTTCATGTGTCAAAGAGGTTCGAAGCTTTTTAGGGCATGCCGGGTTTTATAGGCGTTTTATTAAAGATTTTTCGAAAATTGCCCGCCCTTTGAGTAACCTTTTGTGCAAAGATGCTAAATTTGATTTTACCGAGGAATGTTTAGTCGGTTTCAACGCTTTGAAAGAAAAGTTAACTTCCACACCTATTGTTGTCGCTCCCGATTGGTCTCTCCCGTTTGAAATTATGTGCGATGCGTCTGACTTTGCTATAGGTGCCGTTTTGGGGCAAAGAGTGAATAAATTTTTCTACGTGATTTACTATGCGAGCAAAACGCTCGATGAAGCTCAGACTAATTACACCACCACCGAAAAAGAATTTTTAGCCGTTGTGTTTTCTTTAGACAAATTTCGATCCTACTTGGTTGGCTCAAAAGTGATTGTGCATACGGATCACGCCGCATTGAAATATTTATTAAAAAAATCCGATGCAAAACCAAGATTAATTCGGTGGGTTCTTCTGCTGCAAGAATTTGATTTGGAATTCAAAGATAAAAAGGGGTCGGAAAACGTAGTGGCCGACCATCTATCTAGGCTAACCGAGGGAGATAATTTTAAGCTTGATAATCATTTGCCAATTGTTAAAACTTTCCCCGATGAGCAATTATTCGATGTAACAAGGACACCTTGGTATGCTGATATTGTGAATTACATTGTCAGTGGTGTTTTGCAGCCCGACTTAACCTATCAAGGGAAGAAGAGGTTTGTTTCCATGTGCAGGCATTACTTTTGGGATGAGCCCTACTTATTCAGGCTGGGGCCTGATCAGATATTCCGACGTTGTGTCCCGGAGGAAGAGCACGAGAGCATATTGTTATTTTGCCATGAGTTGCAATGTGGGGGACATTTTAGCGCAAAGAAAACAGCTCACAAGGTCCTTCAATCGGGATTCTACTGGCCAACATTGTTTAAGGATGCCTATTTCCATTGCAAGAGTTGCGATCGTTGTCAACGAATGGGGAATATAAGCAAAAGGAATGAGATGCCGTTGACAAACAACCTTGTTGTGGAACTTTTCGATGTTTGGGGAGTGGATTTTATGGGTCCTTTTCCAATTTCCAATGGTTTTGAGTATATTCTGGTTGCTGTAGACTACGTCTCTAAGTGGGTGGAAGCAATTCCAACCCGAACTAACGATGTTAATGTGGTTTGTAATTTTTTTAGGGATGTGATTTTCTGCAGGTTCGGGACGCCTAGGGCTGTAATCAGCGATAGAGGCACGCATTTTTGCAATAAACAACTTGTAGGCTTGCTTAAGAAGTACAATGTGATGCATAAGGTCGCAACGGCGTACCATCCACAAACTTCTGGGCAAGTAGAAGTAAGCAATCGGCAAATAAAGGCAGTGCTCGAAAAGACGGTGAAACCGACAAGAAAAGACTGGGCATTAAAGTTGAATGACGCTTTATGAGCATACCGCACGGCCTACAAAACTCCAATCAGAATGAGCCCGTATCGCCTAGTATTTGGGAAAGCATGTCATCTACCCGTTGAGCTGGAACACAAGGTGTATTGGGCAATCAAAGCGCTCAATTTAGATCAAGAAAAGGCGGGTGAGGAACGACTTTTGCATTTAAATGAGCTTGATGAGATGCGATATGAGGCGTACGAAAACGCTAAACTCTATAAAGAACGGACGAAATGGTATCATGATAAGCGTATCATTCGTAAATCTATCGAACCCGGGATGGATGTTCTTTTACATAACTCCCGTCTTAAGCTCATGCCCGGAAAATTGGTATCGCGATGGGGCGGACCGTTCAAAGTCGTTAAAGTATGGCCGCACGGAGTGGTAGAACTTCTTGATCCTCGGAAGAACGAGCACTTTAAGGTAAACGAGCATAGAGTGAAGCCGTATTTCGGACGAATCGAAGAAATCAATGCGTTTGAGTGCATAGAGGTGCACGATGTTGAAGCTTGAGCAAAACAGAAAGAAGTCGAGCTAATGACTATAAAAAAGCGCTACTTGGGAGGCAACCCAACATTTTAGTTAGATTTTTTTTCTGTCTTCTGTTTTTCGCATTTTGTTTTCCTTATTTGTTTTTATTCGATTCAAAACTGACCGGTTCAACTGTGGGTGTTGAAATTGCAGGAAACGAGTGCGTTTTCAGAAACTAAAAATCTGGGCAGGTAGGACACGGCCGAGTTACCTTTGGCACGGTCGAGTCTCAAAATAGGAGGTTTTGGGCTTATTTTGAATAGTAGGACACGGCCGAGTGTTAGGTCATGGCCGGGCCTCAGTACAGTCAGAATTTGATTATTTCGAACAGCACGACACGGCCGTGTCACAGGACACGTCCGGGCCTCAATACAGTGGGAATTGGTTTTCTGAGGGAGTACGACACGACCATGTCATAGGACACGGCCGAGTCGGCCGACAGTAAGTTTTGGGCTATTACGTACAGCACGACACGACCGTGTCATAGTCAACACGGCCGTGTCAGTCGGTCAGGTATAAAAGCACGGCACGGCCGATTCCCCCTTTTTATCTTCTCCAAATTTTATTTTTCTTCCTCCCTGTGAAACCGGCGAACCCTAGCATCTATATTTCCGATTTTTCTCTTCGTTTTTAAAGAAATTTTGTGCAAAATCGAGGGGAGATACAAGAATCTATTTCGTAATCATCATTTTTCAACAAATTTCTCTCTTCAAAGGAGCAAATCGGACGAATTGGGACCGGGCTTTAATTTTTTTTCCCTCTTCAATTTCTCCGAAATAAAGGTATGTTCCTCATATTTTAGATGATTATTCTTTGTTATGAACATGCTATGATGATTTGAATCGCTAATCCTTAATTATCTAGGGTTCTTGAATAAATTGAAGGTGATGAAATTTGGGGATTTTGGATAATTCTTCATGCATTGATGATTAAATTTCTCGATTGAAAATTCTTGTAATTAAGAGATGATTTCCATGATGAAGATGATGAATTTAAACGATAAATTTTACTTGGGAGTTGTTTTGATCGATAATGTTTATATTGGGGGAATTTTATTACTTACTATAAGTTTGGGGGAGGAATACGTTCTCAAGTCCTTGGATAATGATAGATTAAATTTTTGCAGAAAATGGCACGAGGAAGAGGACGAGGAAATGCTCAACGCGGAAGGGGTAGGAATGGCGGGGAACAAGTGCAGCCAGAAAGAATGGCTATTCAAAGGGCTGTGGAAACCCCGGAATCTTATGGAATAAATCTACCTGATACGCAATATGAAAGGTGGGAAATGCTGGGGCAGAAAAAAATGCTCCCTACAAGGTGGCCCAATGACGAATGCATGAACGCAATAGGGATAAGGGAAGATGTGATGAAATTCCTTGGAAGAGTGCATTGGGCATGGATGATGACTCAACAATGGCCGACTTATAGATGTTTGACGATGGAGTTTCTCAGTACTCTAACTGTAAGAAGAGATCCGGTGACTCGAGAACCGACCGAAATGACATTCCGGATCAACAACAATGAAGAGACACTGACTATCGTCCAGTTGGAGGAAATTTATCATGAAAGACACGAGGGCCATTACCCGATAAATCGGTTCGCTTGTGAAACTTACTGGAGATCCATGGTAGAATACCCGGGGAGTGAGGCGCGATATTACATTGCAAGATCGGCTAAAGGATCGAACATTCGCAATCCCGTACTCAGATACCTACACAAGGTGATTGCGAATACCATATATGGCCGAAAGGAAACTGGGCCCATTTCACTGCGGGAGTTATATATCCTGACTCACATGCTCGACAACTCGATTCCGGCAACCGGGGCTATGGTAGCGGAACATTTTGAGGATGTCGCGACAAAGCCTAAGGGGGAGATATGGATAAGGGGTTTGATTACCCCATCGCACTACACTTCGGTGTTTCGTTAGATCAGAGGACCCCCCCTTCCTGGAAATAAGCTTCTCTCGATCTCCGTGATGAAGGTGATGAATATCCTGGACTATGAACAGCGCATGGTCTTCACGCAGACCGACAACGATCACTTCCTTCTCCCAAATCCGCCTTTGACAACCATAAATAATATTCGGGATATGGGAAATCTTCAAATGGCTACGGAGGCACACCGTCGAGCACGGTGGGCAGCCGGCTTGGCTCCCCCGGGTCACAGCCCTGTCGACCGAAATGTTCAACCTAGGTGCATTATGGATGAGGATAGAGCCGAGAGGATGGAAGAGGAGGAGGCTTATGAAAGAGGCCCGGATGACGAGGAAGAAGAAGAGAGCGAAGAAGAAGAGGAAGAAATCACGAGAGATCGGCCCAAGACGTCAAGGCGGGCCGAAATTGGACGTGTCCCCTCACGCCCAACATTAAGGGAGGAGTTTGAGGCCTACCGAGAGGAGGCGAGACGGGAGCGACACGAGATATCGTCTCTTGTGAGACAAATGCACGAGTGGCACGTCCAGCAAGGCCACTTTCCCCCGCCCCACCAGTAAACCGGTTGTAAGTATTTCTTGACCAATGAAATTCCTTTGTTTAAATACTATACCCCCTTTGTTCGTATATTCTTTAATTCAAGTTTGGGGGGATTGGTCAAGAAATACTTCATTACTCTTGTTCTTTTTATTTGTTTTCGGATACTATTTTGCTTGTTTGCTTATTTTTGGTGTGTTTTGGACATTTTGCACTTATTTGTGGTGTGTTTTTAATTGGTGAGTTTTTACTTGGTGTGTTTTTTCTTGGTGTGTTTTTATTTCGCAAACTTGAAGAAAACTTTGAAGTGTGAATTTTTTTGGAATGCCTCGGGATTTATTTCGTTGTTTTGATATACAAATCGAGGATAATGTGTTGAGGAAATATTGTTGATAATCGAAATGGGTGTGAAATTGAATAAGTGGTTTTAATATCTTGGAGGTATGAGCAAACCTACTTGTGAGCCATTGAGCCTTCGTGCATTTTCTAAAATGCAAGTTTCATTGTCGAGTGTTTCATTCTTGATTTAAAACTCTAGAACTTGCCTTGGTATCTTGTTTAAAACCACTGGTGTGTGTGTGTGCAAATTGAGTGAAAATAATTTTTGGCGCCTTTGATCATAACCCTTCGATTTTGGCCAACCCAACATTTGATCATTCCTTAAATAAACCCAATTGAGGTCATTATCTATTTTCATTTTTTTTCAACCACATATCGAGCTTTCCATTACTATAATCCTTCGATCCATACTTGAGCGATTAGAAAATATTTTTGACGAGGATACTAAGATTGTGGTGACATTGGGTGGTATACATATTGTTGGTAGTCTTGATTTGGTGAAAATAATTACTCCGCTATTTTTGGGAACTTAGTAACCGGGTGTATTCATGTGACCCATGTTTATATTTGCGTAAAACGGATCCCTTAGATATGAGTATGCTTGGAAGCAGTTGTGTATGTTTGATCCTAGTAACCGGGTGCATTCATGTGACCCATCGTTTACATTCGCGTAAAACGGATCCGAAAACAACCCAAAAAAAATCTTGAGCTTCTAAAGCGATTATGGTGATATAATTCTAAAAATTGCTCAAGTAAAGTCACTTTAGCCATATTTATCCCACCTCGACCCAAGCCTACATTACAAATCGAGTAAAGCCCTTTTTGATTCACGAAAATAGTGCATGCACAAAACAGTGGTAGAGATGAAGAAGATTGGCAAGCCTATGGGGTTCCTTATTTCATTGAATGAGTTCCGAGCGTTTACTTACCCCTATCACTTTGAGAATGAGTGAATACACTTGACCGGTGAGGTTTATATTGCCAAGTATTGACTATGATGTTGAGGAAGCACCCCGGAGGTTTGAAAACTTTGTAGAACTCGACTTATTTTACTTGTGAGTATTGATGAAATTTTCAAAAAGGATCTTTTGAGGCATTTTGACAGTTGAGTTCCCTTTTGTGAGTGATTATTTTAAAATGATTTGCTCGGGACGATCAAAGTTCAATTTTGGGGGGATTTGATGAGTCGATTGTTGATCAACTCATTCTGTTCTTTCTAGTCGTATTTTTGTTTGCTTTTTAGTATTTTTGTTCTCTTTTATGCGTGGTATGTTGTGTTTTTAATTTATAAATATCCAAGCGAAGATTGTGGTGAAATATGCGCTTTCATAGCTAATATTGGAGTCTATGACGATCAAAAGCTAAAACGGGGCCTAAAACGACGAAAGATTTAAGCAGTATCGGTCAAATCTCCTAAATCCCAGAATCTACACTCCGAATTGAGATGTATTCTCCTTTGATATAAATTCCCCGTGAAATTAGCTTCGAAACGGTATATCATATGCTAAAATCCGAGGTATATTGATACATGAACGAAGGATCAAGCCGAAGAAGACCAAAAACCGGACTTGGCTGCACCAGGCGACTCGACTTGGCTGCACCAGGCGACTCGAGCCACATCAGGTAACTCGGACGTGTCATAAGACACGGCCGGGTCTCATTCCAGTCGGAATTGCATTTTCCGGATGAGAACAACTCGACCGTGCCTTTTGGGACACGTCCGAGTCACGATCGGCCATTTTGCTTTCTGGCGCAGTACAACACGGCCGTGTCATGGGACATGGCCGAGTCTCAAGATAGATACCTTTTTCCTTATCCAGCGTAGTGCGACACGGGTCGTGTCACTTTTCGGTTCATGTCACTTTCCTTGACATTTTTGCACACCTTTAAGCCTTTGTCTTGATTTTTTGGCTATAAAACAAAGTGTAGAGACCCTATTTGAGGACACACTTATCTTGTGGAAGATATTCTTGGGTGAAAAACACAAGATTGAGGGAGAAAACACCAAAAAGTGAGGATTGAGTGAGATTATTTCATCATCTTCCTTGTATGTTCTTGGAGTGAAAAATACTTTTGTGAGATATATTAATTTCTTGTATCATTTTGTTGTGAATTCTTGTAAGAAGATCATCAAACCTTCATCGGGAGTTCGATTTCGGCATTTACAAGGGAAGTTTTTACCATGTTTTGTTCTTCAATGTCCATTATCGTTTTTGAATTAATCATGTGTGGCTAAACACTTCATATGGGTTTTTAGATATAGCCACACACATGTTTTTGATTGTTAGTTCCTTTTGATTTTCCGGGTAAAAGTTTGGGATTGTTCCTCTTGTTCGTTCTTCGTTTAAGAACTTTTGAATTAGATCATCAAACCTTTTTTATTGTTGTTATTATTATTCGAATCGAGGGGTTTTATCGGTGTTCGCCATCAAACGACCCGAAAGAAACGATTGTGAATGTTCTCGAGCTTTTTCGCGCGATCTTTTAACGATTTACGTCATCAAAAGTAATCGGTTAATTGATTGTTAGTTAGGGATTCATCCCAATCAAAAGAGTGTCTCTTAATTTTCGTTGAGAACAATCGTGATTTTTAGGATTACTGCCATCAAACGGATTTCTTTTAATCATGAGCAATCGATAATTCCAAACCTTATTTATTTGAGTATCGGAACTAATAATTGATTACGTGTGTGTCGGTGAATCTAAATTCCCATATCAATCTCATTATTGTTATCTCTCATTTATCCAACGATCGAATTGGTGTTGTTACCACTTAGTTTATTTAAATTTTATGCACTAGTAATTGTAATCCAATCGAACCTATGATGTATTTTAATTTATTTTACTTTTGTTCATTCGACTATTTGCCGAATATTATCAAATTTTAAACCGTTTCCAATTCCTCGAGAGATCGACCTCGGAGTTACTTGCCGCTTCCTACAAAAGCGATTCGTACACTTGCGAGTATTTAATTTGAACCATCAACGGACAATATCTGGACAATTGTAATTGTAGTTTCAAATTTGTATATGGTTTGTCATATAAGCATCGCTTATCGTTTTATCAGTCACAATTCTTGTCAATTCCAATTGGCGAGATCCACTGCCACTGGAAAAGGTTATCCATGACCTCTGCTTTGCCAAATGAGGCGAGATCTCCCGATAGAATGACAACGTTAAAGACGCAGTTGGATAAAATGGATCCAGCCATGAGATATCATATGTTAGATAAAATGATTGACATGGTAGATCCATCTAACTGCAAATATCAAGAACCACCCTACAACACAAAAAACAAAGGTCGGCCTAGTAAAAAAGAGCAAAGTTAGTCGAGGATGCGCTCTTGCTTTGAGTTTACGAACACTCGTACATGAAATTCAGGAAAAGGAATCAGTGATCCATATATCACACAAATGCCAAGTGTATATCGGAGTCACGTCAGTCATACAGTTGATGTTCTTGGGGATGGTAACCGCGGATATAGAGCGATAGCCGCACAAGTCGGGTATAATTCAGAAGATGGTTGGAAGCAGGTTCGGGCAGATCTTTACTTTGAAATTAAACAAAATATGGAGTTGTACGATCGTGTTTATCTTGAATGAGGTGCTGCCGATAATATGATGCGAGCACTAAATTTCCTCGAATCTCCCGCACCACAGTGGAGTTGGATGGACATTATGTATGGGGCTGTCATTGCAACACGATATAATATTGTGCTGCATGCATTTACTCCTCTTAGTGGAAGTTGTTTTACACACTTGCCATTAAGGTCAGCTCCAATTTCATTTCAACAACGTCAACATATAGCAATTGCATTAGTTAATGATAATCATTTTGTACAAGTTTTTTTGAACTCCGATTATCTCGTACCACCAATTCCAATTTTATGGTGGAATAATGTGAGTGGAGATTGTAAAGGCTGGGCTGATCCATATGGAGAAAGGATACAATCTTGGTTCGATTTGATGATCAGATAATGTAATTGAATAATTTATTTATCAATATTGATCGTATTTTCCATATTTATTATTTATTATATTGTGTCGTAGTTATTTTTAATCATAAATAATATAAATAAAAATAAATAAATAAATAATAGAAAATTTTAATTTTGATAATAATAAAGTAAAATAAAAATTCAAAGAAAAAAAGATCAAATAAATAAAGAATATAAAAAAGGAAAAACAAAACAAAACTAGTGCAAAGGACTAAGTATTTTTATATTATATTTTTTGTTTATCTTATTTTCTAACAATAAATTTTAAAATAATATATAAAATATGAGAAACTATTAATTTTAATAATAACAAAAAAATAATGTTAATGTTAAATATATTAAGATAAAATTGATAAAAAAAACAAAAAATAACAAAAAGTAAGAAAGGATAGAAAAGGAAAAAAAAAAGTGGAGGGGGGTGGGGGGTGGGGGGGGGAAGACGGCCGGTGTCGGGGGGGATAGCAGCTCTCCTATTAAATTATATTTATCGTGGTTTCTCAAAGAAACACGATCGGATAATTCTTAATAATCCATAAAATTATTAGGATAATGATTTGTTGTAATTTTTGAAGAAACATAATTCTATCTCGTCATATTCCAGTAGAATATGATGTGTTTCTGAAGAATACTATGAAATCTATAATTTTGTGTACTGATAAAAATATAAAATAATATTCGTGAAGAATATTGTTAGTACTCACGAGGAAGCATTTTTTACGATCTATTCTGTTTTATGTTATTTCTATTTTGTATATTATTTCTCTTAAATTGTTTCTCCGAAGTAGCACAATTAATTACAATAGTAATGATAAATATACTTGTCTAAAAGAATAAATTATATTTGTATTTAATCTCCTGTGATAATACAATATTCCTGAAGAATATTGATACATGATAATATCATATATTAAATTATTATGCTCTTGAAGTAGCATAAATTTTAAATAGAAAAGTGATATATGACACAATATTTATTCCTCAAGGAAAATTTAATTTTATGTCATATTGAAAAAAAAAATTGTTTTATTTTTACTATGTAGAATTACACATGGCCAATATCACCAAACCTTTTTTTTTTAACAAAAATGTGCCATTATATAGAACAAACAAGGTTAGGGGGCCTATTCTCTTACATAGCCGATATTTTCTGGGGGGCCAGATCCCAAATATAGCCACAAAATAAAACAAACTAACTAAAAGCAAGAAAGTAAAAAAAAATTGGGAGGCCAAATCCCAAACATAGCCACACAACAACCGGCACAAACAAATATCTTCATCCGAGTGTCTGGTTCGAGCTTGAATATCTGCAGAAATGCACCAGAAGCCGTGTAATAATTAGGTACTTTAACGACCTATCCAAGTCATGTTTGAGCGCAAGCTGAGTATCAGAGCCAAAAGTGAATCCATCAAATGACCATGAGCCATCCATCAAAGAATCATTTTCATTTCAAAAATTGAGACTTCTTCGGCCCCTCTTTATTTTCAGTACTTGTTCTCCTCTTCTTCCTCTTGAATTGAGCAAGAAAAGAAAGATTTTCCCATTTACTATAAATTTATCTCGTCCGGTGAACCAAAAAATATTCTTATCCTAAAAATCTCGTCAGAGTTTTTTCTTTAAGTTCCACTAAATTAACGCATTACCTCAATTTTTCAGTCATCACCGTGTGCTCGTCACCCGTTTGCACATTTATGTGTCAATTAATCAGGAGGAGGAGAGTGGTAAGGGACATTTTCTCTACTTCAAGTCACAAATGAGAAAATTAAAAAAAATATGATAACGATTGTACATTCGTTACGTAATTTATTCTTCGTTCATCCAACATCATTTGATATTTGGCACGCATTTCCACATGTGTTGATGATAGATGCCACGTACAAAACAAACAAGTATAATATGCCTTTTGTTGAAATTATTGGCGTAACTTCAACCAAGAAGACATTTTGCATAGCTTTCGTATTTATGCATAATGAAAGGGAGGTTAACTATACTTGGGCATTAAATTGTCTAAAGTTGACACTAGACAAGTGCATGCACCCAAAGTGATGATATTAATTGTGACGGTGAACTAGAACATTTTAAAGAAAACTTTTACAAGCAGCCCAAAGTTGAGAAAAAAAAGTTTGTTAAGAAAGCTAAAGAATATCATGGGCCGAACTACAACCGACATTCAAGTACCTCGTGGTATTCTTTAAGCATGGTCGTCCACGAGTATTCTTCAACTGTCAAAAAAATACTCGTGGACGACCATGCTTAAAGAAACCACAACGGAAAAGGGATGTCGATCCCATTCATCAAAATTCTCGTAGATCTTGTTCAATCATGCCAAATTTTGTTGGGTCAGATTCGATTAAGGAACCAACGAGAAATAGTTCATACGTGATGGACTTGAACAAGGAACCAGTGATAAACTTGAATGAGGTCCCAGATGAGTTTGAGAGTTCATACGTGATAGACCTGAGTGAGGTCCCAGATGAGTTCGAGAGTTCATATAACTCTTATATTCTAGAAAAAATTCCAAAAATTTTTTGTCCTTACATCACGCAGGTAAATGAGGTAGAGTGAGATGGAAATTGTGGGTTTAGAGCGGTGGCTACGTTCTTGGGATTAAGTCAACATCAGTATTTTCAAATTCGGATGGAATTATTAAACGAGTTAGTTATGCACTATAACGTATACAAAGACATATTCGGAGCTGCTGATATAGCACGACTGCAGTACACATTGAGTCTCCAAGAACCCGGTTCTTTGCGCCTGATAAATGGATGATTATGCCAATGACTGGTTTACTAATTGCTTCACGGTTTGACATTGCTGTTATTTTTTTAAGCGAGTCATCCAGTACGATGTGTTTACCACTTTGGTCTAGTCCGCCACGATCACAACAACATAATATAGGTGCGATGGCATTGGTCGGCAACCACTACGTCCAAGTAGAATTACAAGAAAATTCTCCATTACCTCTTAACCATCCGCAATGGTTTCATTACAATTATAACCCGTCATGGTCCTTCCCGTACATAAGTCGGTAAAATTTGTATAATGAACTTTTGCACTCCATGTCGTGAAAGAATTCAATCATGGCGGAACCTCATGGCTCAAAATTAATTTTTTTCTTGTATTATCATAATTGTACTTCTCTAATTTTTTTGTATTATCTTACGTAATGTATTTAATAAACAGGATGTATAATATTTATCTATTTAAATAAAGTGTACTTTTGTATGCTCCTGAACAATCCTAGAAGATTATAGAAAATGACTTATATTTTTAACTCATTCAATCTTTTAATGATATATATATATATATATATATATATTGATTATGGTAGAAACTCCCTTAATGGTGAAATCTAGAAACCAATCTATACGTGTTGCATTATTAATCAATTTCATTGCATATTTGTTATTATTTGTTGCATCAAGCTGGTCGCTAGCATATGGAACAATAATGCAATAAAAAATACATAAATGCATATAATCCTACTCATCTACAGCCGTTAGATCACTAATATCAATGACCTATAAAAATTTCCAGATTTCACAAGGTAATTAATTTTCATATAATTATATATATATATATAGGGAAATTATAGTCAACTACCCTATTAGATGGCCTCTTTACACTTTAGTCCCTATTGTTTCATAAATTACAGCTAAGGACAAAAATCTGAATTGGTGTTGACTTCCATTAAAAAGACGAAAATGTCCCTCTATTTACTTGAATAAAACATTTCTTTTAAAATGCATTTCATATGAAACAAATAGCTTATAAGTTATTAAAGTGTTTGACTAATACATTTCTTTTAAAAAATATTCTTTTTTTCAGAAAATAATTTTTTTTCGAAATATAATTTTTTTCCAGAAAATATAATTTTTTATTTTTTCGCAAAAATATTTTATTTTATTTTTTTCCAGAAAATAATTTTATTTCTTCGAAAAAATAATATTTTTTTTTCAAGAAAATAATTTTATTTTGAAAACATATTATTTTGCCAAAAAAATAACTTTTTCTCCAGAAAATATTTTTTAATTTTTTTGAAAAATATTTTTTTATTTTTTTTCAGAAAATAATTTTATTTTTTCGAAAAAATAATATTTTTTTCCAGAAAATAATTTTGTTTCCAAAAAATATTATTTTGCCAAAAAATATTTTTTCCTCCAAAAAATATTTTTTTGAAAAAATATTTTTTTATTTTTTTCCAGAAAAATAATATTTTTTTCGAGAAAATAATTTTATTTCAAAAAAATATTATTTTGCCAAAAAATAATTTTTTTCTCCAGAAAATATTTTTTAATTCTTTCGAAAAAATAAAAAATTCCATAAATTAATGTTTTTTTCAAAAAGATAATTTTTTTCCGAGAAAATTTTTCTTTTTTTATTTTTTCGAAAAATAATATTTTTTTCCAGAAAATACTTTCTATTTTGGAAAAAATACTTTTTTCTAGAAAGTTTGAAAATTTATTACATTGAAGTTCAAAAGTGTTATATATATTACAATGAGGTCCAGCATGTGCCACCCACGTGAGGTGAAAAATAAATGGGTAAAAAAGAAAAGGAAAAATAAAAGGGCAAATTCGGAATATAAGTACTCTCTCCAGTGACATCATCTGAAAGTTTGACTTTTGTCATTCGTTGTAAATATAGTTTCTGGACAGTGCAAAGTTTGTCCTTCATTGTAATATCTGAAACAATAGGGACTAAACTGTAATTAGACCATCTTAAAAGATAGTCAGATGTAAATCACTCATATATATATATATAAGGAGCGAGGCTAGTATTTCTTTTAAATAATATGTTTGCAAGTATAGAACTAAATCAATACTAATTCACTAGAATTAAGAATTTTGATGTCCGAATCTTGGCATTCTGGAGTGTGTAAATATTCACGTAACTCTTCATGCTGACTAACATTAGTAACATATGGGTCTTCCTGTAATATCCACATATTTTCTATTTTGCGTATTTGTATAATTTCGGTATTTTTACAATTTTGTCGACTCGCTTGTAACCGTATGAGTATTTTGAGAATATTAAATACTGGACTTTTCATCATCCGAACTTGTTTCGGACTCGTTTTACTCGATCCCGTGTTGGATGTCACTTTTGTCACCTTTGAGTTCAATTCTCGTGATCATTGTTCGAAATTGCCGGCCGTTTTGAGGTTCCCGTAAATCCATTTCATGTTATTACGAGTATTGTGAACTTTTATTGGTATTTTAATCGGGTATCGTGTTGGTGTAATATCTGAAATTTCTACTACTGTTGTTTAATATTATTTTATCCGAGTCATATTGTATAGCGTGGAATCTGTACAGTATGGATAAAATAAATGAAGGATTAAGAGATCTGTATTGGTATAATTGACGTACTTAGTCGACAATTGCATTTGAGGATACAGTACGTCGTGTATACGTATCCAGTATGTCGAGACGTTGGACAAGGATAGCTGAAAATGTCTAAGTGTAGCATTATTAGCGTACGCTAATATACATGCCTAGCGCACGCTATCGTGCAGGCATAGCGCACGCTAATAGTAAAGGATAACGCACGCTAGTACAGACTAGATCAGAGGGAATCTACGTGTGGACCCGGTCACTTTCGGCGCATGTGCCGACGAGGTCAACGGATGTTTGTTGTGAAGGGTTAGCGCACGCTAATGCATATTGTTAGCGCACGCTAACATCAGATCGGTCCAAAGGGAATCTTATCCTTGTTGAAGTTGTCGGCGTGTGGACCCGTCTTTGGAGCATATAGAAAAACGAGTCAACTATGAGTAGCGCATGCTATGATCATACACTAGCGTACGCTAAAAAATAGAAGATTACGTACGCTATTGCATGGGCATTACGTACGTAACTCATTGTATGCAGTAAGGCAGTAGCCTCTGGACTGCGATAGCGCGTGCTAACAAAGATAGTTAGCGCACGCTAATAATAGTGAGTATATATATGTGCAGTTGGCCATTATTCTTCATTTCGTCCATTCTCTCCTTGCAAACGATGGAGAGGGTTCTTAGAGAGATGTCTGAAGTTCCAAACACTGGATTGTGGTGGAGTTAATCATCCATAACAATATTAAGCTTGGAATCGATTGGAAACGGATTCAAACTTGGGATTTAATCAACTCCTTCAAAAAGGTAATCACTCTTCATCTTTGAATTTCATTTTGGATTGAATGTTGATATTCTTGAGTTGATTATTATATAAACAAGTTGACAAGCATGATGATGAGATGGATTACCGGAGTATGACGATATTAATATGATTTGGGTGATTTGAATTGTGCAGTTCATTTTCTTGAGATAAGCTGGTTAATCCTCCTTCTCCTTTGTGGATGTTGATGTCATTGATGATGATTAATCTCTGTAATGTGAGGTTAGGGAAGTGTTGTTAGGATTCTTGGTGTTTATGATGTTGATATTTGAGGAAGAAGATGATATGTGAATCTATGAATTGGATTAAGAGTTGGATGATTACCTATATGTTAAAGGATATCGGATTTCATTGTTTTGATAGCTATGAACATGGTTTCGAATCACTTAGTGTTCTTGATAATCACCCTATGTTGATCGGAATCTAAAAAACATGCATCTGTACAGCATTAGCGCACGCTAAGCTTACGGGCTAGCACACGCTAACGGGAGCTACTTAGTGCACGCTACGTTATGCGTTTAACGTGCGCTAAGTAGGCAGACAGTGCAGTATTTTCGTGTTGTGGTTGTGAATTTGTACTGGTTTGAGTTGGATTGTTCATACTTATGTTTAACCGAGATGTCGTAGAACCGTTGGGTTTGTGGATTGGTTATGTCGGTTATTGATTGTTATCGGATTGTTGTTTATTGATTATTGCCATAGGTTGTGGTAAGTGATCGGTGATTAGAACCATGCTTTGCGGTCGTATTCGAGAATGTTCGTAGATTGCATTGATCAGGGCCGAGGGACTTGTAGATGACGGCAATGGATTTGGTAACGACTTCATCGGTATCGAGGCAAGTTATTACTTGCTCAGTTATAATTTTTAATGAATGGTTTCAGTTTCATTTCGTTTATAATGCATATAGCAATGATTATATGTTGTTTTCCGATTCTGGAAGTTAAATCGTACTGTATATGATTTATTTTGGTTACTGGAATATTCGGGTATTGAGGTTACATTATGGTAAAGACGAGGATATGAGTATCTATTGTTCATTGTAAGTTTGGATCGCCGAGCATTGAGGATAATTGCTGGTGATGATTTGACATCGAGATTGCTCCTGAAGGACTCGGGACAAGTATCTTAGTTTGATTGGGTTTAGTGTTAATGATGTTGATCATGCAGGTTTTCATTCATGTTGCTGAACATGAAGTCGTCCTAGTTGTTTCATCATAATGTCGTTCATGTTTTGATTCATATGTTGTTCATGTTGATGAACATATTGAGTTGCAAACGTGTATGCATAATTGTAATATCCGGGGGTAATTTTTTTTCGTGTTACTGTTGATTTGTACGTATTCATTTGGAATTGTACAAGTGTTGTTGTTTTGGACTGATACAATGTATATTGTATTGAAATATTTCGGGATCAGAATATTTATACTTGTCGTTGGGTTGGTTTCGTCGTTTGAATGTTGGTTGGAGAGTTTGGATTTTTGGCTAAGTTCATAGCCATAGCATACGCTACGGGTGTAGCATTACATATGCTAGCGTGTTTCTATTACGTACGTTATGCCCGTAAGGTAACGTACGCAATGCTTGGTAGGTGGTAGGAACCTTCCTCGTAGTCACTTTCGGCCGGTGGGTCCCGAGCATCTTTCGATCGGATCTCACTATTGCAGTCAACGGACCCTTACGTACGTTAAGAGGTGAGCTCTACGTACGTAATGCAGGTCTTGTTAACGTACGTAATAAGTTTTTGTTTACGTACGTTAAGGCCTTCGTATTTTAGTTCAGTTAGTTCTGGATTTAGCTTTACGTATGTTAATGTTTTTACATAGCGTACGTAAAGGCCCTTACGTACGTTAGCATGGTCATATAACGTACGTAATGGACTTGTCAGTCTATTTATCTTGGTTTCGTATTTCATTTCCTCACGAACCAAAACACATTTTCTCTCCCTAGAATCGTCCGTTTGGACTTGTTATTGATGCTTAGCCCCTTCCAACTCGATCTTGATCATCCTAGCTTGGATTGAAGCTTGAAGTTGGAAGCTTGTTGGTGCTCCTTTGGTGTTTGGAGGGTTCTTCTTGTTCTTATTTCGTAAGTTCCCTCAATCTCTTGTGATTTTCGAGTTTGTTGTTGTTGTTGTTTTCTTCGGGTATTGTTTGATTGATGGAGTATATCATGATTCTTCATAGTTTTGATAAACTTTTGATGAAGAACATGATGGTATTGCTTGAGTTGGATTATGTTCTTGATGTTTTAGATTGTTTGGAGGTTTTAATCATGTCTAGGAAGGATTATGTTAACATTGTTATATGATTAACATAGTCTTGAGATGATTATTGTTGGTGGTGGTGTTCTTGAAAGATTATAACCATTTTAGTAAGGATTTATGATGATTTAAGGGGTGATTATCATAATTTGGAAATGGTTGAGTGAATCTTGTTGTTCAATCCGAATTCATGAGGTTATGATGAAGGATTTTTGTTTAGACATCATGTTTGTTGGAATGATGATGTTCTTGAGGTGATTGTGATGATGTTCATGATATTATCATTGTAGGAGAACCAATTTGACGATGATAGTGATATTGTCATTTTGGAGATGTTCGTTTTGATGATTGTTCTTAAGTGAATCTTGTTGAATGGATTTCACAAGTGTTAAGAATGTAATGATCATGTTAATTCATCATCGAGGTGTTGGAGGATGTTAGAATTCATAATTGAGAACTATGATATTCGTTCATACGGTGTGATCGATTCGTGTTTGAATCGGGCTTTGTCCTTGTCGTTGTTTTCTATTGATTTTGTGTTTTTGAATGAATCGTTTTCATTCAAGGTTGTTCGAGCGTTTATGATCATCGGGAGGCACCGTTCGTCGTTTCGTGCCAGGACGTTGATCGTGGAAGGACTTTATCGCCTTCGGTTTGTGGCAAGTTTTATACTTGTACTGGTCAATGAGATTAAGGTTATTATATATGTGTATGAATGTGTTGTGTCATTTCGAGATATAGTCTCTTCGTGATTTATTGATATTTGGGGATTGTTTGATGCAATACCCTTCGGTGATTATGTCAGATGTGATTGTTATTCGTTAACGGCCGATTTAAGGCATTGAGATTCTTGTTGTCGATAGCTGGTTCGCGGTATCGATGTATCGATTATTATTGTTGACGTTAATGTCGTCTTGAGGCATCGTTGGATCATTGTTAACGAATTGGTATTGTGGCTAATAATGTTGTACTGGCCGATTGAAAGGAGTTTGACATATTCGTTATCATCTCTATTTCGGTAGCCGGTTTAAGGCGCCGGGACATCTATTCTAAACGTATCATTGTGTATCGATTGACCGTTCTAAGGTAATCGAGGTATTTAATTGGGATTATCGAAGATAATTCCCATCCGTTGTATCATTGGTTATCGATTAACCGTTCTAAGGTAATCGATGTATTTAATTGGGATTATCGAAGATAATTCCCATCCGTTGTACCATTGGTTATCGATTAACCGTTCTAAGGTAATCGACGTATTTAATTGGGATTGACAAAGATAATTCCCATATGTGGTGTCATCGTTATCGATTGACCGCTCTAAGGTAATCGACGTATTGAATTGGGATTAGTGAAGATGATTTCCATCCATTGTATCGTTGTTATCGATCGGTTGTTCTAAGTTAATCGATGTATTGATTTGGGACTGTCAAGGATAGTTTCCACTCGTTGAGTTGTTGTGATCAATTGGCCATTCCAAGGCAGTCGAGGTATTTGAATTGGGACCGCCGTGGACGGTGCCCATCCGTGAATTATTGTTGTCGTGTTGGCCGACTCAAGGCAGCACGCTATTATTCTTGGGAATTTGGTAATCTTGGGAGCGTTACTGTTGTGATTAATTGTGTTTTGGAGGCTAGCCTCGGCTAGTGCTCGATGGGTAAGCTTGGGGCTTGTGTAATATCCGCATTTTTTCTTCTTTTCTGATATTCCTGTTTTAGTGTATTTTCATTTTTGTTATAGCTCGCTTGTAACCATGTCGACATTTTGAATCTATGTTATTCTTGGAGTTTCTCCATCGGGGATGATCTTGGTGATGTTTTGATATTATTCCGTTTTATGTCATGTATTATGGCACGGACGTTCGATTCTCGTAGAACACATTCGCTTTTCTAATTCCTTTGGTTTCACGAGTTCGTATAGTTGAGTTGTTCGTATCGTGAGTTTCGGTTTGTTAATCCGACGTCATATCGCGGTTTTGTGAACGTTTGGGCCATTTCGTAATTTTCCTAAGTTTAGGGTATTCTTGTTATCTTTGTTGTTCCTGAACCTTCGGACATTCGGAATCACGTTTCATCGTAACGTTTTGATTTCTCACTTAAATCCGTGGGGAGTGTATCCGGTGGTCATGGATACACCTTGTTATTTTCTCTTTTCGATCGTCTCCTCGTCGAGCAGTGTTTCAGACTGGCCTGCTGTCATAGGCCATGTTATGGCCGTAAGCCGTATATGTTATGGCCGTAATAATCGAGAGTTACGGCCATAAGCTTCCTTCATACGGTCGTAACAAGGCTTCGTTTCTTACCCCTCTAGTCCAGTTCCGAGATACGGGCGTATCATGCCCGAGTTACGGCCGTAAGTAACGATACGGCCGTAATGGTATTCTTGATACGGCCATATGTGTCATTCGTCAATTTTGCCCAGTTCTTTCCATAGGCCAGTTACGGCCGTAAGAGAGAGTCGGGTGACGGCCGTAATGTTCCTGTGTTACGGCCGTATGTGGGGTGTGTTACGGCCATAACACCTGCCAGTATATAAACTGGCAGCGGCCCAGTTTTTCCTCATTTCTCACTTCTCTCTTTCCTTTTCGCGACGGGAGCGACGACTGAGGCTAGGGTTCGTTCGATTTCGATCCAAACTCCATTGTAAGGGCATATTCAAGTATCATACCATCCACCTATCACTAATCATCCATCGTTCATCTTCGAATCAAGGTAAAATCTCTTATAACCTACCTTGGAGGATTTGGGGGTTTTCGGGTGTAATGCTCGTTTTGCTTCGTGTTATTGATTAATCCTTGTTGATTATGATTAGTCTCGTCATTGTCCTTGTTCTCCTACGAACTCATGGTGTATTTTGTGATATTTACATAATCGAGAGGGTTTGGTTACGATCCGCCCTCGTCGTTGCTTGATACGAATACACATAAATCGTAGGCGGGTTTTCGGGTGTTTTCCAATTCCGTATTTAGTTAGAATTGGTGGTGATTGTGTTCTTCGTATCATTAGGTTCGTGATTATCGGCTCCTAACGGTCGTCGGTGTTTTCCTTCCGTTCGTTGCGCCGTCTCTTATTCAAGGCAAGTATTTTTGGAAACCTTTATGCTTAACGTGAAATGGTAATGTATATTGTGTGTGATTTGCTCACCTCGGGAGGGTCCGACGGGATCACGGAGGGAATCTATGGCTTCGTCCTGGATTCATGAGTTTGTTTCGCTAGCCAGCTCGGGAGGGTCCTTAGAGGCCTCGAGTGGGATTCGTGGCTTCGTCCCGGTCCTAGGTGACGTGTGGTGCTTGATTTGTTTTATGAATGTGGCCAGCTCGGGAGGGTCCTTAGAGGCCTCGAGTGGGATTCGTGGCTTTGTCCCGGTCCTAGGCGAATTAATTGTGACTGTTTGTTTCCGGAAAAGACATGTCTAGTTTTGGTTTTTGAACGATATTGGTGCATTTACTATGAAATGTGTAAGCGTTTGGTTTGCCTTGATTACTTGTACTAGCGTAATTTCTAACCCCTTTGGGGACCCGTTTTGGGGAAATTCTTG
This sequence comes from Orobanche coerulescens, assembly GCA_033398695.1. Classification (NCBI taxonomy): domain Eukaryota; kingdom Viridiplantae; phylum Streptophyta; class Magnoliopsida; order Lamiales; family Orobanchaceae; genus Orobanche; species Orobanche coerulescens. The sequence goes on along the minus strand of CM065809.1, from coordinate 152,907,883 downwards.
TTATGGATTTCAGGTTATGGTCATCTGGACGAGCGGGCACCGGGACAGTACGAGGACGTTGGCCAGGGTCGTTGACATGTGCATTTGGGTCCTTTTTCTTCTTTAGTCCATTTCGATTTGGTTGTTTTCACAATTATAAACTTATAGATTGTACTCGCGAGTACTTAGGCTTTTCTTTTCAAACTCCGTATTGTATTACTTTAAAATTGTTACATTGTTGGTTTATGCTTATTTCGCCAATTGCTCCGGGCGTATCTTTTTATGTCATATCATTTAAATGTGTGTTCTCGCTAACCGAGATGGTTAGCCGAGTAGAGTTTTCTTGTTTGTAGCCTGGTGGGTCCCATGTAGGGGTCCACGGCGCTGTAATATACTCTGAATATCTTGGGGTGTTACAGAAAATGGTATCGGAGCACTAGGTTTATGGATACCTAGGCTTGTTGGTTATTTGGGTCTAGTCATGTTTTGTTTTACACATTGTCACACCGCTGCCAGCATCTCGGTACTTCCAGTGCTCGTAAGTTTTCTTACTCGGTCCTTTGCTTTCTTATATTGTATTTCCGCTTTTCGAATTGTAGTTGCTTTTTCCTCCCTTACTCATCATCAATATACTTCTGTTATCTCTTAACACCAGTATGGATGCCGTAGGGAACCGTGGTCGTGGTCGTGGTCGTGGTCGTGGACGCGGCCGAGGACGTGGGGCAGCCGGTGGGGCGGCCACGTCGCATTCTTCGAGGCAGCGATGCGGTGACCGTCACAGTCATGCTTCTTCTCAGGAGCGTGCCGACCTTGGTATTGCGGCCGTTATGCAGCAAATGGTTAACCAAATGGCGGCTATAGCTCAGGTGGTCCAGAACCCCGATCAGGCCCATGCTAATCGGGGCGGAGCGGATCGCTGGCTTCAGGATGTCATCAAGATGCATCCTCCTCAGTTCGGGGCTTGGACCCGATCGGGTAGGAAGGGTGGATCAAAGAGATATCTAAAGTCTTCGTTGCCACCAATCGTCCCAGGGACCGCAAGGTCCCTGTGCCCGATACTTTCTCCTTTGGGGACGCTATGGATTGGTGGGAAGCCGTAGGGCCCAAAGATCATGTTGCTTCGTGGGCCGAATTTCAAGAATTGATAGAGACCGAATATTGCCGTGGCGGTCGGCAGCTCGGTACATGCTTTCTATGATGCCCAACCACGGGATATCCCGTATCTCAAGCCATTGCCGATTTTAACAAGGAATTGGGCTATGTGAAGACCCAAGTTGTCGAAGAGAGCGACAAAATTTTTCATTTTCGGGAGGATGAAGTCTGTCCATTCGGGACTATATGCGGACTCGTTTGCACTACTTTGAAGGATTATCGAGTCGAGCTCTTGCTTATGATATGTCCGTGACGGCTAGTGATGTGGCTCGTGAGAGCAAGAAGAAGAAGTCGGTAGGAAATTTTTCTGGTCCCAAGGTGGAGGCCATCGAAATCTCGGCTGTAAACATTTCTACGGGTAGTTCGGCTCGTTTCTCTGGGAGTTTCGAAATGCCGCGGAACCTTCGTCAGGGACCCCAGATGCTTTAACTGTGGCAAGCAGGCCACGTGAACCGGGATTGTCTTCGTCCGCCCCTTGACTTGTCATACTTGTGGTCGATCGGGCCACAAAGCTTCTTTGCGAAGCTCGGAGCGGTTTCGCGGCGCCCGTTCTTCTCACCCAGCACCTATGGAGCCGAGTGTGAACCAGGGCTCATTCGCTGCGCCGCCACCGCCCAGTGCCGGCCGAGGTAGGGGTCGGGGTCAGCCCGCTAGAGGGGGAGCTTCCAGTGTCGGCTCTGCCCAGCCGCGTATCTATGAGATGAGGAGGGCCGATGATCCAGCAGCTACTGTAGCGACAGGTACCGCTCATATCCATTCTCATCCTGTCAGTGTGCTTTTTGATTCGGGTGCTACGCATTCATTCATTTCTCTAGAGTGTGTACGCCGTTTGAGTCTCAACTGCTTGTCACCTTGCGAGCCTTTCATCGTTAAACTTCCTAGCGGTGATAGAATTGTAGGTGATCGAGAAGTCCGGGACTGTTCTGTGTCTATTTGTGAGAGGGCTTGGCTCTCTAATCTTATTGTTGTAGGTATCGAGGGTGAGGATTTGATTCTCGGGGATGATTGGCTCGAGCGGCATGGTGCGATCATGAACTACCGCACGAGGATCATTACCATGCTAGCCGAAGACGGCACCGAACATTCTTTCGCGGGGCGAAAGAGAAACCAGAAGTTCGTTATTAACGCCTTGAAGGCGATGAAACTCCTGCGAAAGGGGTGTACTGGTTATTGGTGTTACGCCTTGAAGGCTGATAATGATGGGGTCGAGCTTTCGTCGATTCCAGTCGTTAGTGGGTTTCCTGATGTATTTCCTGACGAGTTATCGGGATTGCCACCAGATCGTGAGGTCGAGTTTGCTATAGAGTTAGAGCCAGGCGCGGCTCCTATTTCGAAGGCGCCGTATCGCATGGCACCTTTAGAGATGTCAGATTTGAAGAAGCAGCTGATTGAGCTTCTTGAGTCGGGGTATGTTCAACCGAGCGCCTCGCCCTGGGGCGCACCGGTCCTGTTTGTGCGGAAGAAGGATGGTTCACTACGTTTGTGTATCGACTATCGCGAACTAAATAAGGTGACCATCAAGAACAAGTACCCTTTGCCGAGAATTGATGACTTGTTCGACCAGTTGCAGGGAGCTGCAGTATTCTCGAAGATTGATTTGAAATCGGGGTACTATCAGCTTCGGGTGAGGGAGTCCGATGTGCCGAAAACAGCTTTTCGGATGAGATACGGACATTATGAGTTTGTAGTCATGCCTTTCGGATTAACTAATGCGCCGGCGGTGTTCATGCAGTTGATGAACAAAGTCTTTATCGAGTATTTGGATAAGTGTGTCGTCGTTTTCATTGACGATATTCTTATTTATTCGAAGAACGAGGAAGAACATGCCCATCATTTGCGAGTAGTATTAGACATCTTGAGGACCGAGCAACTCTATGCGAAGTTCTCGAAATGTGAGTTCTGGGTGAAGGAAGTGATGTTTCTAGGTCACGTGATTTCAGCCGAGGGGGTTCGTGTGGATCCACAGAAGATAGAGGCAGTATTGGATTGGGCACCGCCCAAGAATGTGAAGGAGATTCGTAGTTTCTTGGGTTTGGCTGGATACTACCGTAGGTTCGTCGAGGGTTTCTCGAAACTGGCTCGACCACTTACACAGTTGCTCCATAAGTCCGAGAAGTTCGTCTGGAATGACGAGAGGCAGTCGAGTTTTGAGGAGCTGAAGAGGCGTTTGACTTCAGCCCCGGTTTTGGCGTTGCCGTGCGGCAACGAGGGTTTTGTTGTTTATAGTGATGCTTCGGGTCAGGGTCTTGGGTGCGTATTGATGCAGCACGGCAAGACCATTGGCTATGCATCGAGACAGTTGAGGCCGTATGAGCTTAACTACCCAACTCATGATTTGGAGTTAGCGGCAGTTGTTTTTGCACTCAAGATTTGGCGTCACTACCTTTTCGGCTCTGCATGTCAGATTTTTACCGATCATAAAAGTCTGAAATACATATTTACTCAGCGAGAGTTGAATATGAGGCAGAGGAGGTGGTTAGAGCTGATCAAGGATTATGAACTCGAAATCCTTTATCATCCGGGCAAGGCGAACGTCGTGGCCGACGCCTTGAGTCGGAAACCGGTTGTGTTGCGAACGCTTGAGATCCTTACATCTCAGTCTGAGCTTCGGCGGGCTTTGATCGAGCTAGATATTGAGGTTTTGTTGCCTGGAGCTGTCGGGCGACTTTGTGCTTTAGAGATTTCGTCGTCTTTGATCGATGAAATTAAGCTGAAGCAGTTGGAGGATCCGATGATTACTCAAATCCGAGAGAACATTCTTAAGGGAAAGTCTCGTGGCTTTGTGATTCATGAGGATGGTGTTCTGAGATTCCAGATTCGGCTTTGTGTACCGAACGACTTAGAGTTGAGACAGAGTATTCTGAGCGAGGCCCATGCTACACCTTACTCCGTTCATCCTGGTTCGAGTAAGATGTACAAGGGCCTGAGGAGGAATTTCTGGTGGAATGATATGAAGGAGGAGGTCGCGCGGTTTGTAGCGAAATGTTTGACTTGTCAGCAGGTCAAAATCGAGCATCAGCCGATCTGGTTATCAGTCACTTCGCTCCTAATTGAAATGGGAAGATATATCGATGGATTTCATTACGAGTTTGCCGAGATCGAGATCGGGCATGAATATGATTTGGGTGATTGTTGATCGTCTGACCAAGTCGGCACATTTTCTGGGCATCAAGGACACTTGGGGCCCGGAGAAGTTGGCTCGTATATTTATCGCGCAGATTGTGAGGCTTCACGGTACTCCGAAGTCTATTGTTTCGGATCGTGATGGCCGTTTTGTATCACACTTTTGGCAGGCGGTGCATAAGGCGTTGGGTACTCGTTTGCGTCTGAGTACCTCTTTTCATCCCCAGTCAGATGGGCAGTCGGAGCGCACCATCCAGACATTTGAGGATATGTTACGTGCTTGTGCTCTCGATTGGAGCAATGACTGGGGGGAGCATTTGCCATTGATCGAATTCACGTACAACAACAGTTGGCACGTGTCGATTCGGATGGCACCGTACGAGGCGCTTTATGGGCGGCGATGTCGATCGCCGATTTGTTGGAATGAGGCGTCCGATTTGGTCGGGACCGAGCCGGATGTTGTTTTAGAGACGAGGCGGAAGATAGACTTAATTCGGGAACGGATGTTGACTGCCCAGAGTCGACAGAAGTCATATGCCGATGTCCGTCGTCGACCTTTAGAATTCGAGGTGGGAGACCACGTTTTGCTGAAGGTGTCGCCGACAAGAGGAGTTTTCCGTTTCGGGAAGAAGGGGAAGCTGAGTCCGAGATTTATTTGACCCTTCGAGATTCTCGAGAGAGTCGGTGAGTTAGCATACCGTTTGGCGGTACCTCCGGCCTTGAGTCGCGTGCATGGTGTTTTCCATGTTTCCTAGCTAAGGAAATATGTCCCGGATCCTAGTCATATTATCGACTATAGTGAGATCGATATTGCCGAGGACTTTACCTTCGAGGAGCGTCCCTTGAAGATTTTAGAGCACCGTGATAAACGACTAAGGCATAAAACCATTCCCTTGGTCAAGGTGCAGTAGTCGAGGCATGGTGTCGAGGAGGCGACCTGGGAAACCGAGGATAGCATGCGTGCTAGATATCCCGAGTTGTTTGTTTCTTAAGTTTCGGGACGAAACTTATTTCTAGAGGGGTAGAATGTAATATCCGCATTTTTCCTTCTTTTCTGATATTCCTGTTTTAGTGTATTTTCATTTTTGTTATAGCTCGCTTGTAACCATGTCGACATTTTGAATCTATGTTATTCTTGGAGTTTCTCCATCGGGGATGATCTTGGTGATGTTTTGATATTATTCCGTTTTATGTCATGTATTATGGCACGGACGTTCGATTCTCGTAGAACACGTTCGCTTTTCTAATTCCTTTGGTTTCACGAGTTCGTATAGTTGAGTTGTTCGTATCGTGAGTTTCGGTTTGTTAATCCGACGTCATATCGCGGTTTTGTGAACGTTTGGGCCATTTCGTAATTTTCCTAAGTTTAGGGTATTCTTGTTATCTTTGTTGTTCCTGAACCTTCGGACATTTGGAATCACGTTTCATCGTAACGTTTTTATTTCTCACTTAAATCCGTGGGGAGTGTATCCGGTGGTCATGGATACACCTTGTTATTTTCTCTTTTCGATCGTCTCCTCGTCGAGCAGTGTTTCAGACTGGCCTGCTGTCATAGGCCATGTTACGGCCGTAAGCCGTATATGTTACGGCCGTAATAATCGAGAGTTACGGTCGTAAGCTTCCTTCATACGGCCGTAACAAGGCTTCGTTTCTTACCCCTCTAGTCCAGTTCCGAGATACGGGCGTATCATGCCCGAGTTACGACCGTAAGTAACGATACGACCGTAATGGTATTCTTGATACGGCCGTATGTGTCGTTCGTCAATTTTGCCCAGTTCTTTCCAGAGGCCAGTTACGTCCGTAAGAGAGTCGGGTTACGGCCGTAATGTTCCTGTGTTACGGCCGTATGTGGGGTGTGTTACGGCCGTAACACCTGCCAGTATATAAACTGGCAGCGGCCCAGTTTTTCCTCATTTCTCACTTCTCTCTTTCCTTTTCGCGACGGGAGCGACGACTGAGGCTAGGGTTCGTCCGATTTCGATCCAAACTCCATTGTAAGGGCATATTCAAGTATCATACCATCCACCTATCACTAATCATCCATCGTTCATCTTCGAATCAAGGTAAAATCTCTTATAACCTACCTTGGAGGATTTGGGGGTTTTCGGGTGTAATGCTCGTTTTGCTTCGTGTTGTTGATTAATCCTTGTTGATTATGATTAGTCTCGTCATTGTCCTTGTTCTCCTACGAACTCATGGTGTATTTCGTGATATTTACATAATCGAGAGGGTTTGGTTACGATCCGCCCTCGTCGTTGCTTGATACGAATACACATAAATCGTAGGCGAGTTTTCGGGTGTTTTCCAATTCCGTATTTAGTTAGAATTGGTGGTGATTGTGTTCTTCGTATCGTTAGGTTCGTGATTATCGGCTCCTAACGGTCGTCGGTGTTTTCCTTCCGTTCGTTGCGCCGTCTCTTATTCAAGGCAAGTATTTTTGGAAACCTTTATGCTTAACGTGAAATGGTAATGTATATTGTGTGTGATTTGCTCACCTCGGGAGGATCCGACGGGATCACGGAGGGAATCTATGGCTTCGTCCTGGATTCATGAGTTTGTTTCGCTAGCCAGCTCGGGAGGGTCCTTAGAGGCCTCGAGTGGGATTCGTGGCTTCGTCCCGGTCCTAGGTGACGTGTGGTGCTTGATTTGTTTCATGAATGTGGCCATTTCGGGAGGGTCCTTAGAGGCCTCGAGTGGGATTCGTGGCTTCGTCCCGGTCCTAGGCAAATTAATTGTGACTGTTTGTTTCCGGAAAAGACATGTCTAGTTTTGGTTTTTGAACGATATTGGTGCATTTACTATGAAATGTGTAAGCGTTTGGTTTGCCTTGATTACTTGTACTAGCGTAATTGCTAACCCCTTTGGGGACCCGTTTTGGGGAAATTCTTGTTATGGATTTCAGGTTATGGTCATCCGGACGAGCGGGCACCAGGACAGTACGAGGACGTTGGCCAGGGTCGTTGACATGTGCATTTGGGTCCTTTTTCTTCTTTTGTCCATTTCGATTTGGTTGTTTTCACAATTATAAACTTATAGATTGTAATCGCGAGTACTTAGGCTTTTCTTTTCAAACTCCGTATTGTATTACTTTAAAATTTTTACATTGTTGGTTTATGCTTATTTCGCCAATTGCTCCGGGCATATCTTTTTATGTCATATAATTTAAATGTGTGTTCTCGCTAACCGAGATGGTTAGCCGAGTAGAGTTTTCTTGTTTGTAGCCTGGTGGGTCCCATGTAGGGGTCCACGGCGCTGTAATATACTCTGAATATCTTGGGGTGTTACAGCTTGAACCTTCACGGTTGGTTTCCCAACACCTACAGTTCAGTAGGTCATGGTCATGTTAATGATCTCATTATGGGTAAGCTTGGGGCTTGAACCTTCGCAGTTGGTTTCCCAACACCTACAGTTCAGTAGGTCACGGTCATGTTAATGATCTCATTATGGGTAAGCTTGGGGCTTGAACCTTCGCGGTTGGTTTCCCAACACCTACAGTTCAGTAGGTCACGGTCACTGGGTGATCTCATTATGGGTAAGCGTGGGGCTTGAACCTTCGCGGTTGGTTTTCCAACACCTGCAACTCAGCAGGTCACGGTCATTGGATGATCTCATTGTGATACGGCTTCGTGCTGTGGCTTCGGCCCTCATTGATACAGCTTCGGGCTGTTTTGGCCTCGAGCCACTGTGGTGATTGACAGCTTCGGCTGAGTGACATCCAGGGTATTGTGATGATATACAGCTTCGGGATGTTCGGCTTTCAGGCCATTGTGATGTATCAGTATTTCTGTTGGAGCCTTCGGGCATTGTGATTCGTATCTATTTCAGTGTTGGCTTGGTTTACCTTCGGGTGATGTATTGTTGTGTTCTGTGTTGATGATTCGCCGTTGGGCACTTGTGTTCTAACCTGTTGAGCATGTATTGATCGTATGCCGTGGGCATAGTATTTCACGAATGCTCGATTCTCACTTTGGTTTGTGAGCATATCGTATTACCATTACTATACTATTCATTCTGCCCTTTGGATGCATATCATGTTGTACATGTATTTGATATTCATTATCTGGATGACTGACCCCGTGTGGGCGGAACATGTTTTCATGTTTTAGGTGTTTGCGAGGAGAGAGTTGAGACACAGGGGCATGACGATGGCGACGAGGCATTCGAGCGATACTAGTCCGAGATGTTTTGGTGTTCATGTCGGTCAGACAGTTTGGAGTACTCCAGTTTTGTCAGTTATTGTCATTTTGTATTATCCGAGCAAGGCTCGTGGATGTCATTGTATTTTATTTAGGCCATGTAGGCCCACTTTTGTCGTTGAAATTCCATATCGGAATATTATGTTGGATGTCAGTATAGGGATTGTGATTCCCCTTTTTGTCAGTTAGTTGTATTTTGGTCGTGTTAACCTGGTGGATCTCCTGGTGTGGGGTCCACGACACTGTAATGACCCAATGGGATTTGGGGGTGTTACAGAAGATGGTATCAGAGAATTGGGTTGTGAGATACCCTGATATGTGAAGTTATGTGGCTCTACCAATGCGGTAGTAGTGGGGCTGTCAGGTTATGACAACCTGGGCAGTCGGGTTTTGTGAGTCGTGATAGTTGGACGACTGTATGTGTCATTTTTTTCATCGAGTCATCGTCAGTGAAGACTAGTATCGCAAGACCTCGAAGCTTCGTATGACCTATGTAAGGACTCGATTCTCTTGTATGTTCATATATTCGTTATGCCATTGATTATACATATTTTGTTGAAACCTGTATGTAACATTGTGTTACGACCCATTCATGATTAATTGCTTTGGAGCGTGTCGGCTCAGTATTGGCTATAATTAGCATGTTCGAAGCAATTGTTTATTTGTTGAGTATGTATACTCGTGTTTGGCTATTGACATAGCATTGTGGATTGGCCGTTGAGGCATATTTGAGCTTTGTTCATGATCAAGCGTTATTCTTTCAGTATGGAAAGAGGAAATCGAGGACGTGGCAGAGGGGGTAAAGGCTGCAGAGCAGGCCGAAACCCAGAACCTCATGATTATGCGCGTGCGGATGCCGAGATGGATCAGAATTCGGCCGGAGATGTGACTTATGCGACCGGTTCCCCTTCAAAACATCATACTCGAGGAGTCAACCAGATTAAGAGTGTTCACATCGACCCTTACTTGATTATGAGGGGCATGATGGCCCAGATGACTCAAATGACGCAGATAATGGAGACCATGCAGACCTCAGTGGTTCGTGGTCCACCGCAGCAGGAATCCCAGGTGCTGTTTCATGGACAGGATGGGAGAGTGAGTCGAATTATCGGCGATATCACTCGTCAGAGGCCGCCTACTTTTGAGGGTTCGTCGGAACCAGCTGATATTGTTCATTGGCTTGAACATTTTGATAAACTCTTCGACATGGTTCAGTGTCCGGAAGAGAGTAAGGTGGCAGTGGCGGCTTACTATTTGAGTAAGGGTGCTTATTCGTGGTGGCTTTCCGTGAAACCCACCGATCGTGACTGCATTTGGGGCGAATTCAAGACTCTCATGTTAGAGAGGTATTATCCGGCTCCACTTCGTGAAGCCAAGCTGTCAGAGGTTTTGAACCCCGAATCCATCGAGGACGAGGGTGTTATTGTTATCGCTGAGAGGTTTCAAGGACTTCTTCATTTTGCTTCTTCTGTTATCCGTACTGAGGCAGATAAGATTAAGTATTTTAGCAATAGGCTAAATCCGTAGTTGAGGATGCAGTTGTTCAACCATAATTGTAATTCACTTGGTGAATTCATCGAGAAGGCTCTTAGAGCAGAGCTTTTGATCAAGGAGCTTGCTCGGAAGAACCCTTCAGTTTCTTCTGGTGAGAGGACTAGGATGCCGATTCGTTCAGAGGGACACCGGGCCCCGACTTCCAAGAGGTCACCTTCTAGTCGTCTTCGTGCTGGGAAATCATCTTCTTCTCATACGACGAGTTCGACTGTTGTTTGCTTTAACTGTGAAACAATAGGACATCGCAGTACTCGGTGCTTGATGCAGTCTATTGCTTGTTTTCTGTGTGGGAGGCAGGGACACCTTCAGAAATATTGCAGGGGTTCTAGTGCCAGTAGATCTCAAGGGAGCTCACGGTCCTCGAGAGATTTTGTTGCTTCAGTCCGTACTCCATCCAATGGGTCATATCGGGCTTCGGGAGCCAGAGGTATGGACACTCAAGGAGGAGCGGCAAGCTCAGATTTGGGTCTTCCTCGAGTCGATGAGATCGAGGAGTTTGATGACCTGGAGGGTGTTGATTTCGGATACATTTGAGATGTAACCTTGATTTGTCTTTCTTTTGTTTTTCGGACTGATGTTTGACTCGGTCTGTATTTTAGTATTGTGGTTGCGAACCATTTATGGTTGATCTATCTTGCAATGATTGCATCTGAGAATCTTGAGATTTGAGGTCGTGTGATGTGTTTTTCCTTCCTTTTGGTGTTGTACCCAAAATTTTGTAATAATCTGGGTAATTATTCATTTTATTTCGAGGCGCCGAGTCGTGAGGACTTGAGTGTGTGGTTGATATGGTCCCGAGGACTATATGTGCGTTGTTATTTTCCTTTTGTGGCATGAGTCAGTGTTTGCTTGAGCGTTCAATACCGACGAGAACGGGGAAGTGTACACTGATGACTGTAGACATGTACAATGGGCGGCACCCGCGAGGTGTGTACGCCAGTGTTACGAGTCATGCAGTTGGTACGACTTTCTGGCTGGTCTCTAGCAGAAGAGTCATGATTCGGCTGATCTCGCAGTTGGTTGAGTGTTTTTATCTCTTGTTTTTCACCGTGTTCGGGCAAAAGAGACGCGGGGAACCGTGGGGTTGGCCCGATTAACCAGGCGAAGTGATTCGCAGTGAGAAGTATTCCTGGAGATGTTGTTTTCAGATCTTGATGGATAGTTCATACTCATGCTGTGTACCCTTAGTTTCGGGGACGAAACTCTTTTTAAGGGGGGGAGTATGTAATATCCGGGGGTAATTTTTTTTTCTTGTTACTGTTGATTTGTACGTATTCATTTGGAATTGTACAAGTGTTGTTGTTTTGGACTGATACAATGTATATTGTATTGGAATATTTTGGGATCGGAATATTTATACTTGTCGTCGGGTTGGTTTCGTCGTTTAAATGTTGGTTGGAGAGTTTGGATTTTTGGCTAAGTTCATAGCCTTAGCGTACGCTACGGGTGTAGCATTACGTACGCTAGCGTGTTTCTATTACATACGTTATGCCAGTAAGGTAACGTACGTAATGCTTGGTAGGTGGTAGGAACCTTCCTCGTAGTCACTTTCGGCCGGTGGGTCCCGAGAATCTTTCGATCGGATCTCACTATTGCAGTCAACGGACCCTTACGTACGTTAAGAGGTGAGCTCTACGTACGTAATGCAGGTCTTGTTAACGTACGTAATAAGTTTTTGTTTACGTACGTTAAGGCCTTCGTATTTTAGTTCAGTTAGTTTTGGATTTAGCTTTACGTACGTTAATGTTTTACATACCGTACGTAAAGGCCCTTACGTACATTAGCATGGGCATATAACGTACGTAATGGACTTGTCAGTCTATTTATCTTGGTTTCGTATTTCATTTCCTCACGAACCAAAACACATTTTCTCTCCCTAGAATCGTCCGTTTGGACTTGTTATTGATGCTTAGCCCCTTCCAACTCGATCTTGATCATCCTAGCTTGGATTGAAGCTTGAAGTTGGAAGCTTGTTGGTGCTCCTTTGGTGTTTGGAGGGTTCTTCTTGTTCTTCTTTCGTAAGTTCCCTCAATCTCTTGTGATTTTCGAGTTTGTTGTTGTTGTTGTTTTCTTCGGGTATTGTTTGATTGATGGAGTATATCATGATTCTTCATAGTTTTGATAAACTTTTGATGAAGAACATGATGGTATTGCTTGAGTTGGATTATGTTCTTGATGTTTTAGATTGTTTGGAGGTTTTAATCATGTCTAGGAAGGATTATGTTAAGATTGTTATATGATTAACATAGTCTTGAGATGATTATTGTTGGTGGTGGTGTTCTTGAAAGATTATAACCATTTTAGTAAGGATTTATGATAATTTAAGGGGTGATTGTCATAATTTGGAAATGGTTGAGTGAATCTTGTTGTTCAATCCGAATTCATGAGGTTATGATGAAGAATTTTTGTTTAGACATCATGTTTGTTGGAATGATGATGTTCTTGAGGTGATTGCGATGATGTTCATGATATTATCATTGTAGGAGAACCAATTTGATGATGATAGTGATATTGTCACTTTGGAGATGTTCATTTTGATGATTGTTCTTAAGTGAATCTTGTTGAATGGATTTCACAAGTGTTAGGAACGTAATGACCATGTTAATTGATCATCGAGGTGTTGGAGGATGTTAGAATTCATAGTTGAGAATTATGATATTCGTTCGTGCGGTGTGATCGATTCGTGTTTGAATCGGGCTTTGTCCTTGTCGTTGTTTTCTATTGATTTTGTGTTTTTGAATGAATCATTTTCATTCAAGGTTGTTCGAGCATTTGTGATCATCGGGAGGCACCGTTCGTCGTTTCGTGCCAGGACGTTGATCGTGGAAGGGCTTTGTAACGCCCCGATTTCGCACATACATTTATTGTGAATTATAGAAAACATGTTCAATTTTATTAAATTAATGCCCGAATAATTTATCGTTTAATTCATTTTATTTCATGATCATGCAAATTCATTTATGCCATTATTATTCATGACAAGTCATGTGATTCGTTTCGTTGTATTTCTCATTTTAATTCATTGTTTCATCTCGTCGTTTCTAGGTTCAAGTCAAGTTTTAAGCAATATTAATTGTTACCCATAAGATTTCACAACTCCATTTTAATTAATTTTAATCCATTCATTTTGGTCCGGCCTAAGCCAAACCCATTATAATATTCAGCCCAAATATTATAAGTCCAACTCCTACAATTATTTACCAAGCCCAATCCATTAACAATAATTATCCTATTAATTTTCATCCAAGCCCAACATCCTCTCCCATACACACACGATCAGAACATGGTGGAGTTTTCTGCACCTTCATTAACCTCCTTAATGGAGATAGTGGGCACGATGGGGGGACTTTTACATCATGGGGGAGTGGTTATAATCTTCCAGTATATAAAAAAACCCACAAACAACACTACATCTCCGTTTCTACAGCAAACATTCACACACCAGAAATCTCATACACAAAAATACGCAGTTGCAGCAAAACATCATTTCACAAATTACACAACAAATTCTAACACCACCAGAGCACAATCCGCAAGTAATCTTTTATTCTGTTCAATTCTCTCGATTTCACAGCAACCACACACAAAATGTCATCTTTTCTGCAAATCGGTCCTTCACGGTCTTCAAGTATCAAGCATCTCCCATCTTCAAAATTCCCCAACAAAACACACACTCACACACACATCATGAGATTTCAGAAAACCCAAAATCTGAAGCCAAAATTTAAATCGAAACCCAAACCATCTTTATAATCATAGTCAGTGAAGAAGAAACACACCTGAAAATTTCCTCGGCCACGACAAACTCCAGTCCTCATCTTCCTGCCTGCCGCTGCCGCCCCACTTTCTGCCGTTTCCAGTCGCACCACCGCCACTCAATTCCGCGGCGAGTCTACACGAGCCACAAATCTCAAGCGAACCTCCCAAATTAGGTCCTTGATTCGGGTTGAACCTGGTCGCTACTCTGATTTAGGAGGGGTTGCCTCATCATGGTTGTTTGGAATCGAGTTCCGCCGTGAGAATTGTGTGTAGAGAGAGAGAGAGAGAGTCAGGGCAGAAAGAGAAAAAAATGTTTCAGTAATGGGAAGATGAGGTTTAGATAGCCAATTTTACATTTCTTTCAATTGGGCTAATGCCCTCCTCGAGCCCAATTAATTTTTATGCTTGAATCCTTTCAGCCCATTTCATTATTTCAGAACAATCATATTTTTAATAGTGACCCCAGATTCTTTTTCAGCCTGTTTAATTCTAGCCCTCTGATAGTTAATTCTTACAGATTAATTCCAATCAGCCTTAAAACTCCTTCAATTTCAGTCCTTAAATATTTAATTCCTTCAATTTTACTTCAATCAGCTTTTCAATAATTAAAATTCAGCCTTATTTATCCGAGCCATTAAAATATTGATTGTATTCATTAATAGTAATAATTCAATGTTAGTCTATGCCTCGTATTTTATTCCCAGTTATTATATATTTACAAATTGTAATAATAGTGATTATCATTATTAATTGTAGATAATAACGAGAATTTACGGGCCTAAAATTGTCGAGTCAAGCATTTCATCACATTCAAGTCAAGAACTGCATTTTATCCAGGTGTGAGGATTTATTACGCTTTTGTTTATTTTAATTGCTTTATATATTGTCTCGTATGTGCACGTGAAATCAGTCAGAAGCACTTAAATGTGCAATCAGTCAGAAGCACTTAAATGTGCAACCAGTCAGAAGCACTTAATTGTGCAAATCAGTCAGAAACACTTAATTGTGCATAAAGCCTTCTGCCAGCCGACGGCTTAATTTATCACCATGTTGTTTATACTTGCTAATATATTTAGTAATTAACGTAGACATATTGCGTACTCTCCACACTTAGCGAGTTGGAAGCTCACCCCACTATTTTATCCTCTTTCAGGTTGAGGAGCTCGATGTGGCATGCGCTTGAGTGTGGGATGATCAAGCTGATGATCAAATATTTATTTGTTAAATGTTATTTCTCTAAGATTATATTTTTGAACAATGTTCGACTTGTTTTAATTTCACGTCGGAGTATGTTTTTATTTAATGGTGACTTGCGATTATTAAGTTCGTCTTTTTAAAATGCATTTCCGCTGCAAAATTTCTATTATTCTTCCTAAAATTTGAAGAATTATATTTTAGATAAGTGGTCGCTACAGACTTTCTCGCCTTCGGTTTGAGGCAAGTTTTATACTTGTACTGGTTAATGAGATTAATGTTATCATATATGTGTATGAATGTGTTGTATCATTCCGAGATATAGTCTCTTCGTGATTTATTGATATTTGGGAATTGTTTGATGCAATACCCTACGGTGATTATGTCAGATGTGATTGTTATTCGTTAACGGCCGATTTAAGGCATTGAGATTCTTGTTGTCGATAGCCAGTTTGTGGTATCGATGTATCGATTATTATTGTTGACATTAATGTCGTCTTGAGGCATCGTTGGATCATTGTTAACGAATTGGTATTGTGGCTAATAATGTTGTACTGGCCGATTGAAAGGCATTTGACATATTCGTTATCATCTCTATTTCGGTAGCCGGTTTAAGGCGCCGGGACATCTATTCTAAACGTATCATTGTGTATCGATTGACCGTTCTAAGGTAATCGAGGTATTTAATTGGGATTATCGAAGATAATTCCCATCCGTTGTATCATTGGTTATCGATTAACCGTTCTAAGGTAATCGATGTATTTAATTGGGATTATCGAAGATAATTCCCATCCGTTGTACCATTGGTTATCGATTAACCGTTCTAAGGTAATCGATGTATTTAATTGGGATTGACAAAGATAATTCCCATCTGTGGTGTCATCGTTATCGATTGACCGCTCTAAGGTAATCGACGTATTGACTTGGGATTAGTGAAGATGATTTCCATCCATTGTATCGTTGTTATCGATCGGTTGTTCTAAGTTAATCGATGTATTGATTTGGGACTGTCAAGGATAGTTTCCACTCGTTGAGTTGTTGTGATCAATTGGCCACTCCAAGGCAGTCGAGGTATTTGAATTGGGACCGCCGTGGACGGTGCCCATCCGTGAATTATTGTTGTCGTGTTGGCCGACTCAAGGCAGCACGCTATTATTCTTGGGAATTTGGTAATCTTGGGAGCGTTACTGTTGTGATTAATTGTGTTTTAGAGGCTAGCCTCGGCAAGTGCTCGATGGGTAAGCTTGGGGCTTGAACCTTCGCGGTTGGTTTCCCAACACCTACAGTTCAGTAGGTCATGTTCATGTTAATGATCTCATTATGGGTAAGCTTGGGGCTTGAACCTTCGCGGTTGGTTTCCCAACACCTACAGTTCAGTAGGTCACGGTCATGTTAATGATCTCATTATGGGTAAGCTTGGGGCTTGAATCTTCGCGGTTGGTTTCCCAACACCAACAGTTCAGTAGGTCGCGGTCATGTTAATGATCTCATTATGGGTAAGCTTGGGGCTTGAACCTTCGCGGTTGGTTTCCCAACACCTACAGTTCAGTAGGTCACGGTCACTGGGTGATCTCATTATGGGTAATCTTGGGGCTTGAACCTTCACGGTTGGTTTCCCAACACCTGCAACTCAGCAGGTCACGGTCATTGGATGATCTCATTGTGATACGGCTTCGTGCCGTGGCTTCGGCCCTCATTGATACTGACAGTCGCTTTTGGCCTCGCCACTGTGGTGATTGACTTACCGAGTGACATCTGTGGTATTGTGATGATATACAACTTCGGGCTGTTCGGCTTTCGGGCCATTGTGATGTATCGGTATTTCTGTTGGAGCCTTCGGGCATTGTGATTCGTATCTATTTCAGTGTTGGCTTAGTTTACCTTCGGGTGATGTATTGTTGTGTTCTGTGTTGATGATTCGCCGTTGGGCACTTGTGTTCTAACCTGTTGAGCAGGTATTAATCGTATGTCGTGGGCATAGTATTTCACGAATGCTCGATTCTCGCTTTGGTTTGTGAGCATATCGTATTACCATTACTATACTGTTCATTCTGCCCTTTGGATGCATATCATATTGTACATGTATTTGATATTCATTATCTGGATGACTGACCCCGTGGGGGCGGAATATGTTTTTATGTTTTAGGTGTTTGCAAGGAGAGAGTTTAGACACAGGGGCATGACGATGGCGACGAGGCATTCGAGCGATACTAGTCCGAGATGTTTTGGTGTTCATGCCGGTCAGACAGTTTGGAGTACTCCAGTTTTGTCAGTTATTGTCATTTTGTATTATCCGAGCAAGGCTCGTGGATGCCATTGTATTTTATTTAGGCCATGTAGGCCCACTTTTTTCGTTGAAATTCCATATCAGAATATTATGTTGGATGTCAGTATAGGGATTGTGATTTCCCTTTTTGTCACTTAGTTGTATTTTGGTCGTGTTAGCGTGGTGGATCTCCTGGTGTGGGGTCCACGGAACTATAATGACCCAATGGGATTTGTGGGTATTACAATAATTGTATTGTTTATGTTGTAAATGATCCAATGGGATCATGAGGATCTATTCTGAGGGCGCTGGATCGGATGTCCACCATGCATTGGTTCGACGGGATCATCATGGGGATCTATGCTGAGGGCGCTAGATCACAGGATAGGTTTTCCACCATGCGTTGGTCCGACGGGATCATCATGGGGATCTATGCTGAGGGCGCTAGATCGTTGGATTACCCAGTATTGTGTTGATGGAATCATGTGGATTCGCATCGTTGGTTTTATATGTGTTTTTGTGCATATGTATATTGTTGGTTATCCATCTCATGTTGATCTAGTAGGATCATCAGGGGATCTATGCTGAGGGCGCTTGATAGGACAAAAATAGTGTGCTAAAATCATTGTTAATTATAAGGTTTTAATAAATTTTATGTTGACACAATAGGTTTTTTTCCATATATTTATATTTTGGGTGCAATTTACTTCACTTGGCAATTTGTTGTTTAATTTAGGTGTTTGATGGAGTTTTTAAGCTTAAGGAATAATTTGGATCATCAAACGGACCAAGCCAAGGTGATTTGGGCTTAAATGAAGAAAATATCGCGCGACACTAGGTGGCCCAGTGTCAGTTCGCTGACCCAGTGTCAGTCCTGTTACGAAAATAATCTTACTTGGGGCCCAAGAAACGACTCAAAAATCGCCCAATCAGTTCCACAAGGCAATAAATCGGTCCATAGGCTGGAAAAAGGAATTGGAATAGATTTGGGAAGAAAGACTCCAAGGAAATTAAAACTCAAGAAGGAAGGAGTCCCAATTAAAGAAGGAAACTAAGAGATAAGGAATAATTATAAAAGGAGAGGAGGGCTGGAATTAATTTCAATCTTTGATCACCCAATTTTTACGACTGTAGCAGAAGAAGAAAAAAGAGACGTTCGAACCAAATTCTCACCGGAGCAACCGAGCCGATTCCGACGTGCGAAGAAGAAGACTGCACCGTTTGAATTTCTTTCTTCTCATGTCTATTATTAATTTGCTCTTTTCTATAGCCAACATGTTCGGCTAATTTTCTATTCTAGTTCTTAGTGAAGTTTGAAACCGTATTTAAATTATTCATGTTTTAATCCCGTAGTGTATTCTCAACTCGAATTCTCTTGAATTACTTTTGTGTTATTGAATTCACGACTATGCCATTTAATTTCTTGATTTGGTTTGGACAACTAGATTAGGAGTTTTATGTCTTATGCTAGAAATTGAGTTGTAATCCGTAATTGTTGCAATTTTAATTTCACAAGTAGCAAACAATTGATTTTTTCCACTTGTGTAACACAAAATCGAGATCCCTTAAGTCGAGCTTATGAACTTAATATCTTGCCTATTCCATTATTTTGGTTTTTAATGCATCTAGCGAGCGAGATTTGAAGAGCTTGTTTTGAATCCACCACATAGATAGGTTCGATTAAAGAGCTTGTTTTAATTGAATAAACTTAAGAAATAATTGAGGTCAACAGAGCTTGTTGTTGGCTTCGGAATAGGAGTTCATGAGATTAGAGAAGAGATAAGCGCTGCATTGAAACTTGAATTAATTCGAAACGGTTGATAACGGAACTAAGTACTAGATTATTCCTTTAATTGATATTTTTTATTTTTATTTCACTTGTTTATTTTAATTTATTTTTTTGCAAATTATTTTAGTTAAGATTAGAAACTGAAACTCCCCCCTTCTCGTTTTTTTTATTTTAATTGCTAAAAGTATTTAATCCTTAATTAGTCTAATTGATTTACCGTTCTCCGTGTGATCGACCCTTACTTGCCGATACTACTAGTTAGTAGAAGTAATCCGAGGAAAATAAAAATAACTAATTTTGGTGCGTCACGACAGCGTGGTCAAAATTTTGGTGTCGTTGCCGGGGAACGGTGTTAAATTAATTTTGCTTATTTTTGGTTAAAAACTTTCTGCAATTTCGACACTGGGTGACCCAGTGTGAGTTCAGAATTTTTATAATAATTGTTAGTTTTGCACTAATTCGTTTCGTTTAGCTTTGCATGAATACAAGGTACCGAGGGGATAAAGGCTTACAATACTTTCCAGAAATCACCAAACGAGATCGAGTTTTCAGGGGAAAAGCAAAAGAAACCAAAGAAGCACTCGAGCACTTACCATTTTCTTTCGAAACATCACCCAGTGAATCGAAGAACGAAGGCGAGATCATGGCAAATAACGCTGAAAAGACGCTGAAGCAATTAGCCAACCCGGAGCTACCTCAACAACCGCTGTGCATCACGATCCCGGCGATTGGAAACAACAACACCTTTGAATTGAAGTCGGGATTGATTCACTTGCTACCTGCATTTCATGGTTTATCAGGAGAGGATCCGCACAAACATCTCAAGGAATTCCATGTCGTCTGTTCAAGCATGAAGCCGAACGGTGTCACCGAAGAACAAATCAAGCTTAGAGCTTTCCCATTCTCATTAAAAGATTCGGCTAAGGATTGGTTATTTTATTTACCGTTGGCCACTATCACAACGTGGAACGAGATGGAGATCTTATTTCTACAAAAATATTTTCCAGCCTCTCGAGCAGCCAACCTAAGGAAAGAAATATGTGGTGCAAGGCAAATGACCGGAGAAACGTTGCATGAATATTGGGAACGATTCAAACAATTGGTATCTCGATGCCCGCAACATCAAATTAGCGAGTAGCTCCTTATTCAATATTTTTACGAAGGACTTAATCCGATGGAGCGGAACACGATAGATGCGGCAAGTGGAGGATGTTGGAACAATATCTCTTAGATCATTTTTATGATGTGTTATTAAAACCAAAATTTACTTAAAACATATTTTCTCTTCAGTTAACGTACGTAACGCAAACCATCTTAACGTACGTAACATTCACAGTTGTCTGCAAGATTTTCAGTACAGTTAATGTACGTAACTCGTCTATCATAACGTACGTAACACTCATTGTTTTCGTAAGTTTTTCTGTACAGGTAACGTACGTAACCAGAGTTATCTAACGTACGTAATGCTTGAATTATTCTGACCGTTGGAAAAGTCACTAGCCGTTGCAACAAGTCGTCACACTCAACGGATCTCTGACCGGAATATTACGTATGTAACCATGAAGTTCATAACGTACGTAACGTATATTATCATATCTCACTGGACCAGTTCTTCACTGTTCGTTACGGCCGCTATTCGTAGCATATAACGTACGTAACGTTCGTAACGTACGTAACCATCAGCATGTAACGTACGTAATCAGTTAAACTGTTCCAACGGGAATATGAGCTCAAGAAGGCTATAAATAGCCCACTTCATGGAGATTGAAGACACACAAGCATTCTGAGCCTACTTGCATACTCAAGCAATATCAAGCCAACATTTTGAGAGATATACTTATTCTAGATTGTGATACGAGAAGATTTGTTCTATAATTTCCAATCTTCATTCTTGTATCGAAGAGCGATATATCGTGAAATTCGAGTTCCTACTCGCATTTGATTTTTTGTAAAGGTTATCTTGTACCCAGAAAAACAAGAGTGTTTTAGTGAGGTTGTTCTTGAGCCCGGAAATCAAGAAGTTGTAAAAAGTTGGCACTAAACTAGAAAGTGCAATTCTAAGTTCTAAGAAAAGTCCTAGTCGATAAAACTAGGTAGGGGACGTAGGCTTCGTTAATAGCCGAACCTCTCGAACAATTTCTTGTGTTCTTTCTTTTCCGCATTTTTATTACTCTGATATTTTTGCTTCCGCACAAAAAGAGTACAATACTATTATCCGCACTATTCAACCCCCCTTCTAGTGGCGGTACCAATCTAACAATTGGTATCGGAGAGGTCTCTTTATCACCGGATTAACACCCGCTAGAGAAAAGATCCAGAAATGGCCTTTATCCACTCCTCCGTTGAAGGCAACGCTCTCAATCGCCCACCCTTCTTCGATGGTTCGAACTTTATGACATGGAAGAAGAAGATGTCCATCTTCATCCGAGCTCACGATATTGAAATATGGAAGGTCATTGCCCTTGGACCTACCATTCCTAAGAAGACGGATGGCTCTCTCAAAAGTTTCGAAGAGTACGACGATGCCGACTGGAAGAACGATCACTTCAACAGTAAAGCCACTCAATTGCTTTACTGTGCTCTCAATCCAGAAGATCACAATAGAATATCTTCCTGCGAGACGGCAAAAGAAATCTGGAAAATGTTAGAGATCACCCATGAAGGTACGAGTCAAGTTAAGGAAACCAAAATCAATATGCTTCTTCACGATTATGAACTCTTCACTATGAAAGAAGAAGAAAGCATTACCACTATGCTTGACCATTTCTCGGCAATCACTAATGGGCTGGCTTCATTCGGGAAACTGATATCAAGTAGTGATAAAGCCAAGAAAATCCTTCGGTCTCTACCAAGAGAATGGGACGCTACTGTTACGGCTATCATGGAGTCGAAAGACCTCAATACCATAGAATTCAGCGCTCTCATCGGATCTCTCATTAATTATGAGATTGTCATTAAATCTCGAAGCTCGAAACCAAAACCTAAGGAGAGAGAAAGGACAATCGATTTCAAAGCCAAAGAAGAAAGCGATCTAGAGGATGAACCTATCGAAGAAGAGGACGAAGAAACCGCCTTTTATGCCAAAAACATAATGAAATTCAAAAATCTTCTACAAAAGCGCCGGAGAGATATCAAGCAATAATCAAGGGATGAATCCAAAAAGACTCACTTCCCTCAAAACAAAAAGTTCGACAACACTTGTCGAAGGTGCGGCGTTCCAGGCCATTTTGCGAAAGATTTTCGTGCTGCTGCTCCAATAAGTTCATCAAAACCACCTCACGAAAAGTTCAAAAAGAAGGAAGTTTATGTCGCCACATGGAGCGATGATGATGAGGATGATCAACCACAAGTCCAAACCAATCTTGCTCTAATGGCCCGCGTATCAGAAGATAGTGACGAAGAAGTCGAGGTTAGTGATTCTCATGAAGAACTACTTGATGCTTTTGAATCCCTAAATAATGAATACGAAAAGGCTTGCAATAGCAATAAAGATTTGAAAAAGAAAATAAAACTCCTTGAAAATGAAAATGCTAAATTATTGAAAAACAAGGAAGTTTCTATTGATCATACAAATTGTTTGAAAATTGAGAAAATTCTGAAAGATGAATTGCACAAAACTCAGAAAGAATTAAAACTTTATGTTAGAAAATTCTCATGTGGTAATGACAAATTCGAGCAACTATTATTTGGTCAAAAATTTTCTCTTTCAAAACAAGGACTTGGATATAATTCATTTCCAATGAAAAAGTCCTTAGAAATTACCACAAAATATTCGGACACTTTAAAAACGGGAATTCCATAATGTCCAAAATGTTTAAAACCTGGACATACCGAAACTTACTGTCGTAATTCTATACGCACTATATAGGTTAAGCAAATTTGGGTACCAAAAGGGACCGTTGTTAAAAATCAAGTTTTTGTATCTAACTCCTCAGGACCCAAATTAGCCTGGGTACCTATAAAACGGAAGAAAATTGTTTTTGTAGGTACAAGCAAGGAAGACAACATTATCAAATAAATGGTATGTTGATAGTGGATGTTCAAATCACATTAGTGGAAATGAACATCTCTTCACAGAGCTGAAAAAGGAAGATCGTGGCTGTGTTACCTTTGGCGATAATAAAAAGGGCCAAATAAAAGGGACAGGTAAAATTGGTAAGAAACCTTTACCTACTATTGAAAATGTTTTATTTGTTGATGGACTTTGCCATAATCTTCTGAGTGTTTCCCAACTTTGTGACACCGGTCTTAAATTGATTTTTGAAATTACGCATTGCACGGCAATGAGAAAAGACCAAATCGTTTTTATTGGATTGCGTTATGGAAATATTTACATTGTTGATCTCCAAGATGAATCTTCCTTCAACGAAAAATGTCTACTTTCGTACGATGAAAATGCCGTTGTTTGGCACCGAAAATTGGGACATGCCTCTTTACCACTTCTTTCAAAATTGGCCAAAAATGATATTGTTCATGGTCTACCAAAATTAAATTTTAGAAAAGACCACATCTGTGAGGCCTGTATTAAAGGTAAACATGCAAGAGGCTCGTTTAAACCAAAAATGGAAATTTCCACTAGTCGCATTCTTGAATTAATTCATATGGATTTAATTGGTCCGTCTCGACATGCCAGTCTAACAGGTAAACTTTATACTTTAGTTATTGTCGATGATTTTTCAAGATTTACTTGGGTAAAATTCTTAGCCAATAAAGATGATGCTTTTAACGAGTTTGTTAAGTGGTGTAAGGTTACCCAGAAGGAAAAAGAATTGCCAGTTATCACCATTCGAACCGATCATGGTGGAGAATTTGATTCTAATCTCTTTGAAGATTGGTGCGATAAATATGGTATTGGGCACAACTTTTCGGCACCTCGGACACCCCAACAAAATGGAGTTGTCGAGAGGAAGAATAGCTCTCTAGAAGAAATGAGCCGAACAATGCTCAATGAGTATGGTCTTCCTAAATATTTTTGGGCCGAAGCCGTTAACACCGCTTGTTATGTTATTAATCGTGTCCATCTCAGGAGAAATAAAATGATGACTCCTTATGAGATTTTTAAAGGTAAAAAGCCCAATTTATCCTATTTTCATCCATTTGGTTGTAAAGTGTTTATTCATAATAATGGTAAAGATAATTTGGGTAAATTCGATTCTAAATCAGATATTGGAATATTTCTTGGTTATTCTACTAATAGTAAAGCATATCGTGTATTTAATTGTAGAAGAGGCTCGGTAGAAGAGTCTATTCATGTAAAATTCGATGATACAGTTTTACCCCCGAGAAAGGTTGTTTTTGATGACGATGCAGGTATGGTTCCAGCTAACGAAGTATCTGATGTATCAAAGGAGTTGGAGAAGCTCGACGTAAGCTCGGACAAGCAGGAGGAAAATACTTACAACCTTCCTAAAGATTGGGCAAATGTGAAAGACCATCCGATGGAACAAATTCTCGGAAAAATCGATGAAGGTGTACGAACTAGGAGGAATATAAATGATTGTATTAACAATATTGCATTTATTTCTCTTACAGAACCAAAGAATATCAATGAGGCCATAAATGATGAGAATTGGGCTATTGCTATGCAAGAAGAGCTAAACCAATTCGAAAGAAATAATGTTTGGGAATTAGTTCCGGCACCGGTAGACAAATCAATCATTGGCACCAAATGGGTTCATAAAATCAAAACTGATGATGATGGTCTCCCTATTAAAAATAAATCGAGGTTGGTCGCCCAAGGCTATAATCAAGAAGAAGGCTTGGATTATGAAGAAACATTCGCTCCTGTTGCTCGTCTTAAAGCTATTCGTCTTCTCTGTGCCTTTGCCGCATACAAGAAGATCAAACTCCATCAAATGGATGTAAAAAGTGCGTTCCTAAATGGAATCATCCAGGAGGAAGTGTATGTCAGGCAATCGCCGGGTTTTGAAGACTATGATCATCCGGATCATGTGTACAAGCTCCATAAAGCTCTCTATGGATTAAAACAAGCTCCGAGAGCATGGTATGATCGTCTAAGCTCTTTTCTTATCTCAAATGGTTATAAAAGAGGTAATGTTGATAATACCCTATTCATTAAGGTTTTAAGTGATGATATGTTAATTTGTCAAATTTATGTGGATGATATTGTTTTTGGTGCAACTAACGAATCTCTATCCAAAGAATTTTCAAATCTTATGAAGGGAGAGTTCAAAATGAGTATGATGGGAGAGTTGAAAAACTTTCTCGGAATCCAAATTAGGCAACTCAATGACGGAATTTTCATTCATCAATCCAAGTACGTCAATGAGCTTATAAAGAAATTTAAGATGGAAGATTGCAAAGAAATATCCACTCCTATGTCTTCCACTCTTAAACTCGATAAAGATGAAAAAGGTAAATCTGTTGACCAAAAATAGTATCGAGGTATGATCGGATCTTTACTTTACTTAACTGCATCTAGGCCTGATATAATGTTTGCTACTTGTCTATGTGCTCGTTTTCAAGCTAATCCTAAAGAATCTCATCTCATTGCATGTAAACGGATTTTTCGATATTTAAAATATACTGTTGGTTTAGGCCTATGGTATCCTTCTAGTATTGATTTTCAACTTTTTGCATATAGTGATGCTGATTTCGGTGGATGTAAAATTGATAGAAAAATCACCACCGGAACTTGTCATTTTATGAGTTCGTGTTTAATTTCATGGGGGAGTAAGAAACAGACTAGTGTCGCTACTTCCACAGCTGAAGCAGAATATGTGGCTGCGGGAAGTGCATGTGCACAAGTCCTTTGGATCAAAAATCAATTACTTGATTATGGCATCGAACTTAAAAATACTCCTATCTTTTGTGACAATACGAGTGCCATTAATTTAAGCAAAAACCCCATTTTGCATAGTAGGACAAAACACATCGAAATTCGTCACCATTTTATTCGTGACCATGTCCAAAACGAGAATGTTCGTCTCCAATTTGTTGGTACTAATGAACAATTGGCGGATATTTTTACAAAACCATTACCCGAAGAGGATTTCAATCTTATTCGCATAAATTTAGGAATGGGACATGTTGATCATTTTTAAATGTTGCATACTCATCATAGTCACATTAAATGGTCATTTAAATCGGGACATCATCGAAAGGAAAAGACTATTCATTTGGTCCTGCTTACGTATGGTAGGGGCGACCCATTACGTACGTAATAGGACCTTACGTACGTTACATGATGTTACGTTACGTACGTAACAAATCACAGGATTCAGTCCAGAAAGTTCAGGTTTTCACGCTACGTACGTTACATAAGGGATATAACGTACGTAATCCGCCTTTGACCCTATCATATAAAAACCCATTTCGACCGTCCCCCTTTCATTTCCTTCAATCCCTAGCGTCGTCTACGAAGAACTCCATGCAAAATCTACCTAAACTTCAAGTTCATCCATCAAACCTTCACTTTTCGACCGATTCAATCTTCATGGCATCCAGAACTGGAAAGAAGAGAAGAGGAGAAACCTCTCAATCATCTTCCACGGCTTCCGGCGAACCATCCTTTCGGAATGCTCAGGCTATGAAAATCTTCAACGAAATCCTTATCGACGAAGAGGTAACTCCGAGTCACCATTTTGATTTCGAATCTCTGAACTCTGTTGGTGTTGCTATCGAAGAATTCTTCGATATGCTTGGGATAAATCGTTTCGTTAGCCTTGATCGACCGATATATGTGGACTGTGTAAAAGAGTTTTATGCAAAAATTTTTGTCACGTATGATGCCGATGGACTTGCTGTAGTTAACTCTCTTGTGCGTGGTAAACCAATATCCTTTGATGCCGCAAAACTTTCGGAGATTTTTGGTCTCCCTAATGAGGGTTTTCGGTGTAAAGGAGAGTTTGCTGCTCCAGATGAAGTCATTGAAAACTTCTCTGACGATGAAAGCTATGGTGTTCATGAGTCCAAGGTCCATGATTTTTTGTCGGACAAAGCCGTTCTAGATGTTCATTCCGGGCATTTTGAAAACAATGACTTTGGGATAAACATCCGCTTGCTTCACGATGCTATCACTCGTTGTCTTATGCCTAAAGTTAATGCACAGCTTCGACTTGTGAATATCGATATGGAGATCATTTATCATGTGTGGAAGGATCACCAAGTCAACTTCGCGTCCATTGTGCTAAAATGGTTCGTGGAAAAAGGTCAAATTTTCCACAAAAAGAGTTACGCGAAAGTTGATCGACAAAGAAAATCGGGAATGCCGTTTGGGTCAATCTTAACCGAAATTTTTTAGAAAGCAGGAGTTGATTTATCTGGAGTTCATGGGGTTCCGATTCCTAGGGGGAGCCTCGTCACCGAGGGGACTTTACGGACGATGAGGTATCTACGCACGAGAAATCGTGGATGGGTATACTTTGCGTATATCAAGGATGAAGATCGGCTCATAGATGGGGGTGCTCTTCCGAGACCGGAGGAGAGGATCACATCTAGGGGGATCGAGCATACTAGACCTCGTCCTTCATCTCAGCTTGGTTCCTCCCGTCCTCGTCCGGAATCCTCTTCATCCCAGATGGCTTCTCGGATGGATAGGCTCGAGAAAGATATGAGCGAAATCAAAATCATGGTCAAGAGCATCTGCACGCATTTTGGGATACCGCCGACACCTCCGGATGCGGACCTTGACTAGTCGGGCTATCCTTCTTATGATGATGTTTCCCGTTTTATTAAAAGACCAAACATTTCTTTCTCATGCATAAACTCTATTAGTGTTTTATTTTGGATATGTTTCGTCTGTAATAACTATCTTTGTCTTTATGCATTATTTTGGTTAATCGTTGCTTTGGATTCTATTGATTATATTGCGTATTGTTGATTTTTTTTTACAGGATCTCTCAACTTTTTGTTAATGACAAAAAGGGGGAGAAAAATATGTATTCGTTTTTGAAATCACCTTTTGAAATAACCCGTGCTCGTTTTCAGGGGGAGCCTTATTAAATTTTTAAAATCATGTTTTCAAAAATTCACATACTTAAATTTTGTCATCATCAAAAAGGGGGAGATTATTGGAACAATATCTCTTAGATCATTTTGATGATGTGTTATTAAAACCAAAATTTACTTAAAACATATTTTCTCTTCAGTTAACGTACGTAACGCAAAGCATCTTAACATACGTAACATTCACAGTTGTCTGCAAGATTTTCAGTACAGTTAACGTACGTAACTCGTCTATCATAACATACGTAACACTCATTGTTTTCGTAAGTTTTTCTGTACAGGTAACGTATGTAACCAGAGTTATCTAACGTATGTAATGCTTGAATTATTCCGACCATTGGAAAAGTCACTAGCCGTTGCAACAAGTCGTCACACTCAATGGATCTCTGACCGGAATATTACGTACGTAACCATGAAGTTCATAACGTACGTAACGTATATTATCATATCTCACTGGACCAGTTCTTCACTGTTCGTTACGGCCGCTATTCGTAGCATATAACGTACGTAACGTTCGTAACGTACGTAACCATCAGCATGTAACGTACGTAATCAGTTAAACCGTTCCAACGGGAATATGAGCTCAAGAAGGCTATAAATAGCCCACTTCATGGAGATTGAAGACACACAAGCATTCTGAGCCTACTTGCATACTCAAGCAATATCAAGCAAACATTTTGAGAGATATACTTATTCTAGATTGTGATACGAGAAGATTTGTTCTATAATTTCCAATCTTTATTCTTGTATCGAAGAGCGATATATCGTGAAAGTCTAGTTCCTACTCGCATTTGATTTTTTGTAAAGGTTATCTTGTACCCAAAAAAACAAGAGTGTTTTAGTGAGGTTGTTCTTGAGCCCGGAAATCAAGAAGTTGTAAAAAGTTGGCACTAAACTAGAAAGTGCAATTCTAAGTTGTAAGAAAAGTCCTAGTCGATAAAACTAGGTAGGGGACGTAGGCTTCGTTAATATCCGAACCTCTCGAAAAATTTCTTGTGTTCTTTCTTTTCCGCATTTTTATTACTCCGATAATTTTGCTTCCGCACAAAAAGAGTACAATACTCTTATCCGCACTATTCAACCCCCCTTCTAGTGGCGGTACCAATCTAACAGATGAGCCCTAGTGGACAAAACTCCCACGGCCGCAAGGGCGCTCATATCCAACATGGCGGCTAATTCACAACAATTTGGATGTCGCGATGCACCGATCAGGATGGTGAAAGAGATGCATGACTCGTCCCTTGAGGAAAAATTGAATGAGCTAACTACTTTTATTAGAAAACTTGCTGTAGGTAATAGCACTCCAGTCGCACCCTGTCGCATTTGCAAAACCACGGAGCATACAACGGACAATTGTCGGATTTTGCTTGATGAAATTAAGGCACACGCCAATGCAATTGGAACTGAAAATTCTTATGGGAGGAAGAACGATCCATACTCAAACACATACAACCCATGATGGAGGGATCACCCTAACTTTCGATGGAAAAATTATCAAGAGGTGACCCTGCAAAATAAAGGACAATTCTACAAGCAACCCACTGAAAATCCGACACAATCTTTGGAGGATATGATGAAGACCCTTATGGCAAATACTATGCAGCTACAACAGGGCATAAATCAATTCCAACAGGGCATGAATCAGTTCCAGCATGACACTAAATCGA
Source organism: Orobanche coerulescens (assembly GCA_033398695.1). Taxonomy (NCBI): domain Eukaryota; kingdom Viridiplantae; phylum Streptophyta; class Magnoliopsida; order Lamiales; family Orobanchaceae; genus Orobanche; species Orobanche coerulescens. The sequence continues at coordinate 152,878,237 of CM065809.1, read as the reverse complement.
GTATCAAAATTCTCGAAAATCAAATGAGTCAACTAGCCACCACGGTGAGCCGCATGGAAAGCCAAAATAGTGGGAAATTACCATCCCAGCCTGAGCCGAACCCAAGGAACGTGAGTGCTGTAACTCTAAGGTGTGGGAAGCATCTTAAGGAGCCTAAGAAGGTGGAGGAAGCTGAAAACAAGGAGGAAAAATCCACTGAACACATCAACACTGGGACACCCAGTGCAGAACTGCCTGACAGCAAGGTAAATTCGTCTAAAACTGCTCCTTTTGAGACTAACGAGTTATCTTTTCCATCTAGGGTTAGAAAGGCAGCGATCGTGAATAAAGAGAAGCAAATCCTCGATGTATTCCGAAAGGTTGAGATCAACATTCCCTTACTCGATGCAGTTCAACAAATTCCAAAATACGTAAAGTTCCTTAAAGACTTATGCACCAGCAAACGGAGGCTAAAAGGGAACGAGAAGGTGGTGATGGGAGAAAATGTGTCTGCTATATTCCAAAAGAAATTGCCACCAAAACGGGAAGATCCAGGTATGTTCGCTATTCCTTGTCGAATTGGAAATACGGGTTTTGAACGAGCTATGCTAGATTTAGGAGCATCAATAAATGTTATGCCACGCTCTATATACACCTCCTTAAATCTAGGACCTCTTCGGGAAACAAGGATAATTATACAATTGGCGGATCGTAGCCTTGTGTATCCCGAATGGGTAATTGAGGACGTTCTTGTCCAAGTCAATAAGCTCGTATTTCCAGCCGACTTCTATGTTCTCCATATGCAACATGAGTCATCAAATTCAACACCAATTTTGTTAGGAAGGCCATTTCTAAATACTGCCAATACCAAAATAGATGTTCGTGAGGGATCTCTCATGATGGAATTTGATGACCAAATCGTACGGTTTAATATTTATGATGCTATGAAATTTCCTGAGGAAGATTGCTCTCTTTTTGCATTAAGCGTGATTGACCCTCTTGTCGAGGAAGTGTTGGAGTTGCATTGCAGGGGTAGACTCGAAGTGGTGCTTACTAAAAACTTGGAGGCTGATAAAGAAAATAATTTTGCGGAGCTTCAAAGAGAATTACAGCCAATATATGAAGAATTATATGGAAAAAGTGAACCAGAGTTAGCCTTAGATGAGCATCTCAAGCGAGGAAAGTTTTCAATAAACACTCCGAGAAAGTTTGGTGTGGTTCAAGAAGACGAGTCATCAGTCGAACATTTATTGAGACCCATACCAAAACCTCCTTGGTGTGTTCACTAAAAAGGAAAGTTTTTCGTCGAGCCAATGACGTAAAAAAAAGGCGCTTATTGGGAGGCAACCCAATTTTTATTTTTTGCATTTTTTTCTTTTCTCTCGTCAGTTTTTAGTAGTAAAAAATAATTTTTTTTATCCTGCCCTTTTTATTTTTCTTATTTCCTTTTAAAACCTTTTTTTCCTTGATTACTCCCACTTAGTTATTCCCTTTCTCCCTCATCACTTATCTCCCTCCCCTGTTCGGTCGTAATCTTTCCCCCACCGCTCGGTCTTCCCCGAACTGACCTATCTCCCTCTCTCTTTTCTGCAGCCTCAAGAACAACCGTCGCCGACCGCTATGACCGAAAAAAAGGAATATCGACCGGCCCCTGAGCCGAATCACTCGAAGTGGCGGATGGAGAAATAACCATAGGGCTCCAACCTACTATGATCTCACCAAGCCCGAGCAGCCCGTGGCGAAACCCTCCACCGCCGGAAAAAGAAAAGTCGGCCGAGCAGCATCCGGCAAACCACTCAACAAAAAGCCGAAGCGGCGTCCACCGGGTCAGCCTTCAAAAAGGACGAAGCAACTCCAGAAATCGTCGGGCCGCAGCTTGAGGGACGAGCCCACACCATCTCCGCCCTCGTCGAATGCATCGCCTAGCAAAGAATTGGCTCCTGGGCTCACCTATCAGCTACCACGGTCGCCCCCGTTGTTACTCACATGGTACAGAGCAGAGCAATTGAGCCCCAAATCATCCGATGGGACTGGTTCGGAACACTCACCAAGGCCGAGCAGGAAAATGAGGCCGAGGCCGAGCAACAGCACGACTTCACACAAGAGCGCAGGTATACGGTGCAAGCACAAGCCGAGCAGGAGATTCGGCTACGGAGGCCGAGCTGAGGCGCCAGATCGAGCAGCTTGAGGAGGGGCATCGCGCACTTCAAGCCAAGATGGATCGTTTGACCGAGCAGCTGGATGCTCTTCTCCCTCATTAGCCCGGTGATTCCTACTCTAGTCTTTTACTATCTTTTATTTTTCTTTTTCCCTTCTTTCCTTTCTTTAGAGTCGTGTGCTGAATTTTAAGTTTGGGGAAATTGGAGACGGAATGATTAATTGAATTGAGAATTGTGATAAATTTGAATTTGTGTCCTTAGCTAAATCTGTGTGATTGAATCAAGTTCGTGTATTGGGGATTTAAGTGTGGCCTGACATAGGAAATGGGTATGATTGACTAGTTTGATTTTAATTAGGGTAGTTCACTATCTTGATTTTGGATTTGGATAAAAGTGTGAGGGATTCATGGCACAAGCCCCTTTTTATTCGTGAGTTTTGAGCCGTAGAGCAAAATATACACATATATAAATAATTATACATATACATGCTCACTATTTCTTCTTGTGGGGTCAAACGTGATGTGTTCATGCTAGAACTTAATCAATTATACATGTCAAGACTATGTTAGTGTTCTCATGCAGTTGTAGGTCACAAGTCGTCCAGGAACAAGTCTAGAGGGGGGGTGAATAGACTTGTTGAAACTCTTAAACTCTTTTTCACGAAGAGTGAGTTTCTTCAGATGATAGGTAAACAAATGACTTGGAGTCGTTTGTTCTTCAATGAATGCGGAAGTCAGCTGATGACGAATAAAAAAATAACTAATGAAACACTTAACAATGAATGCAGCAGTTAAAGTATGATGCAATAAGATAGTAAAGAATGCAGGCAGTTATAGTGGTCTCAGAGGTGGGGTAATCCTCTACTAATCCACTTTTCTCCAAACCAGTTGGAGATGAATTCACTATAACTCTCAACCAGTGATAAATATTATAGTGATTCAAATAAATCTACAACAGCTTCCAACCAGTGGAAATCCGTGCCGTTGTACCACACTTGACTGCCTTGCACCTCTTGATCCTCGATCCTCGGATACCTTTATAGTCTCTAACTTCAACCAGTGAAGTACCCCGAACTCAGGATTATAGACAAGAGTTTTTGTCTTCTCCAACTAAGAGCTTCTTTAAGTATGAACTTTTAGAACCGCTCTTTTCACGATGCTATAGATTGCTTTTTGATTGCTTGAATGCTTTGATCGCTTGAAAGTATGTTCGCACCGGTAGTTGCTCAGCTTCAAATCTTCGGATATATATAGGTCACGATCTCTGAGCTTTTTCCTTATAGCCGTTGCAAATCTTTTGAACAAATCCGTCCGTTGGAGGGAGACTTCTTTGTTTAATCTTTCTGAACGTTGCAAGGCTGGATTCCCATATTTTAATCTATCTTCCGACCGTTGTGAAGACTCTGCATGTGATGCGCCGAATCTTTTGAATATAAAACGATTAAAGTCTTCAAGGTGGGTTTGGATGATTTATTTAAATCATATCTCTTGCGGGAATCTCTCCAATTTGTCTCTTCACATTGCATGTGACTTTCCGTAATACTTGACTTTTCAACGCATGCTGACGTGGACTTGGAGTACTTGGCTGATCTCGACTAGGCTGATGAGTAGTTAACTTCTCTGCAGTCTGGACCTCTCTGATGTTCACTGTTTATGACTTGACTGGTCAGGTGACTTGTCTGAGGTACCTTGGCTGCAGTCTGGTCAAACATCTCTGATAAAATTTGTTGACCAGAACTACTCTGACTCGACTCGACTGATCCTCTCTGATGGACTTAGCTGTACTCGGTACTTAGCCGATTTTTAGCCTAACTAATTTTTGGCCTATAGAAGATACTCATTTGGTTCTTCTTTACATTTTGCCAAGTTTTATACTTAACATATTTGACCTATGGAAGATACTCATTTGGTTCTTCCTTACATTTTTGCCAAGTAATAAACATTTGATTTTATATTAATGACATCATCAAAATCTAACAAGTATTCCTAACAAATTCCCCCTATTTTGATGATGGCAAAACTTTAAACAAGTAATCAAATGATCAAGTCTGCACTTAAGTGCAAGACACAAACTAAAGTCAGTCTAATTTTTGAGACAACTGGGAATGTCATTCAAAAAGACTGTTATAAAATTAATTTTACAAGTACATGTCTGAATTTTAAAAAAAAAAATTAAGTACATAAATCATTACAAGTAAAAATAAGTAAGAGTCATCTGCCTCTTCCTCTGCCTCTTCGAATAGGCTGTCTGGCAGGTCTGAAGGGTTTAGCTCCAATTGGTCTTGTTTTGACTGGGGCAAGACCATACTTCCTTTTCACGACAAGGGCTGCGAAGGCTTGCTCTTCTTGGGATGAAAATTTGTTCTCAAGACATAGCTTCTTGATTTTCCTTTGTAGCGTAAGTTCATCCAACGCACCTCCTCTTTCCATAGTAGGAGGATCTTTGGCAGTGAATAAAGGAATCCTGGGATAGGCATTTAGTTTCCCAGCATGTTTCTTCAGAATAGCCCAGAGTTGCGGATGGGCTGCCTCCATGAAATTTATGAAGATTTCTTTGTGGGAGAGATTATCATCTGGAGTATTTCCCAGATGTAGTAGTCTCTGATAAACTTCTTTCTTGCAGATCCCCACATTTCCAGAGCTTCATATGGAACAAAATCCTCCACAAACCACAACTCCTTTCCTTCCCACTCTAGAATAGGCTCAAGACCTCCTCTAGTCCTCCTTTTCTTGCCTTCAGGTTGGTCAGCCTATTCTGGATCTGATCCTCCCTTCCTTTTCAGGCTTGATGGTCCTTCAATTTGAAGGATATCTTGCCTCTTTTTTGTTCTTAGCTCTGCCCTTATCTCTCCTTGATCATTTCCTTCCCCCTGCATTCTCTCTTCCCCCTTTTTGCCAGCATCAACTAGGGTAGTTAATTGATGCTCCATTCTGCTCATCCAATCAGACATGCCAAATGGCATTCTATTGTTGGTAGGGGGAGGAGGCTGAGGAACTTCTCTCTACAACAGAGTGTCGAGGCAGGTGAGATTTGAGCTGGTGGAGAGTGCTCTCCTGAGCCTTCTGCAATTGAACCACTGGACTGCAAGCTTCTGTCTGCAGCTGGTACTCCAGATGGGGTCTTCTCTGGGGTCCCTGATCTGGAGTCTTCAGCTAACTCCGCGTCTAGGCTGGTGTACCGGGCAGGTACCACAGTCCTATCTGCAGCTTCATGTGTCGGCTCTGGCTCCGGCTCCTTTTCTCCTTCTTTTTTCTCTTCCTCTTTCTCATGTTCCTCCTCCTTTTCTTCTTCAATATTTTCTTTTTCTTTTTCAGCTCCTTCATTTCCTCCATCATCATCATCCTCCTCATCATCATCATCATTATTATTATCATCCTTCCCATCTTTTCCTCTTTCATCCTCATCATCCTTTTTTTTTCATCATTATCCTTTTCATCTTCATCATCCTCCTTCTCTCCTTCATCCTGTTCTACTTCTTCTTCTCCTTCTTCTTCTTCTTCTTCATTCAACTCTCCTGTCTTCTCAACTTCCTCAGGTTGATTTTCAACTAAAATCTTTTCTTCTTCTCTGCTCTCTTCCTGCTCTTCTTCTTCATCGTCCAAAACAACAACTTCTTTATTTTCTTCTCCATCTACCTCCTCAATCCTAATTTCCTTTTCAACTACCTCCTCAACAACTTTCTCATAAGATCCATAAAAAATACTAAGCATAATGCAGTGGATGAACTGGTCCATGTTGGTTTTAAAATTTGACATGAACCAGTCCTCCTGAAGGATCAAAATTGTGTCTGGTGTTTTATAAAAATCTATTAGCACATCCTTCGTGGCTTGGGGATAGTCCCAACCACAAGTGTCAATAAAAGCTTGAAGTTTGACAAAAGATAGGGATTTCAAAAATTTCCATTCTTCAAAAACTTCAAGGAACGATTGTTTTAAGGCTAGAGGTTTAACAAGTTGTAGTTGTTCGATGGATAGATTGAAAGTATTATTTTCTAAGAGGTTAAAGATATAGTTGGCTTCAGGGATAGAAATTATTAGACCTGCTTCTTCTTCCTCAGAGATGTAGGCTGGAGTGAGGACAGCCACAATCTGAGTCTCGAGGGTGCCTGGGGCAGGCTGGTCTTCCAGGTGAGTTGGTGACCTGGCTGAGGGGCTGGCAATATGATCTAACTGCTCTTCCTCACTAAACTGCAGTCTCCTGGGCCTCTTGGGAGAGGGTTCTGGTGATGACTGCATGATAGAAGGTCCTTCAGGGCTGGTCCCCTTCTCTTAAATCGGACTGCTATGGGAGTGTTGTCGGACTCGGTGTCTGACTCGACTGCAGTTGGGATGTCGGCTGCAGGTCGGTCCGACTCTCCTGACGAATAATATCTCGGGTATGGCCTTGTGTCCGGCAGCTCCTTCAACATCTGAGCTGCTCTCCTTGTGCCTCCCAGTTTTCTCAGCGTCTCTTGGTCCAGATGACCAAGTCTTTTGTTGGGATGGAAGGGGTCAGTGCTTCCCTTCGCCATGCCTGTCTTTTCCAGCATCCAACTTAGCTGCGTTCCAAACGCCAGCTTGGTTTTAAATCTCTTCTCATCAACAAGCCATTCGGCTTTGTTGACCTCTCGAACGAGTTGCCTGAATATGTAATCTGCCCAGTCAATTTCTTCATCTTGAATTAGTGCTCCCAGCACCATAAATTTTGCCGACGACAGTTGATCATAACTGCCGGCCATCCCCATGATGATTTTGTTGGTTATATCCAACGCAAAACGATAAACTCTCTTAATCTCACTCCTCTTGGCAGTGAGTTTCAGCTTTTTGGGCAAATTCTCCACCTTAATCTTCTTCCAGGTTTCGGCAGAAGACTGTTTGAGTGCTTCGACGGCTATGCCGTGGTGCTTCATACCGAAAATGATACGGATCGACTCTCGAGATATGTCGACCTGTCTTCCGCCGACTGTGCTCCGAATTCCATCTTGAATTATATAGGCTTCGCGATAGAACGCGATAACATCCTCCTTGTACAGATGTTGAGGATTGATGTCTAGGAATGGGTAGATCCCATTGAGCTTCATCGCGCGGATTAGGTTAAGCACATCGTAATCCTCCAGATTAGCTTCCAATAAACCTTCAAAATCGACGACCAGCGAGAAAAAAATCTGGTCCTTGACCGCCTTCAGGTTGACGCCTTCGAAGTAGGATGCCATTTCTACAAATAAAAGATTTTAGTGTATTTGGTGTTCAAGGAATTTTTGCTCTGAAAAGTCTAGGGTTTCTGGTAAGCGTAAAAAGGTAAAGTGAAGGGATTTCTTTCCTTATAAAGAAGATGAAAAGACGTATGGATTAATTTATAATATATTTGAAATGGTGGTACGCCTTTTGAGATTCTTTTGAATTTCAAATTTGAATCGGTGGTCCATTTTAAAATTTGACGGTTTGTTTTGATTGGCCACCGTGGAGGTCGATTGAATAAGCGATTGACGCGTGTATTAAAATGCCACTTGTAAATCGAAAATATATATTTAAATGCCATTTGTTAACTAAAATTAATATAATAATATTATAAATATGGCAGATAATAATTAAATATTCAGAGGTCGGTTTAGAAAACTTAGCTGGTTTGACTGTTGACCGCTCTGCATCAGGTAAGTTGACTCCATTGTATTCTCGCCTGATATTCTGATCAGCTAGGTTCCTTTGTCCGTCCTTCGTCTTCTTGCCTGCATCAGCTAGGATTTGATTCTTCAGCTGGGTCCGTCCTTCCTCTGAAATGCTTCAGCTAGCTTCAGTACTATATTCCCAATCTAGTAATCCAAGATCTCTGCTCAGCTCCAAAAACCTTTCTTCTGGCAAGGGTTTGGTAAAGATGTCAGCTATTTGATAGTCTGTGCTGACTCTTTCAACTCTAACCCTTTTGTTAAGCACATGGTATCTGATGAAGTGGTGCTTAACATCAATGTGCTTCGTCCTTGAATGCAAAATCGGATTGTTGGTTATTGCAATAGCACTATTGTTGTCACACCAGATAGGAACTTCATTGGCAATAATATTATAATCCCTTAGCTGTTGTCTGATCTATAAAATCTGTGCACAACAGCTACCTGCAGCTAGGTATTCTGACTTTGTGGTGGAGATAGAGTTAGAAACCTGCTTCTTGCTAAACCAGGATATCAGTCTGGTTCCTAGGAATTGGGACGTTCCACTAGTGCTCTTCCTGTTGATTTTGCATCCTGCGAAATCTGCATCTGAGTATCCTGACAGCTCGAAATTGTCATCCTTGGAATACCATAGTCCAACATTGATTGTAGACTTAAGGTATTTTATTATCCTCTTGGTTGCATCTAGGTGTGATTGCTTCGGCTTGGACTGGAATCGTGCACAAACTCCAACATAATAGGATATGTCTGGCCTGCTTGCAGTGAGGTACAGAAGAGATCCAATGAGTCCTCTGTAGTGGGTTGAGTCCACTGATATGCCTGCCTCGTCTGCATCCAGGTGAGTACTTGTGCTCATAGGAATTCTTGCTGGCTTGGCTGATTCCATTCCATATCTCTTGATCAGATCTTTGGTATACTTAGATTGGTTGATGAAAATTCCTTTTTCCATCTGCTTAACTTGTAGTCCGAGAAAGAAGTTAAGCTTTCCCATCATACTCATCTCAAATTCTCCTTGCATGAGATTGGAGAATTTCTCGCATAACTCTGGATTGGTTGATCCGAATATGATGTCATCCACATATATCTGGACTATTAATATGTGGCCTTCGTGCTCCACTCTGAATAGGGTTTTGTCCACCTTCCCTTTGCAAAAACCATTCTTCTCAAGAAACACAGACAATGTTTCATACCATGCTCTAGGTGCTTGCTTAAGTCCATAGAGAGCCTTCAACAGCTTATAGACTTTGTCTCCTTTGACAAAACCTGGGGGTTGCTCTACATAGACTTCTTCTTCTAGGATTCCATTTAGAAAAGCACTCTTTACATCCATCTGATATACTTCAAAATCCTTAAATGCAGCATATGCGAGGAATAGTCTGATGGCCTCTAATCTTGCAACAGGTGCATAGGTTTCATCAAAATCTATTCCTTCACACTGTGCATAACCTTTTGCTACAAGTCTGGCCTTATTCCTAACAATAGCTCCGTCTTCATCACTTTTATTTTTGTACACCCATTTGGTGCCAATAACCTTCTTGTGATCAGGTCTGTCTGTTAGTTCCCAAACTTTGTTTCTTTCCATCTGCTCCAGTTCTTCTTGCATGGCATTTATCCAAGAATAATCTTCCAGGGCTTGTTCTGTAGTTTTAGGTTCTATTTGTGACATAAAGCATGAGAACATAGCCATTCCTGCGGGTAGGGTTGACTGTCTCGTCTTAACTCCATCAGTCAGCTTTCCTATGATTTGCTGGATTGGGTGATCTTTGAGCCATTTGGGGATATCGTCTTCTTCTGGGTCTGTTCCCCCTGTTGGATTGCTCTGGTGGATTTACGCATCACTGGGTTCTCGTCCCGCAATCGATCAAGAATCGTCTTGTCATCTGCAGGTTGGATCTGATCTGCAGGTGAGTCTTTGTCAGCTACAGCTGGGTCTTCATCAGCGGCAACTGGATTAGATATGTTTGGTGATCCTGTCTGATCTGCAGTTGGGTCTTCAGCAGCTGCAGTTGGATCATCAAACTGGTCTGCAGGTGAGCCCACCATTCCAGTGTCATGTACAATGACTTCTTCAAGGGTCGCTGATTTCACTTGTTCTCAATTAGCTCAACTTGCTTCCTGTACTCAACAGTAGATTCATCAAAAACAACATGGGGTGTTTCCTCCACAACTAAGGTTCTTTTGTTAAATACTCTATATGTCTTGCTTCTTTGTGAGTATCCCATAAAGAGACCGTCATCAGTTTTAGCATCAAAGGCATTTAGTTGTGTTTTACCGCTGTTGTGGATGAAACACTTACAACCAAAAACATGAAAATAAGCAACAGTAGGAGTTCTATTATTCCAAACCTCATAGGGAGTTTTGCCATGTCTCCCTACTATCATACTCCTGTTCTGAGTATGGCAAGCTGTGTTGATGACTTCAGCCTGTAACCTCGGGCAGTGCCTCGCAATCATGGACCTTGCCGCTTCCTTCGTGGTTCTGTTCCTTCTTTCAAAGAACACCATTCTCATTGGGAGTCCCGGCCGCAGAGAGCTCATGGCCGGATCCACCGATCGATGTAATCGCTATCGCCTTGTTGAGAAACTCTCCTCCTCTATCCGATCTGATCTTGATTATGGATAGGGATTTCTCATTCGGATCCTTCTCCAGACTCGTAACTTGGTCAGGGTTTCACTTTTCTTATATAGGAAGATAATCCAAGTGTACCTTGAATAATCATCTACTATAACAAGTGCATGCTTTCGGCCGCTCAGAGTCCGTGGCTTGATAGGACCAAATAGATCCATGTGGAGTAGATCTAAGATCCTTGTTGTGAGAGTTGTAGGCTGGACTGGATTGAACGATGCTCTGGTCTGCTTTCCTTTCTGACATGCATCACAAAGCGCTTCCTTCTTGAATGCTTCATTTGGAAGTCCTCTGACCAGCTTCTGAGAACTGATCTTGTTGATGGATTTGAAGTTCAGGTGACATAATCTTTTGTGCCACAGCCATCCGTTCTCAGCTACTGTCTTTGATAGAAAACAAGAGTTAGGTGTTCCTGTGTTCCAATCAATCATATAGACATCTCTCCTTCTGAAACCTTGTAGCTTTACTTCTCCAGATAAGATATCTATCACCATACACTTCCAGATGGTGAAGACTACTAGATTCTTTTCGTCGCAAAACTGGCTTATGCTCAGGAGGTTGTACTTGAGCCCTTTGACATAATAAACTTTGGATATCACAATATTTCCTCGGTGCAGCTCTCCAAAGCCCTTCGTTTGTCCTCTAGAGCTATCTCCAAAAGTTACATCGGGACCTCTTTCTTTGGTGTATTTGGACAGCATCTTCTTGTTCCCGGTCATATGCCTCGAGCATCCAGAATCTACAAACCATTCTTAACCTCCAAAATTTGAGCTTGTGGAGATGTGGTTGTAGTCCTTCCACCTTTTCTGCAATCAAACAAGCAGAGATTTAGGTACCCAAATCTGTGTGGGTCCTTTGGGGTTAGCTGGTTTCCTGGAGAATTGATTTCTCCTTGGATTGTAAAAATTGTTATTATTATTATAACCCTCATAAGGTGTGTAAGGTTGAGGTCTGAATCTCCTGTTGGGATTGTATACTGGATATTCCTCAAAATTTTGATAGTGTGGGCCATTTCTAAATCTTGACTGAGACCATTTATTAAATCTTTGAGGTCTCCACACTTGTTCATTTTGGAAATTGGAATAACCTTGAGGTTTCCATCTGCCCCTCCCATTTTGAAATCTGTTTTTAAGGAGTTGTTGGTAATAGTGGGCATATTGTCTGGGCTGCTGCTTTTGCCTGGGCCATTGCCTAGTCGCCTGTCTAGGTGGCTGCCTTGTGTAACCTGACTGCAGCCTAGACACGTGACTTGGCTGTTGCCTGTTTTTGAATATCGGTTTATATGTAGGCTCAACAGTCGAGACAATTGTTTCTCCCTTGATAAACTTTCTTTTAGAACTAGAGGGAGTGTGAGGATCATATCCAAGGCCTGATTTGGAATATAGTGGCCTTTTACTGGTACACAATTCTTCCAGGGTTGAAGACGCCTTCAGGGAGGTTATTTCCTGCGCCTGAGTCTTATTTACCTGTGTCAGCTTAGTAAACTCGGTTTTGGCATGAGCAAGTGCAGCTGATTTTTCTTTAAGTAAAATAGTTAGCCGGTTTATCTCAGCTGTATTAACATCAGCCTGGTTTTTAAAGTCAGCTGCAGTTATTTCAACCTTATTCAGATCTAGGCTGAGTTTTTCGAAATCATTTTTCAACTGCCTATTCTCATCTTGCAGCTGAGTCTTCTCTGCTGATACAGTTTGGTGTGCAGATTTGGGTGTTTCAAAATCTTTAAATAATTGATTTACCGATTCGTGTAGATCCATATCTTGTGACATGGCTGAACTGTTATTTGAACCAGAGGGTTTAGAAGTTACCTCTTCATCAGCTAAGTTGGCCATCAGGCAGTCATACTCTTCATCATCATCAGAAAAGAATCCGCTGCTTGATTCGACATGCTCCTGGTCTTCTCCGATGAGGGCTTTTCTTCTATATTCCTTTCTGCCCACCTCTTTCTTGCTTTCGTCCTTCTTGAGCTCAGGACAGTCCATTTGGATGTGTCCTGTCTTGTGACAATTGTAGCACTCAACCTTCCAGCTTCCAGCTTTCTGGTTCCTTCTTGGATTCTCCTTATAATTTTTCTTGTATTTGGAGTAGTTCTTTCTAAAGTTCCTGAACCTTTGCATTATAAACGCCATTTCTTACTCAAAATCTAATGGATTTGGAGGCTTTACATCAGATAGGCTCTTGGCAGGGGACTCGGCTGCAAAGGCTATTCCCTTCTCTGCAGGCTCAGTTGAGGATGAACTTGGAAGCTCGAACTCATAAGCCTTCAGATCAGAGAACAGCTCTTGAATTTTTATTTTATTCAGTCCTCGACTCTCTCATGGCCACGGCCTTCATGCTCCATTCGGGGTTGAGAGATCGAGAACCTTGATGCCATTTCCCTGTTGCCATAGGTTTTGCCGAGGGAGTTGATCTCATTAATAATCTCAGTGAACCTTGTGTCCACTTGATCTATGGATTCGCCGTTCTTCATTTTGAAATTGTCAAACTTTTGAATAACGATTGACAATTTATTTTCTTTGATTAGCTCCGTCCCCTCACACATTAAGGCTAATGTGTCCCAGATTTCCTTGGCATTCTTGCAGTTCTTTATCTTGACCATGGTGGATTTGTCAAGAGTTTGATATAACACATCTCTGGCCCGGTTGTCAAGGTTGGCCAGCTTTCTTTCTTCGGGAGTCAGCTCTGTCCTCTTCTTAGGAATCTTCTCTGGCTTCCCTGCTGCGATATCCTCTGCTGTGTTGTCCTTCTCAAAGATGAATGGCCCGTCCTCGATGATGCACCACATGTCATCATGGATAGAAGATAAGTGTGCCTGCATCCTTATCTTCCAAAGATCATACTCGTCAACTGAAAATACAGGGAGTCTAGAATGCATGTGTTCCATTATAGAATGAGAGTAAAGATATATCTTTGATATAGATCTGGTTCGTGAAATAAATGAACCAACCTCTCCGATACCACTTGTAGGTCACAAGTTGTCCAGGAACAAGTCTGGGGGGGTGAATAGACTTGTTGAAACTCTTAAACTCTTTTTCATGAAGAGTGAGTTTCTTCAGCTGATAGGTAAACAAATGACTTGGAGTCGTTTGTTCTTCAATGAATGTGGAAGTCAGCTGATGACGAATAAAAAAACAACTAATGAAACACTTAACAATGAATGCAGCAGTTAAAGTATGATGCAATAAGACAGTAAAGAACGCAGGCAGTTATAGTGGTCTCAGAGGTGGGGTAATCCTCTACTAATCCACTTTTCTCCAAACCAGTTGGAGATGAATTCACTATAATTCTCAACCAGTGATAAATATTACAGTGATTCAAACAAATCTACAATAGCTTCCAACCAGTGGAAATTCGTGCCGTTGTACCACACTTGACTGCCTTGCACCTCTTGATCCTCGATCCTCGGATGCCTTTACAGTCTCTAACTTCAACCAGTGAAGTACCCCGAACTCAGGATTATAGACAAGAGTTTTTGTCTTCTCCAACTAAGAGCTTCTTTAAGTATGAACTTTTAGAACCGCTCTTTTCACGATGCTATAGATTGCTTTTGCTTGAATGCTTTGACCGCTTGAAAGTATGTTCGCACCGGTAGTTGCTCAGCTTCAAATCTTCGGATATATATAGGTCACGATCTCTGAGCTTTTTCCTTGTAGCCGTTGCAAATCTTTTGAACAAATCCGTCCGTTGGAGGGAGACTTCTTTGTTTAATCTTTCTGAACGTTGCAAGGCTGGATTCCCATATTTTAATCTATCTTCCGACCGTTGTGAAGACTCTGCATGTGATGCGCCGAATCTTTTGAATATAAAATGATTAAAGTCTTCAAGGTGGGTCTGGATGATTTATTTAAATCATATCTCTTGCGGGAATCTCTCCAATTTGTCTCTTCACGTTGCATGTGACTTTCCGTAATACTTGACTTTTCAACGCATGCTGACGTGGACTTGGAGTACTTGGCTGATCTCGACTAGGCTGATGAGTAGTTAACTTCTCTCGCACTGACCTCTCTGATGTTCACTGTTTATGACTTGACTGGTCAGGTGACTTGTCTGAGGTACCTTGGTTGCAGTCTGGTCAAACATCTCTGATAAAATTTGTTGACCAGAACTACTCTGACTCGACTCGACTGATCCTCTCTCATGGACTTAGCTGTACTCAGTACTTAGCCGATTTTTAGCCTAACTAATTTTTGGCCTATAGAAGATACTCATTTGGTTCTTCTTTACATTTTGCCAAGTTTTATACTTAACATATTTGGCCTATGGAAGATACTCATTTGGTTCTTCCTTACATTTTTGCCAAGTAATAAACATTTGATTTTATATTAATGACATCATCAAAATCTAACAAGTATTCCTAACAGCAGTAAAGTGATAAAGGCAAATTAGGAATAACCCACTTGACTTATATTTTCCCACCTCGACATAATCACCATTAGAAACCCATTTGAACCTAAGCCCTATTCTTTGATCCAGCACATTTGATTAGCCATTATCAAATTTTTGGTGAAAATTCATCCGTTTGAACCCTTGGTCAAGATTTGGTTGTGAATTAGGTGTATAACAAGTCGAGGGAAGGACGAGAAATTATCAAAAAGTGGGTGGTGAAGTGAAAAGAAAAAAAGTGTTGAAATTAAGATGAAAAAAATAAAGGCCGAAACAAAAAAAATATAATAAAAAATAGGGGGCGGTCGTAAAAATACCCCCCCTCGAATGTTGTTAAAGGCACTGACCTCTATTGATCTTTCATGGCTATGCGATTACATGTGCCTAAAAGGGTGCTCAAGGAAAGGATGGTGCTTCATTGTTTGTAGGATTTGCTATGCACTTAATTTCATGATTAGTCTTGACCAACGAATCCTTTATTTATCCTTTTTATCCTACCCATACCTAAAGCCCGGTTACAACCATAAAAGCCCTTTTGATTATATGCATGAGTTCATATAAGTAGTGGAGATTTGATTTTTGTGCGAGTATGTGGTAATGACACACCATGTTTTGACGTGAGTGATTGCTTAATAATCCCTATATCTACTTGAGCGAGAGTGACCCCTTGTGAGGCCATCGAATCTTCTCTCACTTGATGCCAATGAAGATGTTGAGATTGGTTGAGGTACTTTAATTTCCTTCATACTTGTTCATGAGTATTTATTCTCCCTTGAATATAACTATCATCTTGGATTTTTCAATACACGCTTCTTGAAATTCTTTCACTCGAATTATACTTGAGGACAAGCATTGGTTTAAGTTTGGGGAGATTTGATAGGACAAAAATAGTGTGCTAAAATCATTGTTAATTATAAGGTTTTAATGAATTTTATGTTGACACACTTGGTTATTTTCCATATATTTATATTTTGGGTGCAATTTACTTCAATTGGCAATTTGTTGTTTAATTTAGGTGTTTGATGGAGTTTTTAAGCTTAAGGAATAATTTGGATCATCAAACGGACCAAGCCAAGGTGATTTGGGCTTAAATGAAGAAAATATCGTGCGACCTTTGGATGGCCCGATGTCGTCACGACCAAATGTCGATCTGTTACAAAAATAATCTTACTTGGGGCCCAAGAAACGACTCAAAAATCGCCCAATCAGTTCCACAAGGCAATAAATCGGTCCATAGGCTGGAAAAAGGAATTGAAATAGATTTGGGAAGAAAGACTCCAAGGAAATTAAAACTCAAGAAGGAAGGAGTCCCAATTAAAGAAGAAAACTAAGAGATAAGGAATAATTATAAAAGGAGAGGAGGGCTGGAATTAATTTCAATCTTTGATCACCCAATTTTTACGGCTGGAGCAGAAGAAGAAAAAGGAGATGGTCGAACCAAATTCTCACCGGAGCAACCGAGCCGATTCCGACGTGCGAAAAAGAAGACTACACCGTTTGAATTTCTTTCTTCTCATGTCTATTATTAATTTGCTGTTTTCTATAGCCAACATGTCCGGCTAATTTTCTATTCTAGTTCTTAGTGAAGTTTGAAACCGTGTTTGAATTATTCATGTTTTAATCTTGTAGCGTATTCTCAACTCGAATTCTCTTGAATTACTTTTGTGTTATTGAATTCACGACTATGCCATTTAATTTCTTGATTTGGTTTGGCCAACTAGATTAGCAGTTTTATGTCTTATGCTAGAAATTGAGTTGTAATCCGTAATTGTTGCAATTTTAATTTCACAAGTAGCAAACAATTGATTTTTTCCAATTGAGTAACACAAAATCGAGATCCCTTAAGTCGAGCTTATGAACTTAATATCTTGCCTATTCCATTATTTTGGTTTTTAATGCATCTAGCGAGCGAGATTTGAAGAGATTGTTTTGAATCCACCGCATAGATAGGTTCGATTAAAGAGCTTGTTGTAATTGAATAAACTTAAGAAATAATTGGGGTCAACAGAGCTTGTTGTTGGCTTCGGAATAGGAGTTCATGAGATTAGAGAAGAGATAAGCGCTGCATTGAAACTTGAATTAATTCGAAACGGTTGATAACGGAACTAAGTACTAGATTATTCCTTTAATTGATATTTTCGATTTTTATTTCACTTGTTTATTTTAATTTATTTTTTTGCAAATTATTTTAGTTAAGATTAGAAACTGAAACTCCCCCCCTTCTCGTTTTTTTTATTTTAATTGCTAAAAATATTTAATCCTTAATTAGTCTAATTGATTTACCGTTCTCCGTGGGATCGACCCTTACTTGCCGATACTACTAGTTAGTAGAAGTAAGCCGAGGAAAATAAAAATAACTAATTTTGGCGCGTCACGATAGCGCGGTTAGTGCTGGATCATGGGATTTCCATTGAGTATACACTATTGTTATTGTTTTGAGCATATTGACGTGGTCATATGAGTATGCATTTGTAGGTCTTGTGTTAGGACCGTGCCCGTATTACATTGATCTGATCTCGGATTAGACTGACATGATTGTCGTGGTATTGTGCATCTCGAGGTATGTTCCGTATTTCCATTGGTTGTTGTCTTTTGATGGACAATCGATTATTGTGTTGAGATGTGATGATATCACCCGATGGATTGGGATTGGACCGAGTTAGCAGAATTCGTAACAGTGAGTTATGATGATGTTTTAAGAACCTTGGGTTCCGTTTGAGATACAGCACCGATGATTAGATATGAGCTTACCGTGTTGTTGAGGATACAAGATGTGAACTTTGGTAATTATTATCACATGTTGGTAAAGTTGTGGCGGTAAGATTACATTGGTCATATTCTTACTTAGTATTTTCATTGGTATGTAATTATTGATGTGATATGATGGTTATCATTATTGGACATTACGGCTGACCCCGTCGTGGGCTTTCTTTTTAGGTTCTTGGATTATCAAGCTTGTAGCGGTCGTGGAGAGATGAGCTTCTCGGAGAATACTGGATAGGGCATGTATTTGTGTATTGAGTTTCCTAATCAGTTCTTGTATTCCGCTGCTAGAGTATTTTAATTGTTCGTCTTTTTCCGCTGCGTGAGTATTTTTAAATGGCCTTTTGGTATCTGGTAACTTGGGTACTTTGGCAATCATTTTCTAAACTATTTTGTCGGCACGTGTAAGCGATAGCTTAACGTATGTTTTTAAACGGTTGAGTTCTGGCATTTCATGCCTTGTCCATTCAAATGAGATCTTATGACGGTTTTGATAAACGAGTTTTATAAAGTCTTCAAATGTTTTAAATAGATAATACCGTTGTTAGCCTCTTGGATGTTTGTAAATATTAGCGAAAAAATCGTCAGCTTCACGATCTGTAAGTATTTGGATTTTTGAATTTCATCGAGATTTATTGCCATTCTAAGTTGATATGCTTTGAGATTCAGCAGAATATTATGAATTACAGTATAAGGTGACGGATTTGGGACATGATTGATGACCTTGAGAAGTTATGATTTTGGAAATCAATATGTCGATTAAGTTTTGGAACGGAGTTGTGCATTTGGGAGAAATATTGTGGATTGTTCAGGAGAACATGTAGTCATGTTAGTTCATTTTGAGATATACGAACTGTTTTTGAACATTTGAAAATGATACTTTTCAAAATGAATGTTTTATGGATGTTTTACGGAAAATGATTTTTGGGCCGAGACCCAATCGATTTTGAAATGGTTTTATAACTCAGGACTTGGGGTCCGAAAAAGGGTTTTCTACTTTTTAAACTTCTTGTAATGCGGAACGAGATACGGACTGAGACTCTAATGTTTCAAAAGGCTTTTTCATGGTTTCTAAAAACTCTCGAGATTTGTAAAACACTCTACCAATTGTTTACCTATTTTATTACTACCTTCTGAGGTTTTGATTTACTTGTTCAAATGAAATCTCTTGGGAAGTCTTTCGCTGTGTTGATTTGTTTCAATGTTTTGTCATGGCATATTTGAGGTAATCCAGGATGGGTTAATGGTTGACATTGTGAGTCATAGGTGGAAAAGGAGTTTTTGGGTCGGAGTTTATATATTGAGATTTTGGAACTCTATCGTGTGGTTTTCCGATGGAATATCAGTGGATATTGGTGACGAGCCGAATTGGTATACATGAGTATGGATGTGGTCAATCATTTGCATAATTTTATTTTATTTAATCATGCGTATTCGAAAAGAATTATTATCGAATACTTGGCACCAGTGAGCCGATTTAATTTTTCGGAAATTGATTTTGTGGTCTTACCAAAATTTATGTTTTGAGTTTTGAAATTCTTGAAAGAACTTCGAAATTTTGTCTTATTGACAAGACTATATAATTTCAAACTGGTTTTGAAAATGTGACTGATATACACGCATTTAGTGCATGGTGCATATCATGGTGAAGTTATGAGTGTGACTCATAAACTGGATATCATATCGATGGTACGAGGAAAAGAGATTCGAACTTTAGTATGGTAGTTTGGTTATCCAGGGATGATCGATAGATTTATCGGATAAGAGAAATATGCTGCGTGTTGTAGATTCATTCACAGGATGTAATTTTGGAACTATGGATTTTGTGAAACCGGGACATATGTGCTATGTGATTCCATTGGTACGGTAGTAGCGCAATTTTACCATAGTGATTTTTGAATGATTCTTTGTAAGTGTAGATTTGGGGATGGTGACCCCATACTGGTTGTTTTGGACAATGAGTGGTCGTTCCCACTCCTTGTATGAATTTGTATGTTCATCAATTTGCGATTGGTTGTTCGTATGCTGAGGGGAATGTTCACCAGTCGGTTGTGTTTCGTTGAGATTCACTGTATGTGATTTGTTTAATGTTTTGAGAATTTTGTTCTTTCGTATATCGGTTTCTGCGGTTCTATGTTGATCGTGTTAGAGTTTACCGCGTGAGGGTATTCTTGATTTTTGTCAATCGTTCATTGTAATATTGGAGTTTATCATGTTGATGATATTCTCGGCTGCGTTTTGACCTTTGGATTGGTCATATTAGAGTTTATCATGTCGATGATATTCTCGGTTAATTTATTGGTTGATCATTGCTAGTGATCATCTGAGCGTTCGGATTTTGTGTCGATGTTTTGGGATTTGTGTCGTTGTGTTGGGCAGTTGTTTCTCAGATGTATCATGCATTATTGATTGTATCAAAATTGGGACTTGATTGTATAATCAGGCAGGCGAGATTTAGCACGGATAGATCATTTCATCCGAAGATGATATATCTTGTTGAGATTCATGGAATTGTGATTGTAAGCGTATTGAGGCTTTACGGTGGAGTCACTTGCTAGTATCTCAGGAGATCGTCGACTATTGCGCATTTGTAAGTGTACTGTTTTGGTTACTCATTAATGATGATGATTGATCGCTGTCGTGATGGTTTCGGGATATTTTGGTTTAACAGTTTGTTTGTTTTATGACGGATTGCAAGTTTCAAGGCCGAAACTTATTTTAAGTGGTGTAGAATGTAATATCCGAAATTTCTACTACTGTTGTTTAATATTATTTTATCCAAGTCATATTGTATAGCGTGGAATCTGTACAGTGTGGATAAAATAACTGAAGGATTGAGAGATCTGTATTGGTATAATTGTCGTACTTAGTCGACAATTGCATTTGAGGATACAGTGCGTCGTGTATACGTATCCAGTATGTCGAGACGTTGGACAAGGATAGCTGAAAATGTCTAAGTGTAGCATTATTAGCGTACGCTAATATACATGCCTAGCGCACGCTATCGTGCAGGCATAGCGCACGCTAATAGTAAAGGATAGCGCACGCTAGTACAGACCAGATCAGAGGGAATCTACGTGTGGACCCGGTCACTTTCGACGCATGTGCCGACGAGGTCAACGAATGTTTGTTGTGAAGGGTTAGCGCACGCTAATGCATATTGTTAGCGCACGCTAACATCAGATCGGTCCAAAGGGAATCTTATCCTTGTTGAAGTTGTCGGCGTGTGGACCCATCTTCGGAGCATACAGACAAACGAGTCCACTATGAGTAGTGCACGCTATGATCAGACACTAGCGTACGCTAACAAATAGAAGACTACGTACGCTATTGCCTGGGCGTTGCGTACGTAACTCATTGTATGCAGTAAGGCAGTAGCCTCTGGACTGCGATAGCGTGCACTAACAAAGACAGTTAGCACACGCTAATAATAGTGAGTATATATATGTGCAGTTGGCCATTATTCTTCATTTCGTCCATTCTCTCCTTGCAAACGATAGAGAGGGTTCTTAGAGAGATGTCTGAAGTTCCAAACACTGGATTATGGTGGAGTTAATCATCCATAACAATATTAAGCTTGGAATCGATTGGAAACGGATTCAAACTTGGGATTTAATCCATTCCTTCAAAAAGGTAATCACTCTTTATCTTTGGATTTCGTTTTGGATTGAATGTTGATATTCTTGAGTTGATGATTATTATATAAACAAGTTGACAAGCATGATGATGAGATGGATTACCGGAGTATGGCGATATTAATATGATTTGGGTGATTTAAATTGTGTAGTTCATTTTCTTGAGATAAGTTGGTTAATCCTCCTTCTCCTTTGCGGATGTTGATGTCATTGATGATGATTAATCTCTGTAATGTGAGGTTAGGGAAAAGTTGTTAGGATTCTTGGTGTTTATGATGTTGATATTTGAGGAAGAAGATGATATGTGAATATATGAATTGGATTAAGAGTTGGATGATTACCTATATGTTAAAGGATATCGGATTTCGTTGTTTTGATAGCTATGAACATGGTTTAGAATCACTTAGTGTTCTTGATAATCACCCTATGTTGATCGGAATCTAAAAAACATGCATCTGTACAGCATTAGCGCATGCTAAGCTTACGGGCTAGCGCACGCTTACGGGAGCTACTTAGCGCACGCTACGTTATGCGTTTAACGTACGCTAAGTAGGCAGACAGTGCAGTATTTTCATGTTGTGGTTGTGATTTTGTACTAGTTTGAGTTGGATTGTTCAGACTTATGTTTAACCGAGATGTCGTAGAACCGTTGGGTTTGTGGATTGGTTATGTCGGTTATTGATTGTTATCGGATTGTTGTTTATTGATTATTGCCATAGGTTGTGCTAAGTGATCGGTGATTAGAACTATGCTTTGCGGTCGTATTCGAGAATGTTCGTAGATTGCATTGATCAGGGTCGAGGGACTTGTAGATGACGGCAATGGATTTGGTAACGACTTCATCGGTATCGAGGCAAGTTATTACTTGCTCAGTTATAATGTTTAATGAATGGTTTCAGTTTCATTTCGTTTATAATGCATATAGCAATGATTATATGTTGTTTTCCGATTCTGGAAGTTAAATCATACTGTATATGATTTATTTTGGTTATTGGCATATTCGGGTATTGAGGTTACATTATGGTAAAGACGAGGATATGAGTATCTATGGTTCATTGTACGTTTGGATCGCCGAGCATTGAGGATAATTGCCAGTGATGATATGACATCGAGATTGCTCGTGAAGGACTCGGGATAAGTATCTTAGTTTGATTCGGTTTAGTGTTAATGATGTTGATCATGCAGGTTGTCATTCATGTTGCTGAACATGAAGTCGTCCTAGTTGTTTCATCATAGTGTCGTTCATGTTTTGATTCATATGTTGTTCATATTGATGAACATATTGAGTTGCATATGTGTATGCATAATTGTATTGTTTATGTTGTAAATGATCCAATGGGATCATGAGGATCTATGTTGAGGGCGCTGGATCGGATGTCCACCATGCGTTGGTTCGACGAGATCATCATGGGGGTCTATGCTGAGGGCGCTAGATCGCTGGACAGGTTTTCCACCATGCGTTGGTCCGACGGGATCATCATGGGGATCTATGATGAGGGCGCTAGATCGTTGGATTACCCAATATTGTGTTGATGGAATCATATGGATTCGCATCGTTGGTTTTATATGTGTTTTTGTGCATATGTATATTGTTGGTTATCCATCTCATGTTGATCTAGTAGGATCATCAGGGGATCTATGCTGAGGGCGCTGAATCATGGGATTTCCATTAAGTATACACTGTTGTTATTGTTTTGAGCATATTGACGTGGTCATATGAGTATGCATTTGTAGGTCTTGTGTTAGGACCGTGCCCGTATTGCATTGATCTGATCTCGGATTAGACTGACATGATTATCGTGGTATTGTGCATCTCGAGGTATGTTCCGTATTTCCATTGGTTGTTATCTTTTGATGGACAATCGATTATTGTGTTGAGATGTGATGATATCACCCGATGGATTGGGATTGGACCGATTTAGCAGAATTCGTAACAGTGAGTTATGATGATGTTTTAAGAACCTTGGGTTCCGTTTGAGATATAGTACCGATGATTAGATATGAGCTTACCGTGTTGTTGAGGATACGAGATGTGAACTTTGGTAATTATTATCACAAGTTGGTAAAGTTATGGCGGTAAGATTACATTGGTCATATTCTTACTTAGTATTTTCATTGGTATGTAATTATTGATGTGATGTGATGGTTATCATTATTGAACATTACGGCTGACCCCGTCGTGGGCTTTATTTTTAGGTTCTTGGATTATCAAGCTTGTAGCGGTCGTGGAGACATGAGCTTCCCGGAGGATACTGGCTAGGGCATGTATTTGTGTATTGAGATTCCTGATCAGTTCTTGTATTCCGCTGCTAGAGTATTTTAATTGTTCGTCTTTTTCCGCTGCGTGAGTATTTTTAAATGGCCTTTTGGTATCTGGTAACTTGGGTACTTTGACAATCATTTTCTAAACTATTTTATCGGTACATGTAAGCGATAGCTTAACATATGTTTTTAAACTGTTGAGTTCTGGCATTTCAGGCCTTGTCCATTCAAATGAGATTTTACGACGTTTTGATAAACGAGTTTTATAAAGTCTTCAAATGTTTTAAATAGATAATACCGTTGTTAGCCTCTTGGCGTTTGTAAATGTTAGCGAAAATTTCCTTCAGCCTTGCGGGTTCCATCTCGGGGCCCACGGTGCTGTAATATTCCTGGATGGCTCTGGGGGTGTTACAGTTGGGTCATTCCGTAATATTCCAGAGTTTTGGGTTCCTTTGGGTTTACCCTCTTTCCGAGTCATTTGATGTTACCGTTGTGTTGGGACCGACTGTATTCGACGTGGAATCACCATTCGAGGGTTCGTGATAATTCATCCAGGCCTTTAATTGGTCGGGACTATGCGTCGATCAAGTGTATCATGTTCGTGGGTCGTTTTTCATCACTTTTTGGGCACGAACAGTGTGCGCCGTGGCACACCCCTTGCTAGACTCGACCTGGATCCGGCTGTACCGCGCGGCACGCCACATTTCGGGCCGCGGCACAACCGTAAAACCTGCTCACCCATCTTGGCCGCGGGCCGCGGCACGCGAGTCAGCAGGCTTATATTTTGCGGGTTTTTGGAGAGAATTTCATTTCCTCTCATTTCTTCTTCTCCTTTGGTGCGATTTGGGCGATTCCAATGTGACAAATCGGTGGGAATTCATCAATCATCATCCTCTTGAGTTCATAGCGTGATTTAATCACCCCAATCCTGTTTCTCCTCCTTCAAATCGAGGTAAATCTCTGTGAATCCCTACCTTGGGTAGTTTTGAGGGGTTTTGTCCGATTCGGTCGTGTAATCCATTTTTTGACCATGGAAATCTTGAGTTTATTATTAATATAACTTGTATATATGTAAACCCTATGATTTCATGTTCTACTTTGAGTGGTGTTGCGAATTCGAGAGGGTTTTGGTGCTTCCAAACCCTATGTGCATGATTTTGTAATCGGGGGAGTCGTTAATGGGTTTCTACGTGTGACTTGCGTATCGATTATTAATTATCGTACCCCTTACGAATCGTTTAGGTGCCGGAAGTGCGTTCTTGGGCCTACCAAACTTGTGTTCCTTTCCTTCCGATTCTCGATGTCTCAAAGGCAAGTATATGTTTGTGATTGTACGTTCTCGATTTTGAAAGTAAGATATATGATTGGCATGATTGTTTATATCCAGTCTGGGACGGGTCGACGGGTCCTCTGAGGGTTTCGTATCCTCTGGTGCGATTCCGCGGATAATTTGGGTTAACCACTCTGGGACGGACCGACGGGTCCTCTGAGGGTTCCGTAGCCTCTGGTGCGGTTCCATGGTTAATCATGTATGTATTGATGTGATGCCATGAGATTTAGTTATTCCGGAATACTAGTCTTGAAATGATGAATTGACGGTTACTTTACTTTATTGTCGAGAAGTATTATGTTTCATATCTGATATACTTGTACTAGCTATTCGACGGCTAACCCCTTTATGTGGGAAATACTTTTCATGTATTTCAGGATCCAGGAGAGCGGACAGGCAGGTACCGGATCGGCATGAAGATGATGGGCAAGTGTGATACTGTGTCTTGTCTCCGGTTATACTCTTTGTTTCTTCCATTCAGTGTTGTTGTACTGGAATGGTTTTTGAGTACTTGTGTACGGTTTCCAGTTTCCTTGATGTTCCGGCCTGTGTTGCCGCGGTATTGATTTATGATGTATTGTAATTAAGATGATTTGGACATGGTTTTGAATACCATTTTTATTGCCTTCCATTATTACATTGTACTTGGACCTTCTCGGTCAAATTTTATAGTTCCGTGTAAAAATAGCCTTATGGGTCCCACGGTGGGGCTCACGACACTGTAATATACCATGAATAACTTGGGGGTGTTACACTTCCCATCCATATGCAATGTCACATTTATATGTTCTCCAAAGTAGACGAGTCATCAAAAAGTGATTTTGACACATAAAAATTAAAATTTTGAATTTGTGTTTTTTTATGTTATTATACTTTTCGAGATGTTTAATTTAAGTATAATTTTAATATATAATTTTTTATTTTAAAAAAAAGTTTATTATTATAAGTAAAAAATTAATTTCTAACTCTAAATAAAATACTTTAAAATTAAAAAATTATATATCAAGATTATACTCAAATTAAAAATCTCGACAAATCATATTTCAGTATTTTAATTTTTACATATCAAAACCACTCTTAAAAAATGAAAGGTAATTTTACTATTTTTCTATGAGTGTAAATAAAATTACACTTAATCATGTGGGTTGGTACCAATTAATTTTCTAGTGTGCTTAGATTGTACACACATGACGAAGCGGCTGGAATTAGAGGTGTTCGGCGGTTCAAAACCGCCGGTTTTTTGAACCGTCGGTTCCGGTTTGCCAAAAATCGAAACCAAAACTGAACCGCCTTATAGCGGTTCACTGATTCTGATTTTGAAAGTGAACCGTTCGAATCGAACCAACGAGCCGTGGTTTTTTTTTTTAATTTTTAAATTTTAATTTTAAAAAAAATATGGGGTAAAAATTGGACTTGAGCTTATTTCAAGTATTTTGAATTAAGACCTACGTATCCGATATCCGTAACTTTAGAATTTATGAATCAAATGGGTCCAGAAAAAAAGGAAAGAAAACTCAACATTTTCAAAATATTGATTTTTCATAGTTTTATATTAATTATTATTGAATATTAATTAATTACCACTGAATCGAGCACGGTCAGACATGATTCATGAATCACCGAATTTGGACTTTATCAAATTGATGACCGTTCAGATTTTCAAAACTCTCAGATAAAGTGAAGATTAAAATCGGTAAAAGTAAATAGGAAAGGGAGAAAAAAAAAGAGATATATACAAAACAAATACTAGAAAATAGGAGTAGGTAAAGAGAAAAAAGAAAAAAACAAAAGCAAAAGGAAAAAAGAAAAAAAAGAGACAAAAAAAATAAAAAGGAAAAAGATAAAAAAATGATAAATATTGTTATAATATATTAAACCAAATTATCTATATATATATATATTAATAGAAATCCTTTTATCAACATATCAATTAAACAATTAATCTGCAATCGCAATATTTATGAATAATATATATATTTAAAAAATAATCAAATACTATATTAATACATATTCACTTTCTATATATATGTATATTACTTTTCAACCACCTTATATTCACTTTCTATAAAATTCAAAATTTATTTTTTTAAAAAAATGGCGTTGAACTGGTTCGCGGTTCGTCAAAAACGACGAACCGTAACCGAACTGCCCTAAAGCAGATTGGCGGTTCCAGCTTTGAACCAAACCGCGGTCAGCAGTTAATCAACCGGTCAATCTGCTCAAAACCGCGGTCACGGCTCGAACCAAACCGCTGAACACCTCTAGCTGGAATTGGATCAGAGAATGTCCCTACCATAAAAGAAAAAAAAAAGAGAGAGACAACAAATGTTGTTTTTCAGAAATTCAACAAAAGTTGATATAATTAGTAAAAAAAAAGTGTATATTTAGCCAACCTCTACTCAAAAGAGATAATCGGATGATCGGATCTTCCCAAATCAAACATAAATAAAATTTCGATTAGAAAATTCAAATAAATAAAGGGTATTACTAAACACCGCCCAAAATTACTAGCCACCGCCCTATAAGATTACCTTTTTATCCATTTCAAGTCTTTCATTATTTTTAAACACCACACCACACCAAAATCTTTCAAGCTCAAGTTTTTCGAATATAACACACAATCAAATATATATCGTCAATATTATCGACAACTACGAAAATGGACGGGAATTCGCATCTGGAGGTAATTTTTCGTAGAAAATGACGCAGGCGTCTGAATATTCCGCCTGTTCCATGGTACAGGCGTCCCAGTGATTCCGCTCGGACCATGGTACAAAGGCGTCAAGTGACACTCGTCCTAGGTCTAGGCGTCTAAACCGGACGCTGAACCATGGTCGGGCCCGATTCAGACGCTGTGCCATGGCCAAAGGCCCGATTCAGACGCCAGAGCGTGGCCAAAGGCCCAAGCGACGCCTCGGCCATGGTCCAGGCGCAATTTTTGGACGTCTGGACCCTTTTTTTTGCCTGATTTTAAATATTAATAATAATATTATTGGTATTATTATTAACATTGTGTCAATTAAAAATTTCAGGTTATATAGGAAGAGTTTGAAGGCGACGACGTTGATTATAGTGGTTATTTCGTTAATGACGAAATATTCGCTAGTGATTGTGATGTGATTGCTTGGGCGAAAAAAATTGCTCTTCAAATTGGTTTCGAGTTGATCATTTCATCGTACAAGAATAAAGGAAAGACAAAGCTATTGAGATGTAACCGTGGTGAACGGTACAGAGGGGTATTAAGAGATTTGGATGTCGCTGTTCGAAAGGACACAAAGACGAAAGCATGCAAGTGTACATTTCAGATAAAGGCCGAACAATTGCATGACTTGAGTGGTTGGATAATCAGACCGATATCTGGGAGTAAGGGTATGCACAATCACTCATTTATTGTTTATCCGGAGGGGCATCGTCAAATGAGTGGACTGAGTAAATCGGCCAAACAAGTTGTTCGTGAGATGAGTCCGCTCAAGCCGTGTGCCATCTTGGCGGCCATTCGTAATAAATTTCCGAGGACAAACCGACTAGACGACATATCTATAATTATAGAGACCACTTGAGGAAGCATGATTTTGAAGAAAGAGATGTCGTCGGCCGCTTTCACCATTCGTATGACGATTTAATAACTACGTACATTGGACGCAGCCGACCCGGATACAAATGTCATACCCACGTGTTCATGGCACATCCAACATCAATCAACTTAATCCGGACCTACAGATGGTTCATTGGCATGGATTCCACCTACAAAACGAATAAGTACAAGATGCCATTTCTCGAGATAGTCGGGATGACTCCATGTAACAAGAACTTCCTAATCGCCTATGCAATTATGAAAGATGAGACCGAATCGAGCTACGCGTGGGTGTTACAGAAGTTGAAAATTTTGCTTGGGTTTGATGTTCATCTGACGGCTATTGTTACGGATCGCGAGTTGGGATTGATGCGTCCTATTGAAGAGATATTTCCAGAGAGTGCCCACTTACTTTGCACATGGCATATTAATAAGGATGTTGAAGACAAGGTCTACAGAATTTGTGGAAAAGATAAAGAAATGGGCCAAAGGTTTAAAAATGGGAAATGGAAGAAAATCATGGAAGCGACCAAGAGGAATATGATCAAGCGGTGCAACTCATGAAGGATACATGGAGATGGAATCCTAAGGTGATATCATACGTTGAGGGTACATGGCTAAAATACAAGGAGATGTTCGTTGTTGCGTGACGAATAAAGTGCTTCATTTTGGAAACACAACCACTTGTAGAGTTGAGAGTGCACATGCCGAGTTAAAGCAATGGCTTAATTCTTCCATCGAGCCCTCGATACCGTCTGGACTAAAGTGAACCAGAGATTGAATCACAACTTACGCAGATCGATACACACTTGAACAGCCTAGGTGTCGACAGCGTGGTGTATTCGGTTTTCCGCTCAACTACTTGCGTTGTCGTGTTTCCCATTATTATGCGCGACATCACGAATGAATTGACACGTATGAGAGAATTAAGTGATCAAGTGTACGATCGATGCGGTTGTTCACTCCAAACCACCCATCAGATTCCTTGTGCGTGTGAGCTCAAGAGACATATGGAAACTCTGACCCCATGCAGTGTTAGACGTCTTCACAAATTTTGGCAAACACTTATTATTATTGATGGTGGGGACACGACCGAATTTGTCGATCCTTCTACGGTGCCGAATCGGAGGACCAGGTACTTTCGTGCCCTTGTCGATGAGGTCGATAGAGCGATCCCGCAGCTTGTCCGTAACGTATCACTTATGATCCACGATCATCTTCACCCCGATTAAACGCTACGTTGAACCACAAGTGAATACGGCGGTTAAGGGTCGACCAAGAGGAAGTTCATCGACTAGACGCGATCCTAGTGGTTGGGAGTATAGCCAAAGGGGTCGTGGTCGTTCCCACTGGCCCGTTGGTCGTGGCCGCAGCCTCTTACGCATCACCACAATGCGTCTTCATCGGTATGAACAAATTTATTATTACTATGTCTTTTTTTATATTGGACTAGGATACTTATGTATTACATGTTAAATAAAAAGATAATTTTTATTAGAAACAAAAATAAAAATAGTCTTCTTGACTAATTTTTTATATTTATTTGTTACAAGTTAAATAAAAAACGTTAGGAATAAAAATAAAAATAGTCTTCTTGCCTAATGAAAATAAAAATAGTCTTCTTGTAGATGTATTATTTTTTGAAGTTTTTCAATGAGTTGTATCTTTTTAAGTTCGATAATATGTAATATATTGAATATGTGTTTGCAGATGGACACCACCGAGTGGAGATTGGTAACTATCACCATATCGACAAGATACCGGGAATTATTTTGCCGTTTGTTGAAGGTTATCTCGATGTCCCCAGAGACGGTAATTGCGGATTTCGTGTTATCGCCGACTACATATTTGGCGACCAAGATAAATGGCGTATTGTACGTGTATGCATTGCAAATGAAATTATGGCTAACTGTATACTCTATGATGGGATTGAACCTGAGGTTCGACGTATTACATGGGATGGTGGTGCGTGTGGATCGGATCATTGGATGACTATTGCTGACGATTTATTCCCTATTGCTACTATTTTCAATGCCGTTGTCATACTATTCGGATTCGGAAACGGTAGATCTTTATTTGCATGTCTCACTGTGCTGCCGTTGAAAGCACCCTCAACGGCAATACGGCCTAGCCAAGAGATTGTCATTTGTCATTTAGGAGATACGTACAAACATTTTATTCGTCTAGATTTAATGCCTAATTTTCCTGTACCGCCCATAGCGAGTAACTGGTTTAGAATCCATGATAGTAGTGTTGGTGGCTGGGAGAATTTGTATACGAGCAGGAGAGAAAAATGGAATAGATTAGTCGGTATGATGTAAAACTTTATTTGTTGTATGTTCCTTAATTAATAAAATTTTCGTTTTTGTTGATCTTTATAGTTGATAGTTGATTTTCTTTTATGTTGATCTTGATAGTTGACAGAAAAATTTTCGTTTTTGTAAGTAGAACAGAAAAAAACAAACCAAAGTAAAGTGCCAAATGCAAAACGAAAGTGTCAATCAATATACAAAATACAAAAAAAAAAAAACGAAAACGCAACACAAAATACCGTCACAAACAAAATATAAAATACAAAATCAGTTGGCCAAATGCCAATCCCTCATGAACTCCTCGAGCATCGCTGCCGCTTCTTCCGTCTCAGTCCGGGAAGGTGTTCTGATCTTTGGGTAATACCGACGGATCGACTCACCCACTGTAAAAAATAGAGACAATATAATACAATGAGTAATGTATGATGAAATCAAACAAAGTACAAAGTTAAAGAACATACGTAATCGGTCTTGGAACGAGAAGGATCATCGATCCAGTGTGCCGCACCGCTGCTCAAGAGCCGAGGTGCGAATACCGATAATACCACTCAATGTAATCATCGGTGCAAGCTGATCATGAGTAGCCGCCTCATAGTCGGCGAGAGGAAGCTCGTATGCACCGGAAACATTATCCAAGCATCGATGACATCCGGATGGGATAGTCAACTCTGCATAACTGCTTGACCACGCCCGAACCGCTTTCTCCGGCCCGTGATCGGAAAGGGATGGTCTCGCACATAACCGAGTTGCCGTAATGCCCGACTGTGCATGTATGGCTCGATAATATCCCGATATCGTAGCCATCCAATGAATGTGGTCCTCGGGACATCCTCACCGGATCGGGCCATAAGGCAACCACCGTATCTGCGTACATATAATCAACAAGTTATACAAGTTATTTTTAAATGAATTGTGAGATTGTTAGAAGGAATCGTTATACCTCTGCTTGTCACAATCGATCAATGCGGCGACGTAAAGATCGGAGGCGGTGCTCGTCCCTACCTCGGGCCGACACTCCATGTCGAAGCTCGAGGTTGCGTGGAGTCAACAATCATACGCCTCGATGAGGTCGAAAGTGGAAAATACTCATAAATCCAAGCTCGAACGAGGGTAAGGCATCCACAAATCCCCATGGAGTCGCCGTGACTAGCGATACCGAGCCGACGGTACATGAAAGCCAATGCGGCCGAACCCCATGAATACCGACCAGAGTATCCATACCGTCCCTCACCTCCAATATGCGGAAGGCCTAATCCTGCTACCACTCTTGTCAACAAATAAGGTGGATCCAAATAACAACCACATCCAAGCTACGGCTGGGTGCCCTCCACTCGACCCCCATCGCGACATGACCAAAATCGAGTCCATAAGTACGCCGCCACCCCGGTGAGTACTCGCAGCTCCAACCGCGATACTCCAAGAACCTCCATCACATCCACTCCGCAACCGTAGATGTGCTATCGGCATCAACCAATCGCCTCGACAGAATGCGAAGGATCTCGCCACACATCATGTAACATGATGGTCATCTCTCCGAACGGCATGTGAAAAGAGTTCGTATCGGCCGCCACCGCCAACGAACGCAGTAAATCAACGGGGAGTCAATATGTTCGAACATGGCGTCCGCTGTGGGGATAACCTGGCCCCACCGATCCGACTCACTAAAGAGGGTGACATAACCGAGCGCCATCGACTCAAGCTCGACAAGCGGCGATCTGGTGTGACACTTCAAAGAAACCTCTCATATCTCCACCCAGATACGCGCGGCGACATGCCCACCAAAACTCGGGATAACGCCGCCGTCGATAGGCCACCAGCATCTCCTCGAAACCATCCAAGATGTCTCATCCTCCCCCTACGCCGTTTACTACCGGTAGACCCGTAAGTAAAAACCTCCCCTCTCCCCTTCCGAACCCGGCACTAAAATGAAGAAGAATCATCACCGCCTCCCGATCGGCCTCATCGTGCGAATAATACTCGCCGAATCCTCGCACCAAAATCGCATAAGGTACGCCCTCGAATCCCCTACGCCCGCCTCCCATTGCCTACGAACGGAAGCATCAACACCACGAGCTCGTGTGACGCGCTCCAACCCATCAACTCGTGACTAGCGGCATAGATTTGCCCGCTCCTCCTCTCATCTCGCATTTAGCAAACAATACAACTAATAAGTAATAATCATAAAAAGAATACACATTATTAATTATTAATTGAAAATTTTATTTTTTCCAAAAATATGGTGGGCGTCCGGAACGACGCTAGAACCACGGGCGTGCGTCGGACGCCATTTCCGTGGTCGAAGCGCCCGAGGCGTGACGCTTATTCAGCGGTAGGCGTCCGATTCGACGCCCGTCCCATGGCTCGACGCCCGCCGTGGACGTTTGTACCATAGGATGGGCGTCGCCGTGGGCGCTGAGCCATGGACAGCGGAATCGACGGACGCGCATGGCCAGCAGCGTCATCGTCGACGCCCGTAACAAAATAATCGCCGCGCCTGCGCCGTGCACTCGGCACGCGGCGCGGCCAATGAAACAAGAGACGGATGAAAAATAAAATTACCGGCGCTTTTCCTTTTAGGACATGGCGGCGGTGCGGCAGACAGCGGCTCTGGCCAGTAAGATGGCGGCGGACGGCGGCTTATCGGCGGTAGTGTTGTGGCGGTTCGGCTGCGTCGGATGAGTTGTTTAGAGAGAAAAGTATTACTAAACTAGGATCCAAAATCTAATTAAACTGAATTAAGGGCAAAAAGATAATCTTCTAGGGCGGTGGCTAATAATTTTGGGCGGTGTTTAGTAATCCAGTAAATAAATTTGAACTAAAAGCGTGTTTGACTAGCTAGCTCGGTAGATCACCAATATGTTACCACATGAGTTTTTTACTATAAAAGAAGGGTAAAAAGAATCAAAATTAGTTAAATAGAGGGTGTGGGTCAAATTCAATCCTCTCCCTCCATTCCTGTTCCTCCTCTCTCTCTCTCTCTCTTGCACACACTCTCTGTCGGGATCTCAGCCAAGGGGGCGCCCATCCTCCACTCCTCCGCTGCCGCCTCAAGATCAGATCGCCGCCGGTTCCAAGATGATCACGATTCCCTATCTCACCGCCCTGACCACATACTTCAGTTATGGCCTACTTTTCGCGTTCGGCCAGTTGCGCGACTTCTTCCGCAAGATTGTCGACTGGTGGTCCAAGAGCAACCTTCAGGTATCCTTTAATTTTATATGTTACGGGCCTTTTTTAATTAGGCGTGAGTTTTCGCGTAATCATGTGCGAGGCCGTAGGTGTCGAAGTGTTTTTCTGTGAGATTTGGTTCCTACTAATAATGCCGTTTCGTCTCTGATTATGAAGGGATACGCGCCAATCTGTCTTGGACTGGAGGATTTCTACATCCGAAGATTGTATCTACGAATTCAGGTTCCTTCTGATTTTTGTAGTTGCTGTTGTTAGATTTGTCAGCATTTGTGTTTCATTATATATTGGGCTCTTTAATTTTCTTTTGGGTGGGTTTGTCTTGATCTGAGGACAAGGGAAAGTGTGTGTGATTTGTGTATGCTGGAGCTTCATCAATTGGCTTTGATGGCTGAAGCAGAATTCTAACTATGTGCAGGTCATCATTAATAGCAAGTTATGTGGCACACATATTAACATCGATTTTTTTTTTTTTTTGGGGGGCAGGATTGCTTTAATAGACCAATATCAAGTCCTCCTGATGCTTGGTTCGATTTGGTGGAGCGCGTCTCCGATGACAATAACAAAACGCTAAAGTATATATTTCCAAGTGACAATCTAATTTTTGTAATTTTTAAATTTTAATTTTGATTTTGTTTTTTATTTCCTTCTGGATTCTTATTACCTGGTTTCATGGTTTAATCCAAAACACTTTTCTGGACTGCTTGCTACTATCTCCAGCTTTTTAATGAAGTTACAACATGCAGTTAGAATGTTGCAAAATGAATCACATCTCAAAAACAAGCTTTTTCTAATTAAAAGACACTTTCTTTGGTCTTCTTTATATTCTTATCAACACCGTTTTATGCAGGCGAACCACTAATGTGAAACGGTGCCTCAACTTGGGATCATATAATTATCTAGGGTTTGCAGCAGCAGATGAGTATTGCACGCCTCGTGTCATTGAGTCCTTAAAGAAATTTTCTCCGAGCACCTGTAGTACTCGGGCTGATGGAGGTAAATCTTTTTCAGATTATGTTTTTATTCCAGTAAAGCTTATAGCTTCTGATGTTTAATAATTGGTATTGGCTGGCAAATCTACATGACCAGGAACAACCACATTGCACGCTGAACTGGAGGAGTCTGTTGCAAATTTTGTAGGAAAGGAGGCTGCAGTTGTTTTTGGCATGGGTTATGCAACAAATTCCGCCATTCTTCCTGCATTAACAGGGAAGGTACATGCAGTTAATTTAGAGGCTAATATCATCTGATACATAGTTGTCAATCACGCATAGCGCCCCATAGCGACAAGGTCCCCTATGGCTATAGCGATTGCTATAACGAATGGCGAGGGCTATTTGAAAGTAAAGCTCCACAAGTATATAAATACATAGTATATAGCATATACAACAACAACAACAACATCTAAGCCTTAGTCCCAAAATGATTTGGGGTCGGCTAATACTAGAAAAACATAATATAAAATTCATCGTACCTAAAAGCATTTCAGATTTTGGGTTTTTATTTTCATTTTTTAAGATTTATCATGCCCATAAACATGTTTCTTGTTGGAATAATAACGCGCAACTCATCATCATCATCATCAACAGCACCTTAATCCCAACTATGTTGGGGTCGGTGGCATGAAGATTATAGTGTCGTTTAATTGTCTAAAATTAGTTAACACCATAACTCATGCAAATAACAAAGTGGCAAAGTTTTACGCCGGATGCCCTTCCTGTCGCAACCTTCATATGAAGGAGAAATAGAACGAAATTCCAAAACCGTCAACATCATAGGTTTTTCCATTTATATGGAAAATATCATGAGACGGCGATGAGTTTGAGATAATTGCTATTGTCATGTCACAATACGTGATTGATATTGTAAAATCAACACATAAAAAAAAAACCTGGAATGCATGAGGTATGATATAGCGCCGCTATTCTTACTATCGCGATCGGGCTATAGCGAGGATAGCGCTCGTTATCCAAAAAGCCATAGCCCATAGTGCTGTGTGGTGATGAAGCTTCGCTTTGCGTCGCTATTCGCTATAGCGAGCGCTATGGGTGCTTTTAACAACTATGATCTGGTAGTTTGCAGTTTCTTCCAGTCCTCAATTATTTGAACACTGCAGGGAAGTTTGATTATTAGTGATTCTCTCAATCATAACTCTATAGTTAATGGTGCTCGAGGATCTGGTGCCACTGTTCGGGTATTTCAGCATAACAGTAAGTTTGTGATACTCATTTTCCTTTTTTCAGTTTTCAATTTTTTCTCTTTTTGTTTTTATTTTTATTTTTATTTAGTTTTTTTTTTTGTTTTAATTTGTTTTTTCTCTGAGCTGATTATCTTGCTAGACGTTTGAATAATAAACTCTTTTTTTATATAATTGTTCATCATTTCTTTAGCACCATCCCACTTGGAGAAGGTTCTGAGGGATCAAATTGCTGAGGGACAGCCCAGAACGCACAGACCTTGGAAAAAGATTTTGGTACTGGTGGAGGGAATCTACAGTATGGAAGGAGAACTATGCAATCTGCCTGAATTCGTTTCCATATGCAAGAAATACAAGGTACGCATGCAAGGTTGCTTCTTCCTAATGGTTAATCACTATCATCTGCTTATGGTTTTAATGATTTGAGCAAAACTTAGTTTGCTATGTTTGGAAAATCTTTTAACCTTTTACTTTTGCATGAACCAGTTCAATGTTGTTCGGCATTGTGTTTTAAATAGCTTCTTTGCCTCTTTCTGAAGAATCATTTTTCTCTTTCTTTTTGTTTGTTAGTTTGCTTATCTATGTATCCTGGATTTTCTCCTCGGCTCTATATCTGATCTGTCTTCTGCTTTTTTATGATTTTGCTTCCTAACAGGCATACATTTATCTAGATGAGGCTCACAGCATCGGAGCCATTGGAAAAACTGGAAGGGGTGTCTGTGAGCTCTTAGGCGTTGATACCGCAGATGTGGATATTATGATGGGAACTTTTACAAAATCATTTGGATCATGTGGTGGCTATATCGCAGGATCCAAGGTTCATTTCTTCAAATACATTACCAATATGCTTCTGTCGTAGCAAGTAATTTATAGTCTTAATATGGCAGAGCTATTTCATCTAGTTATGCAACTGTCCGAGTTTTTTTTTTCATATATATATATATATATGTATATATATTTATAAGATACTACTTCCGTTCTCTTTTATTTGCAACAATTCACTATTTCTCACCATTCATATATTTACTTTCAATAGTACTTTTTCTACTAATAGAAAAATAAATGTTAGCATGTATGATGTTGAATTTGTGCCAATGTATATTTTCAAAAATATTATCTTCTTATAACTTGTACTAATATATAATTATAGGAAATAGATGATATGAAAACTAATTACTTTGTGAAATCTAGAAACTTTTGTAGGCCATTGATATTAGTGATCTAACGGTTGTAGATGAGTAGCATTATATGCATTTATGTATTTTTTTTTATTGCATTATTTGTTGCATATACTAGCGACCAGCTTGATACAACAAATAATAACAAATATGCAATGAAATTACTTAATAATGCAATTGATTTTTAGATTTCACCATTAAAGGTGTTTCCACCATAGTCAATCTCTATAACTATATATATTAATGGTCGTAGTGATTATGTAGGTCAAAGTTATACATTGAACAACGTGAATTTCCTCGGACTTGAGGAAGTATATATATATATATATACACACACATTAATGTTTTAAAAAACACAAGGGGCGCCGAAAATGCCCTGAGGCGCTGCAATTTCAGTTAGATTTGAGGCGAACGCCTCTCCCGACCAAGGCATTCCAGAGGCGTATGCCTCCAAGCGAGGCGCAAGAGGCGCTGAAGAATCCGAACAGCGTAGTTTTTATTATTTTTTTAATAGAATTTTAATAAAAGGAAGCCCTAAATTGGAGTCCAGTCTTACAGTCGAAGAAAGACGCAAGCGGGGGATCTCAGTACCCTAAAATTTAGTTGCTCTTTTTCTCTCTCTCTCTCTCTCTCTCTATATATATATATATATATATATATATTAGAACAGACTGATACTTTTAATAAAGTTTCAATTTGATTAAATCTTTTAATTATAGATAACTAATATCAACTCTCTCTCCTCTCTATCCATCTCTCTCTCTCTCTCTCTCTCTCTCTATATATATATATATATATATAGTTATAATTGTCCTGTACTTTTACTTTGAATCACTCTACTGAATTTATGAGTTGCTGCTTTCTTTTTTTTTAATAAATAAAACATAATAAATTTTTATTTATTAAGCGGTATTAAATGTTTTGAAAATTAAGAAAATATAATTAACTACCAAAATCTAATGGATATTTTGGTAGAGAATGCAATTTAATTTATTAAAAAAATCCTAATTTATACTTTTTTTTCTTAGTTTTATTAAAATAAAATAAAATAAAGTTCGCTTCAATACTATGATATTTTGGTACCATAATTTTTGTGATATTTTTGGATTTTTTTATTTTAATCGAGGCTTACCCCTTAATGCGCCTCGAGGCTTAATACTTGCCTCGTCCGGCCAAAACGCCTCAAACTCACTTCGCGCCTTTTAAAACATTGCTATATATATATATATATATAAAATATATATAATTCTTCTTCATCTGTATCCAATCTTGATCACTTTCAATTTATTATGTGACGTCATTGTGTTTATTTAGGCTCGAGAATATTAGCATCTTTTTCAACAAAAAATTGCTCTGACTCTTGTAAATCCGTCTTCCTCGCATGTTATGCATAATCATTACAGTGAACTCTGTTTCTTTATAACTCCGTCGCCCCTTATAACTTATCATTGCCCTTTTCAGGAACTTATTCAATATTTGAAACACACTTGCCCTGCTCATCTTTATGCCACTTCAATATCACCACCTGCTGCACAGCAAATTATATCTTCCATTAAGGTTGTTCTTGGAGAAGATGGTTCTAGCAGAGGTAGAATTTATCTGCCATTTGGTAACTTATAGAAATCGCGTTATGTGATTGCTGTCTAGAATGCCCAACTGATACCCACACATTATGACATTGTTATTGCAGGGGCTCAAAAACTAGCTAAAATTCGTGAAAACAGCAACTTTTTCAGGTCCGAACTGCAGAAAATGGGTTTTGAAGTTCTGGGTGATAACGATTCCCCCGTCATGCCCATAATGCTCTATAACCCAGCGAAAATTCCTGCATTTTCGCGAGAATGCCTCAAAAGAAATGTAGGCCTTTTAAACTTTTTTGGGCCCCCACCTCGTCTTTACATTATTTAAGCTTCAGTCCTAATAACGATCAATAGTAAACTCGTGGATGTGTTGTGCCTAGGTGGCTGTGGTGACTGTTGCTTTTCCAGCCACTCCTTTACTGTTGGCACGTGCGCGCATTTGCATCTCAGCTGCTCATTCAAGGGAAGACCTTCTCAGAGCTTTGGAGGTAAATGTCCTATCTTTGTAATAGTCAACTTTTTTCCTTTCGAGTCAACCATCTACCTGTTTTCTTCTTCAATTTGACAACTGTGGTATATAAATGTAAGGAAAAATATTACTCCCTCCGTCCCACTTGAAAAGTCTATTTTGATTAAGGTACAACTTTTAAATTTTAGTCATTTTATCAAAGGTGCGACTCATTTGAAACCATCTATTTTCACTTATTTTTATATATTTTTCAATAAATTATATTCCGATTTACATAACAAAAACTTTTACCTTGAAGGAATCTTATATAAGTTTTAATTAGATACTAAGGTGTTATTTTGAGAGTAGACTCTTATGTTGAGACAAACATGTTTTAAAAGTAACTCTTCGGTTGGGACGAAGTGAGTGTGTTATTTTTCGATTGCACACACAAAAGTTGTCCTAGTAGTTTCGTCAGTTACTTTTCAGTTGAACTTCAATTGACGGATTTGAATTTACTTGGGATTTTGAAGGAGGAACTTCAAATGATTCTATCTATATGTATTTGAAATCCTCCGAAGTTACTTGAAAAATACTATCTGAATGGTGATTCTAATGCCTATTGATCTAGCATGTGCATCATGCTTGCCTT
Source organism: Orobanche coerulescens (assembly GCA_033398695.1). Taxonomy (NCBI): domain Eukaryota; kingdom Viridiplantae; phylum Streptophyta; class Magnoliopsida; order Lamiales; family Orobanchaceae; genus Orobanche; species Orobanche coerulescens. The sequence continues at coordinate 152,838,336 of CM065809.1, read as the reverse complement.
GTGAGAGAGGCTTGATAAGTGGATCATCAACATTCTCTTATGTTGCTACGTTGCATATTTTGATATCTCCTCGTGCGACGAACTCTCTGACTAGGTGATATTTTCTAAGTATGTGTTTGGATCTTTGATGGGACCTTGACTCTTTAGCTTGCACAATCGCACCATTATTGTCGCTATAAAGAGTCATGGGATCCTCGATGGTCGACACTAGACGTGCCGCCGGGCCGAAACCGCCGGTTTCGGGCCTCGAACCGGCGGTCCTCGGTCCCCAAAACACAGGACCGAGCCCGACCGCCCGTGCCGGGCTAGAAGCCCTCCGGTCCCGGGCTGGGCTAAAACCGTCGGTTACGAAAACAGGGGCTGCCCAATTTTGCATTCTTTTTTTAACTTTTATTATTTTTTTATTTTATTCTTGTATATTTATTACTTTTATGAATAGAAAATGATAATTCTTAATGTTTTGATTTTGTTTTGATTTTTTTTAAATATTTAAAAACTCATTAAATTGTTGAAAAATGAATAAGGAGAAGGACACATTAATTTTGATGAGAAAAATTACAACAAATAACTTAAGCACAATTTTAGGAGTTTTACACTTGAATTCTTGAAATGAAAAAATAATAATAATAAAGGACTTGAGCTCTCTACTCCGCATCCGATCGATCCGTCTCGGTGAAGGCTTCATCTTCGCTCTCATTTGCATCGTCCCATTCCAGTTCTTGAGCTCTAAGGTCGGCCCTACACCAATCATCGAGCAACATGGTAGCTTCAATGTTCGCCGGCTTCATCCTTGATCTTCTTTGATCTAGCATAAGTCCTCCGGTGCTAAAGGCTTGTTCAACGAAAACAGTGGATGCCGGGACGGCAAATAACTCCTTTGCAATGATGGAGAGTATTGGGTACTCCTCTCTCTTCGACCACCACTTCAACACATCGATCGACGGATCACTATCTTCAACATCAAATACAAAACGAGTTTGCAAAAACATATCTAATTCACTATAACCTTGCCCCATTGGAAGTTCATTGCTTCTATTTTGCATCATTCCATGCAATTGTTGAACTAAAGGATCACTTTCATTCATCTCAAAAGGAAAATCACATGAATGCATCATAGAAGAAGGCATTGTAGAAGAAGGAAAATCACTACCATGTTTTAATCTATATTCTTGAAAAAGAGATCTCAAACTCCTATCTAGATCTATCTTGATTTGTGGCACGGAAGGAAGATCAAAGAAGACCCCTTCACCATCAATTACAACATCACTCAAGTCCATTTGAACAAAAGCATCATAATAAATACCAAACATTTGACAAACACCATCATACTTCCATTTAGGATCTAAACACTTAGCAAGCAAGAAAATCATAGGAATCTCCCTAAAATACTTGAGCCATTTTTGAACCATGAAATAAATCACACCTTGCATGTTTGGCCTACTAAAACAACTCTTAAAAGACAAGGCAATATACATGCAATGTTCCTAACACTTTAACGGAAGTACAATAATACCATACATGAATCCCAATGACTCTCATTAATAACTAATTGCATGCTTGAGAACTCTTTTCTAAAAAAATCGCATAAATAACTCTTATACTCTAGTGTACTATTAATCATCTCATAAATAGAGTTCCAACGATGAGATACATCTAATTTGAAACAAGTATAAACAATACCCTTTGCACGACAATATTTTTGCCATTTTTTCCCCAAAGTTTTTGATTGGTGCAAATACTTAACGGCATTTTTAATAGGAACAACGGAATCTTGAAAAATACTAAGCGCATCTTGAACACATAAATTTAAAATATGACAAATGCATCTAGAATGAAAATATTTTCCTTCAAATGATGGTGCACATGCTTCAACAAGTTCCGGAATACTAGCGATGTTCGCCGATGCATTATCAAAACCAACGGAAAACACCTTGTTAACCAAACAATACTCATTCAAAACCGTAATAATAATTAAAGCAATATTTTGAGCCGTGTGAGGCTCTTCAAACTCCCTAAAGGCAATCAAACGTTTTTGCATAATCCATTTTGCATCAATCCAATGCAAGTAATTCCCATGTAACTATTTTTATTATAAGCATCGGTCCAAACATCGGCACAAATAGAAACTTTTTGAGACAAATGAACTAAATATTTCATCAAATCTTGTTTTTTGTCAAAGCATTGTCTCCTAATTCTCTTAAGCATTTGAGTTCTAGCTACCTTGCTAACATTGGGCCCTAAACTATCTTTATAAGAAGCTTCATACGTTATCCTATCCGCATAATTAAAAGGTTGTTTTTCCATGGCACAATATCTAGCACAATCATCTTCATATCGATTTTTCTCAAATTTAAATAAACCAGAAGAAGACATACCCGTCGCTGAAGTTGAACTAGTACCTCGAATTTGCGTTTGAGAAGTAGATATTCCGTACTCGAACGGATGAAACCCCTCCATGTGCCTTTGTAGTGTTCCATAGCCTCCCTTCTCGATCCATTTGCAGTGCTTTGTGCAATAGTTGCAATAAGCAATGAATCTCCTTTGACCATCGGATAGAGGAGGTTCTCCTTCGTTGATAGGAGCTAATTCTCTTTTAATATGTTTAACGAAGATTTCGGACTTGAGAGGCTTATGCTTACTTGTTGGCGGAGGAGGAGGTTGGTTTTGTTCGTCTTCTTCGTGCTCTTCGTCCTCTTCATCATCATTTGTTTAGCCACGAAATTCGTATCCCGTGCTCTCCATCGTATGAACCATCTCTTTAAATCGAGCATCTTCTTCGGCTTGAATTCGTTCGACGACTTGTCTAGAAATTTCCTCCGCCAAATCGGCCCTTCTAGGCCTTTGAGTTTGAAAATTTCCTCCTCCACTTCGTTGGCCTACTTCAATGGCCTTGCCCTTGCCCTTGTTGTTGTTCTTTGAGGTAGACATGGAGAGAGTAGAGAGTGTAGAAAGAGTAGAGATTGAAATTTGAGAGAGAATTAGAGTGTGATTATTGGTGAATTTTGAGTTAGGAAGATGTAGTATTTATAGTGGGGATGGTAGGGGAAATGGGGGATTATTGGGAAGGTTTGGGGGGTGGAAGAAGGCTGCCAACGGCTCTTTTTTGATATAGCCGTTGGCATGGCAAAGAAATGGATCGCCGCTATTTTTTTTTGTTTTTTTCCTGGGCCTGCTGTCTCGGCCACCCACCGGGCTGATGCGAACCGACGGGCCTCTGAGGATCGACGGGCCTGAACCGTCGGTCCTAGGTTTGAATTCCCCCGACCCTAGCCCATCCTGAGCTTCTCGGTCCCGGTCTGGTTCAGGCCTGTTGATCGGCGGGCCCAGGCTAAAACCGTTGACTTTAGGTCGGTTCCGGGCCAAAATCGGCCGGCCCGAAAGCCCAGGTACGTCGACTCGACACCAATCCTAGCTCGATATAAAACTTCTTGATCCATACGGCTTCCTTGGCTGCATCTGATGCTGCTAGGTATTCAACTTCGCAATCGTGCTTTACTTGGAACTATTTCAACTCTTAGCACCTCCATTTAATACAAACACAACTAGTCTGTGATCTGATACCATCTCTATCGGTTTCGAAACTCGCATCGGCATAACCATTTACAGCCATCTCGTCTTGTCTCCCGCACCTTCATAGATAACCGTAGTCCTTCGCAAGTACCTTAGAATGGTTTTCTCTGTTGTCAGGATTCATGAATCCTTAACTCCTAATACATCAGTTCAAGTGGAGCCTTTTAGAATTGTTGGCAGCCCATCCACCTTGGAATCCACGTAGGCACTCGACTGATGAACCGGCCGAGCAGAGTTTGAAGCCGGACCGGGCACAAACCTTATGGGGTGCTGAGACGAGCTCGGTCTTATAGTGCCGGATGAGCCGGTCTTATGAGGTGCCGAGACGAGCTCGGTCTTATAGTGCCGGATGAGCCTGCCTTATGGGGTGCCGAGACGAGCTCGGTCTTATAGTGCCGGATGAGCCGGTATTATGAGGTGCCGAGACGAGTTCGGTCTTATAGTGTCGGATGAGCCGGTCTTATGAGGTGCCGAGACGAGCTCGGTCTTATAGTGCCGGATGAGCCGGTCTTATGAGGTGCCGAGACGAGCTCGGTCTTATAGTGCCGGATGAGCTGGTCTTATGGGGTGCCGAGACGAGCTCGGTCTTATAGTGCCGGATGAGCCGGTCTTATGAGGTGCCGAGACGAGCTCGGTCTTATAGTGCCGGATGAGCCGGTTTTATGGGGTGCCGAGACGAGATCGGTCTTATAGTGCCGGATGAGCCGGTCTTATGAGGTGCCGAGACGAGCTTGGTCTTATAGTGCCGGATGAGCCGGTCTTATGGGGTGCCGAGACGAGCTCGGTCTTATAGTGTCGGATGATTCGGTCTTATGCTTCTCAGACATGGCCAAAAACTCATTGGAGGCCTTCACATAGGTGCACATGGCACGGCCGACCAGAGCGTTTCCAAACTGGATCTGCTCAACCGGATCCATGTCATTAGTCATCATCTCCAACTTGGGCGTTCAACCCCTGATCGGAATATGACTGGAGACGGCCACCACAGGAGGAACCCGGTTGAGCATCTCAGGGCCTGGTAGCGCCGGACGTAGTCAAGGAACCGCGGCCTTGCCGCCCCTTCATCTCGGTCGCACGGTTCCACCGCTCTGGTTAATCGGGAGATAATGGCCCTCTAAATCAATGACGGCTCCTCGCGACCGTCCGGACAGAGTCGGGCGACACGACAACTTCAGAGCGCATTTAACCTCGCCTTTGGTCGCTACTGCCCTCGGGCCGGTCTCCACCCTCTTCCGCTTACCAGCCCGCTCCCTCCGCTCGGCGGCCTCAGCTGCCAGCCTTGCCACACGCTGCGCGAGCGTCTCTTTCCGCCCGGACGAAGTCTTGGCCTTAGGAGCTGGAAAAAGAAGACATGTCAAAAAAAAAAAAAGCTACCTGAAGAAGACATTATACTCGGATCGGTCGATCTAAGTCCGGCCGCTCAAAGGTTTTCCTCGGTAACCAAAAGATGCGACTTCCTTGGCTCAAGAGGAAGATCCAAAAGTTGTTCAACCCGGTCGTCGAACTCGGAAGAGGTCTCTGGCGCCGGGATGCGTTCTGCACATGCAACAAACGATGAGCGTTAGACAAAAAAGGAACAGTAATAAGAAATACGACACTCACTCATTTTGGCCGTAAAGTGCTCTGGGACCCGCAGCTCGGCGTCTATCACACCAGGCTCCCATTCATCCAACGAGCTCCTCCACGGTCCCCCTATGAAGAACCACTGTTCCTTCCAGCTGTGGATGGTCTCAGGCACCCCCACTAACTCCTTATGCATGGCATGCCGGGCCGTCAGGTAAAACCAGCCCGAACCAGATCTACCAACCGACCTCCATAGAAAGAGGCTGTTGAACTTCTCAAAACTGGGCTCGGGCCAGCCGTGCTGGTTAAAAAGAATAAAAAGGCCCACCACCCGAGCCCAGGAATTCGGATGGATTTGGGGGACAGGAAGGCCCCATTGCCTTAGCCACCGGGAAAAGGCTAACGAAAGCGGAAACCTAAGCCCGGCCAGTAGAGAGCGGTAATACACCGCCGTACAACCGACGGGCGGAGTGTGGGGCCTCTCCTCGGGGTTCAGAACGAACATCCGCACCATCGCCGGAATCTTAAATCGCAGCCGCCAAGCCGCCAATTGTTCCTCTGTAACGGTACTCCGAATCGAGGCCGAATCCCACTCTGCCTCCACGAAAGGGGACGACCGAGGGCGAGTCCAAGCCACCACCGGCTCGATTCTTTCCTCCGCCTGAGTCTCTCCGACGGCTGTCAATGGCGCCGCCATCTCCACTTCCCCAGATCCCGGTGACTTCGCAACTTCACCTTCTTCTTCCTCGACGCTCCAGTCAACAGGAACTCCGCCTATCGACAGATCCGCCACACCCGTGCGGTCCGGCGACACGGTCAAATCCGCCTCTGTCTCGCCCCTCATCTCCGACATCTTAAATAAAAAAGAAAAAAGAGGAAAAACAAGCTTACCGGAAAAGTCTCTGTAAAATCGGGAAAAAATCGCCAGAAAATTCTTTCCCTCTGCAACAAGACGTAAAAATGGCGAAGGGAACAATGAAAAAGAAGACAGACTATATTTATAGGGGAATAAGGGCATTAAATGCCAGGCGCGTGGAGCGGCGATTCCTATTGAACCGTCGCGAAAATCGAAGGCGCGTGGCAACGCCATCGAATCAGATTATGCCACGCGTCCCCCTCATAATAACACTTAATGGCCCCGAAATCGAATCGACGCGACTCTCGAAGAGGCGTCCCTTCGAGAAATCTTATCCTCCCACAAGCCGGATCGGCCTCAACATGAAACGACCCCAGCCCCGGCCAACCCGGCACGGCCTTGGACTCGGGGGCCCTTGTTGGCAGCCCATCCACCTTGGAATCCACGTAGGCACTCGACTGATGAACCGGCCGAGCAGAGCTTGAAGCCGGACCGGGCACAAACCCGATTTTCTCTCGGTCTCGTTGGAACCGGACCGGGCAGAGACATCAGAGCCGACCCGATATCCGACCCGGGAAGGCCGAGCAGAGAAAAGATCAAATGTTCCGAATCAAGATTACAACAAGGCCGACCTGAAGGGCGGGAGACCCGAGGACCGACCCCAGCGGATAAGAACCGCCAGAAGCATTCGAGGCAGGCCCGCATGCCAATTAATGCATGCAGTCTCGCCCCAAGGCACTCCTTAGAGGCCACCACGCGTCCAAGACATATATGCAGACTGACAAGTGTTTTGGGCATATTCCCCAAACATTCGCCAGCGGTCGTCTCCCCATTGGCCCAGATTGTCTATATATAGAAGAAATGTACACTGAAAGTAGATCTTTGGGTTTTTAGCATTTATGACATAGAGAGAATTCAGATTGACTGAGGAAAAAAGATAAGACTTGTAATTAGCAAGCAAACAAGAGAGACCGACATAAAATATCCTGCTCGTCTCTACTCTATATTAAGGTCATTAATAAAATTTAGTGATCAAACACCTTCCATTTTGTTTATTATTTTCTACGTGTCTTCGATCCATTCGTCCAGATCAGCACACGTGACGTTGACCAAACCAGACGTCAACAAGAATTACATTTACCCTTACGAAATTTGTTTGTTTGTGATGGACACCCTTTTGCATTTTTATCTTTTATTTTCAGTGTTTTTAATAACGCCTTTCATGTGCGTAGCGTTTTTGTTCCATCATAGCTTAGCGTAAATAACGTAGCGCGTAACATAAGCTATTCGAGCATGTCAATATTATTTAAAATAATATATATATTAATGTTAAAAAATAAATGAGATAAATAATCATACAACCATAATAGTTAATCTTTACATTCCAAAAGGTAGGGTTTTCTGAAGTATCGCGATCTGAAAGGTAGGGTTTTTTGAAGTATCGCGATCTGAAAGGTAGGGTTTGAAGTATCTCGATGGATTTTCTGAAGAGTCGATTATCTCAGTTTTTTCTTTTGGAGTTCCGAAAGGTAGGGTTTTGTTTTTGGAATTCTGAAGTGTCCGTTGGAGTTCTGTATACCTGTGATTCTAAATTACCATCATGCCCTCCAAGAATTCCAGCATTTTTTTTGGAACATATAGTGTACGCTATATGTTCTTTCACGTAATAGCATACGCTATTTATGCCACCACCTATGCCACGGTTATTTAGCGTGCGCTATCCGAGCATTAGGCCGAAAAAAATGCGCTATGTAGCGCTCGGCCCGTAGCGCGATAGCGCGCTACGAATCGCTCGAAAGCGCGAGTTTGAAAACACTGGTTATTTTACAAGGTACACAATTCAAGAGGAGTTATTTGTAAAATAAATACATACCTAAATGGAGATTTGAAATGCCTTGTAAGCAGATATACTAATTTCGTAATGGGTATTCGTAATACACCGGGGTGCTTTCTGTAATTTATCTTTTACGTACGCATTGTATCATCCCGGACAGGTTATCAGCGAAGTTGGAGATATGGTAGGTATCAAGTACTTCCCGGCCGAGCCAATGAAACAACAACTAGAGGCAGGCAGAGTTGAGCTGGAATGAGATGAATTCTTGAATTCACTGAAATTGTCCAGAGTTCCCAAAAGTAGGTTTAGATTTTATTTTCCTCTTACTTGTTTGTCGCAGTGGCTACATGTGATTTTTTTTTTTTTTTTTTGTACATAGAGCTGTAATTTGTTTTGCTTACTAGCGATTGAGTTTTCGTGTCAATACACTTTCTTTTGTGCTACATTACACCAGGAGTTTATCTTTGTTCCTAAGTATATTGATTTGTATTTTCAGTGTATATATCTATATAGCTATGTCTTCTTGGTCCTATCCCGTGAGTTTGACGACTAAATTGAGCTCTGGATTTATCATAGAACATCAGTAAATCGTTACCAGCGGATTGGGTTGGAATCAGGTCGAGCCCGATTTTGAGGCAGATAATAAACAAGTGAGGTTACGTTTTGATAAATGAGTCAATGACACCATTCATACATTTGGCCCGGTTGTGTTATGTTGTTTTTTGGTAACATTTCTAATTGATTGGATATTTTATTGGGTTATTAGTCTCTAAATACACAACGTTTGGTCAAGATCGAGCGATATTAGAGTCGAGTATATCTGTTGTTAAGGGAACGAGCGATATTTTTGTTCCCTCAAGATCGAGCGATGTTCTTGTTCCCATAATTAGAAATCTAAACAAAAAAGAGAATATCTGTTGTTAAGGGAATGATAAAACCAGTGACGAAAGAGAATATCGCTTGATCTTGAGGATACTAGTGACAAAATCGACATGAAAAATCAATGCAAATTCAAACCCGAACTGAATTGCGAGGATGCTCTTCACGAATCGCAACCCTCTCTCTTTCACCCTTTGCAAGGATTTTCTCTCTTCTCCTATATGCCGCATGCTGCAATGCTAGACTCTAATTTGGGGGAAATTGATCTTGGGGCTTAATTGGTAAGGAAACGGCGTCGTTTCTTGTAAATGTAAAAGGGATCGTTTAGTTTGGTCGGCCAATTTATCCAGCGTGTTTTTCAGGCTGCCAGGTAGGATTCAAAATTTGGGGAAATTATATCGGTGTGCAAAATCAGAATGAAATAAAAAGTTATGTATACTGAGGCAAAAAAAAAAGTCATGTGCAATATTAAATTTGAGAAATGCTACACATACACATATTCATACACACTTAACATCTCATCCATTTGTATATTGTGGGACCCATTTGTTTATTGTGGGACCACATTAAATGAATGAATGAGATGTTAAGTGTGTATGAATGTGTGTATAAATGTGTGTATATGTAGCATTGCTCATTAAATTTTGACCAAACGTTGTGTATTTAGGGACCAATAACCCTATTTTATTTGATGGTTGAATTCTAACAACTCCTTAATGGGCGCAGAACAGACTTTTTCGTCCTACTCTACAAAAGATTCTAAGATACTCAGATGAGTATGCATCTCTATTTACTATTATATATATGTAGCAAATGATTTTTATCCATGTTGGTACTTAGAACCTACTTCTACTATATCTTTCTTATTTTAACAAGAAACATGTGCATCTCTGCGTCTTACACTAGTTTCGTGTAAGCGACTTGTCTTTGGTGCCAAACTTTATTTCCCATATAGCAATTTTTTTTTTTTTGATATATTTAGTTGACCCCAAAATATTTTGGGATTAAAACTCTGATGTTGTTGTATTTGAATTAAATATTTAATATTTTATTCTGAAAGTACTCTTTTATATGGCACCGAGTGTTGGACTGTAAAACAGTGTCACGTTCAAAAGATGAATGTGGCGGAGATGCGTATGCTGTGTGGTCATACAAAAAAGGACCGGTTCAGAAATGAGGTGATTAGAGAGAAGGTAAGAGTTGTGTTTATAGAAGAAAAGATGATGGAGAATCGATTACGATGGTTTGGTAATGTGAGAAGAAAACCTGTTGATGCCCCAGTGAGGAAGCTAGAAAGTTGAGGAACAAGTAATATTGTGAAAGGTAGAGGAAAATCCAAGAAAACTTAGATAAAGATGATTGAAAATGATATGCGGTTTCTTGGAATTGGAGAAAGTATGACGATGGAGAGGCAAATGTGGCGGGAAAGAATACGGATGGTGGATGGAATCTGATTTTTTTATCTGTATTTTTGTTCTTATTTTCTTTTATTTCTTGTTATATTTTAATTTATTTTTCAGGATTTTTTATTTTTTTCTTTGTTTCTTTTTTTAACATTCCTTCTCTTTTTTTTTTTATTTGCTTTGTTGTCTACTTTTTCCCCTCTTTTTTTTCCTTTTAGGTTATTTATGTAACGATCATTGATGGTTTCAAAGTTTGATTCATATTGGCCGATCCCAAATCATTTTGAGACTAAGGCTTGTATGATGTTGTATTCTGAAAGTACTTTTTTATTGGGCTACGTTAGACTCTTTAAATAGGACGGAGGGAGTACCACTGTGTTAATGGACCACCAAAACAGCGAAAACAATCTAGAATTTCATCTACTGCTCTCGCAAGACAAGATTTCTCAGAAGAAATTACAGAATCTTTTCGGATAAATGACTCAACAAAAATGTTCAGAGAAGTGGCAAGAAAACATTCACTGTACGAAATTTGATCTGTACTAACATCAATATGGTGCTAACTCGTGCTAACTTTCTTAAATGTTGACCGTTCAATCATTGGAGTCAGTCGGGGTTGATTGGAGAGTTGGCCATCATCGACCCGGGTTAACCAACATGGATCGGCGTTGACCGGTCAACATAAAAATTCATACAACAACAACATTTAAGTCTTAGTCCCAAAATAATTTGGGGTCGGCTAACATGAATCAAACTTTGAAACCGTCAATGATCGTTACATAAATAACATAAAAGGAGAAAAAGAGGGAAAAAAGTAGAGAAAAAAACAAACAAAAAAGAGAATGAATGTTATAAAAAAAATGAAAAATCCTGAAAATTAAATTAAAAGATAACATGGAATAAAAGAAAATACAAATAAAAATACAGGGAAAAAAAATCATATTCCATCCACCATCCGTATTCTTTCCCGCCACATTTGTCTCTCTATCGCCATACTTTCTCCAATTCCAAGAAATCGCATATCATTTTCAATCATCTTTATCCAAGTTTTCTTGGGTCTTCCTCTACATTTCACAACATTACTTGTTCCCCAACTTTCTAGCCTCCTCACTGGGGCATCAACAAGTCTTCTTCTCACATGACCAAATTATCGTAATCGATTCTCCATCATCTTATCTTCTATAGCCGCAACTCTTATCTTTCTCTCTAATCACCTCATTTTTGAGCCGATCCTTTTTTGTATGACCACACATCCATCGTAGCATACGTATCTCCGCCACATTCATCTTTTGAACATGACACTGTTTTACAGCCCAACACTCGGTGCCATATAACAGCGGAGGCCTAATTGCCGTGCGGTAAAATTTACCCTTTAATCTATGAGGTATGTCAGGATCACATAAAATTCCTGTGGCACTCTTCCACTTCAACCACCCGACCTTTATTTTGTGAGCCACATTGCCATCTAACTCTCCATCCTTTTGGATAATAGATCCAAGATACCGAAAGAAAGTGGATTCATGAACAACTTTCCATCAAATGTGATCATCCCCGCCTCTCTATCACTGTTTTCGCTAAACTTACACTCCATATATTCAGTCTTACTTCTGCTCAGCCTAAAGCCTCGAGCTTCCAAAGTATCCCTCCAAAGTTCCAATTTGTGTTGCACTGCAACCTTCGTTTCATCAATCAGCACAATATCATCTATGAACATCATACACCACGGAACGTCATTTTGAATTTTTTTTGTCAATTCGTCCATGACTATGGCAAAGAGAAAAGGTTCTCAATGTTATATTTGTAATCATTTTTTGTTCATAAATGTCTTTCTAGGATACATTTGCGCACACATATTAGATCCTTTTAGAATAAATTAAAAATTTTTTAACACCGTTAGCACCAGTAGCACCGCAACAGCGCTCTCACTGAACAGCACTAGCATCTTCTCTTTGCTTGCATACTCTTGGCACGTTCAGGACACTGCAGAAATCATCCCTTTTATATTTAGAGAGAACAAAATCTTCAAAACTACAAATATCTCCTTTTTGAAAGATAACTATACTTATCTTCTTTTGGTAATTAAACTAAACACCTGGGTAATTTTTTGTAATTAAATAAAATTTAGCAACAAAGCACAAGTTCTATAAGATTATACATCAACTACACCAACACAAATGCATACAACTAAACACAGAAAGCTAAAAAAGAACAGCAGCCATCATTATACGAGTACAAATCAATATGATTAATCTCACACTTGCGTTGATCATTACTTCGACTCATAATGTCTCCAGAAACTTCACTGTCAACATTAAACATATGAACCTTCACTAAAAGATCATTACCACCATACATATATCCCCCTACACATTATCATCGACAAGCTACACTAGTAAACCAGGCAATTGAAACAGAACTAATTAACCCATTAAGTCCTCATCATCAAGCGGAATTCCGTGCGTACGTAGCCAACAAAATTTCATAAAAGAAGCGACATCTTGAAACTTGGACCTGTACTTGGGCCTCAGCGCAATCCCTTCGATGATAAGTCCTCTCTTCTGATTCAGGCGCTCGGTTTCAGAAACTCGAATATGAATATGATCAGAGCTGCTTTCTCCTCCACCAATAGAAAACTCTCCCAGCTCGATTTCATACCAGTTGCCCTCCACGGCCCACGACAGCTTCCCATCAGCCGAACTCATGATACGATCGTGTGGCTCCAAAAGGTAGATGTTGGTGGTCAACCCTTGAGTCTCGGTTCCGTCTTCTTTGACCAACTTAATGGACGCCTTCGATAGAACGTCAAGGCCACTATCCATCATGGTGAACCGATACACGAGCCATGCTACATACGTTGTCTTGGGGGATAGCATACGGGTCTCCATTTTCAAACCAATATCCAGCCTGTTTATCCTTTTGAGTTTAGCGACTTGAGAAAATCTACAAACACAAGAAACAAGAAATAACATAGTAGAACGTATCATCAACCATTCAAATTCGTAACTCTACGATTAAATTAATCGGTATGAAAATCACTAGAATTTTGACTAGCAACCTATATTGCACAGAGACGGATACGGGTTTCTTATCCGATATGACACGTAACGATACGGCATTTGTATCCGATACGACATGGATACAGCGATACAGTAAATTTTGAAAATATAGGATACGATACGGCCAGAACACGACAATTATTAAAACATATAAAATATATTTTATATATAGTTATATGAATTTAGTATAAAAAATAATAACTATTAAGATAAAAAACCATGTAAAATGACAGATAGTCAGACACTAATGTTTCTAATTTGCTAACACTTAGAAATATATTTTCCTCAATTTTAAAGGCGTTTTTATATATTTTTTTTTCAAATTTTCAAGATCTGTTTTCGAATTTTTCGATAATTAAATAACTATTATGCAGATACAATTATAATATATTATACATAATTTTTTGTAATTTCCTTAATTTGCAAATGAATTTTGTATTTGTTTATATTCTTCACATATTTTTTGAATTTTTAAAAAAATACTAATTAATTATTTTGTCAAAATATAATATCTTAAGAACATAAAGGTTTTTCCTAATTTTTATGAAAGTATAAATGCAATTTGATATTTTTTTTCCATATGTATTTTCAATTTTTGACATATTTAATTTGAATTGTTAAATAGTTACATAATTATTAATAATACCAACTACATAATATCTTACGCACACAAAATATTTAGCATAATTTTCCTCAATTTCTAATTATTTTTTTGATATTTTTCCTATTTAGTTATTTTATGACATACTTATTTCAACTTCTTTAAGCCAGCTGTGTGCAAAAACATTTTCTTTACTCCAGCCGTGTACAAAAACGTGTTCAACCCATATCCAAGATGTATCCGATTAGTCAAAGTTGTAAAAATTCCATGATACTCACTTTACCATATCCGACATGCGTATCCACGTACCGTACTTGTGTCCGTATCGTATTCGTATCCGATACTCCGGAAAAAAAATTGAAGTATCCGTGCTACTTAACTAGCAAGTGTTTAAATAAGGCTACTACTACAGTTAAACCTCGATAAATAAATGTTCGATAAACGAATAACCTCGCCAAATGAATAATTTTCTCCGGTCCCGATCATATTCATTTATCGAGGTTTTACTGTACTAAAGATCTTAGTGCAGCAGTAAAATTAATCTTTAGCTTATCATACAGCTACCAATTTAAAAGAGTTTGATAGATAGATAGACAGACGTGATTACCTGGACTCTCTCACGGATATCCACTTCCAGTGTTTCGGATCATGAATTGATCCTATTTCGAGTTTCCTTGCACCCAATGTATAGCTTGTCTTTCCAGTTCTCCCACTGAACTCAAAAATCTGCTCAACAAAAATGGCTACAACATATCAGATACTTTACGCTGTGTTAATCAGCAGAAAACCCCAATGTTGTACATCATCATTATGCCATCATCGAAGGAAAATTAACAAAAGAGAACTGAGAGAAAACCTATTCTTCTACATGAATCAAACAAGCAAGCAACCAGCAATCAAACCCTAAATCACTCATCTCATAATTCAAAACCAAGAACGAAACAAACAGTCAGAAAAAAAAAGAATAATAAAAAGAGAAGAACTAAACCATGTGTCCCCCATCAAGAGACAGCGTAGAGTCACGGAGCAAGAAATAGAGTTGTTTCTTGGTGGAGAAGGTCGGCGGAGAAGAGGCCCTCGAAACGATGTCGTTGTGATTAGGAGGCAGAAACCGCTCCCAAGCGATGTCGGAATCAGAGGCGGACTTGAACCCTAGCGAGACGGCGGCAACACGGCATGCGTCTTTAGGTGACGTCAGAGAGATGATGTTTGCGATGCACTCCTCTGGCAGTACACTGAACGGCGACTGTGCGGGATTAACCTCGTCGGACATGGTTGGAAGAAGAAGCTGGCTTATCGACGGTTAAATGTACCGTCACTGTGGTTTTGAATTTCTGATAAGGTTGGGGGTGTCTATGAATGTATGTACTATACTGGGTTTGTGTTCGTAAGTACAAGGGCGCTTGGTTGGTTGGGGGGGGGGGGGGGGGGAGGGGTCGTTTTTTGGGGACCAACTGGGGAAGGGGGTTGTAGTAGGGGTGTTCGTAAACGGATTCGGATTTTTTTTTTTTTTTTTTTTGATACCGAGTTCCAAACTTACACCCGACTGGTTCGGGATAATGCACTTACCCACAAGATCGCTTATCGCTTAAATCGCGAGATGTATCCGCCTCAGGTTCTTAAATATCCTCAACTACCGCGCACAAGGAGTCGCCCCTGCAGTGATTGCTTCACGCTGACCCCCAAATCCAACCGCAGTTCCCACCGAGATCCTGGCCTCACACCGCGCTGCCCTCAATATTTAATTGTTCCACCAACATGCACTGCAGGCTAGACCCTAACCCTTAGTCAAAGACTAAGGGATCATTGAGCCTTGAGAAATTCAATATCAAAGTGTTGCCACTAGGAATTGAACCCCTGACCTCCAACTAAATTGAAGGTCAGGTGGCCAACTGCGCCAACGGATATTTAGTTTTTTGGGTACTCGTTTATTCGAGTACTCGGAATTTCGGGTATCTATTTAGGCGGATCATGGTCCAGCCTATAAAATCCGGGTATCCGCTTTTTCGGATACCCAGCTTTCCGGGTCGGGTCACCCGGATACCCGAGTTTTTTTTAAAATACACCAAAATGGAAGATACCGGAAAAAGAAAAAAATGCGGATATTACATTCCCCCCTCTAAAAACAAGTTTCGTCCCGAAACTTAAGAAACAAACAACTCGGGGTATCTAGCACGCATGCTATCCCCACTTTCCCAAGTTGCCTCCTCGACACCCTGCCTCGACCACTGCATCTTGATCAACGGAATGGTCTTATGCCTCAGTCGCTTCTCACGGTGCTCTAAAATTTTCAAGGGACGCTCCTCGAAAGTAATATCCTCAGTGATATGTATCTCACCATAGTCGATGACATGACTAGGATCCGGAACATATTTCCTTAGCTGGAAAACATGAAAAATGCTATGGACGTGACTCAATGCCTGAGGCAACGCCAAGCGATACGCCAACTCGTTGACCCTCTCGAGAATCTCAAAGGGCCCAATAAATCTCGGACTCAACTTTCCCTTCTTCCCGAAGCGGAACACTCCCCTCGTCGGCGATACCTTTAGCAAAACTTGGTCTCCCACCTCGAATTCCAAAGGTCGACGACGAACATTAGCATAGGATTTCTGTCGACTGTGAGCAGTCAACATCCTCTCCCGAATCAATCCCACCTTCCTCCTTGTTTCCAAAGCGATATCCGGTTCAGTCCCGACCAAATCGGACGCGTCGTTCCAACAAATCGGCGATCGACATCGCCGCCCATAAAGCGCCTCATACGGTGCTATCTTGATCGACGCGTGCCAACTATTGTTGTACATGAACTCGATCAACGACAAATGCTCCTCCCAATCACTGCTCCAATCGAGAGCATAAGCACACAACATATGCTCAAATGTCTGGATAGTGCGCTCCGACTGCCCATCCGTCTGAGGGTGAAAAGAAGTACTCAGACGCAAACGAGTACCCAACGCCTTATGGACCGCCTGCCAAAAATGCGATACAAAACGGCCATCACGATCCGAAACAATAGACTTCGGAGTACCGTGAAGCCTCACAATCTGCGCAATAAATACACGAGCCAAATTTTCCGGACCCCAAGTATCCTTGATGCCCAGAAAGTGTGCCGACTTAGTCAGACGATCCAAAATCACCCAAACCATATTCATACCAGACTTCGACCTCGGTATACTCGTGATGAAGTTCATCGAAATATCTTTCCATTTCCATTCCGGAACGGGAAGCGACTGCAACAACCCGACTGGTCGCTGATGCTCGATTTTGACCTGCTGACAAGCCAAACATCTCGCTACAAATCGTGCGACCTCCTCCTTCATATCGTTCCATAAAAAGTTCCTCCTTAGGTCCTTGTACATCTTACTCGGGATGAACTAAGTAAGGCGTAGCATGGGCCTCAGGCAAAATACTCTGCCTCAATTCCGAGTTGTTCGGTACACAAAGCTGACGCTGGAATCTCAACACACCATCCTCTTGAATCACAAACCCAGGAAACTTTCCTTTAAGAACGTTCTTTTGTATTTGAGCAATCATCGGATCCTAACTGCTTCAGTTTAATTTCATCGATCAGCGATCACCCACGATGTTCGCCTTGCCCGGATGATAAAGGATTTCGAGGTCATAATCCTTAATCAATTCCAACCACCTCCTCTGTCTCATATTCAGCTCCCACTGAGTGAATATGTACTTCATACTTTTATGATCGGCAAAAATCTGACATGCAGAGCCAAAGAGATAATAACACCAAATCTTGAGCGCAAAAACAACTGCCGCTAACTCCAAATCTTGAGTAGGGTAGTTGAGCTCATACGGCCTCAACTATCTTGACGCATAAACAATGGTCTTGTCGTGCTGCATCAACACGCACCCAAGATCCTGACCCGACGCATCGCTATAAACAGCAAAACCTTTGTTGCCACACGACAATGCTAAAATCAGGGCCGAAGTCAAACGCCTCTTCAGCTCCTCAAAACTCGAATGCCTTTCGTTATTCCAGACGAACTTCTTAGATTTCTGAAGCAACTGTGTAAGTGGCCGAGCCAGTTTCGAAAACCCCTCGATGAACCTACGAACCATGAGGATCTACCAGGCTAAAAGCGGAAAACACAACAAATAGATACATGCCAACATGGCTAATAACGATTCACTAGATCGATTTGGTCTTTTCCACAACATACACATTATATATACATAACTCTTCCTCAAAACACATACCCACGCAGGGGTTGGAATATACCAACATGCCCGTAAAATGGGAGAACCACACAACAAGGAACCAAACAATAAGGTTCGACCAAAACATAACAACTGGTCTTCATGTGATTAGTATCGTCGTCTTCCATCATCCTTCGTGTCAAACATGTGATTCGCTCCCCATCAACCTGTAAGTACCTGGATGCAAAACAGACATCCACCCCCCGAATACTCGGGGGTTAGCAAAACTCCACTGTTTTGCTAGTGCAAGTATACAATACGAATACAAGCCAAACATATCATACTCCAAGGATATAATAATCATGAAACATGCTTCCTGAGCTAAATCACTTGATCAAAATGGTTCAATCGAAAGATAGGGGTAAACCCTATATATATCTTGTAAAATATTTTACGATCTCGGAGGTTTTGAACAACATTTGGGATTTAAGAATTCTCAAGCCTTTCGAAACCATTTAGGGACACAGCCCAAAATTCATTTTCCCAGAATAACTTTATGATAAAAACACATGAGGTCCACGACCCAATCATACGTATCAACATATTCTCAGGGCTTATTCGCGTCCCGTGCTAACAAGCCACGAACCTCAGATGCTCCCGCGGAACATACCTGAGTGAATAACCCAAAAGGGAACGATATAAAATCACATGTCTCCGTGACAACAGTCACATAACCATAATCGTACACACGTTCATAGTTATCCTGTTATCGCACTAACAAGCTACGAGCCTCGGAGCCTCCACGAGACATATCCGATTGGACAACCCAGGACACGTACATCATACAACCAAATTACAACCATAAGTTATCCCGACATCGCACCAATAAGCTACGAACCTCAGAGTCCCCCCAAGACATACCCGATGATACCCCACTAGTTATCTCGGCATAGGGCTACCAAGCCACGAACCACGGAGTCCTCGGAAGACATACCCGATGATAACCCTACGGTTCCGCCCGACCCATACTAGCAAGTATGAATCCCGGAGATTCAACAATCTTACCCGGTGGCACAATCACTTACAACAATCACGCATCAATAAGCAATTAACACGCCAAACAACATTAAACATCACAACCTCCTTTCAATGGAGTAGCAATTAATATCACAACATGTCAACTACCCACCAAACAAGTATACTGATCGATACACAATCCTCGACAAGTGATTACGGTCTATTATATTCACGAAGTATGGTTATAACATCTAACCACATACAACACATACTTACATATTCCAAATACACATTTATCCACGATTCATACGAGTTATCTTGAAGGGAATCCTTTTTATCGAGAATATACCGATCCTTTAGAAGGTTCATCAAAACATTCAAGTTCCACATATAACCAATTACCAAATATCGCGTCTATGAAACACGAAGTGTATGGACAAGATACTTGCCTCGATACCACGAGCAACCGAACAACGAACGGACACGGTCAGATAGTTCTCGAGCTTCCAAAAACGACCAAGGATCCAGCAATCCCACGAATACTACTAAAATAACATAACCACGAATCAATAACACTAATCGGAATCCGAAACGATCCTAAAAACAATAAGGATCTAAGTGTTCTCAAGGAAATCAAGAATTATATATCCGGGTGATAAAAATCGATGAACGGTTTACAAAATCCAAAGATTCACGGCCAAGACAATCAAGAATACACAACCAATCGGATGAGATCGGGTACGAATCACAAATCCAAGGAAAACCCCCAAATTCAAGAAACTAGGGTTCTAAGAAGAGATTACCTTGATTTGGAGCAAGAAGGTGGTTATATGTTGTTAAACACCTACAAATCCGCTTCAAGATGAAGCTTGATGAAGAAGATCGCTCAAAACCGCCTCTGGAGCTCACTCCCGTCGGAAGGGATGAAGAAGAGAGATAAATGATGAATTAACACTGCTGTCCAGTATTTATACTGGACAGTTATTAGCCTGCGCTAAACACCCTACATTAGCGCACGCTAACAGGGTCAACGCCCCAGAAAATACCGCCTATAACACAGTTAGCGTGCACTAGCCAAATAAGCGTAGCGTGCGCTAATGGATCACGAAACCAGTCCAGTAGCCCCTGGACAAATCTGCACCTAGCAGGTAGCGTGCGCTAGAAAGAACGATTAGAGTGCGCTAAGCAGTCGATAGTGTGCGCTAGCTACCAATGTTAGCGTGCGCTAACGAGACTCCAGTCCCAGTCATGTAGCTCCTGGACTGCCGCTGGACTGCCAATTAGCGTGCGCTATACATCAGGTAGCGTGCGCTATACATCAGGTAGCGTGCGCTAACCACAACACAGTAGCGTGCGCTATGCCACAAGCATTAGCGTGCGCTACACCACAAAACCCCAAAAATTCGCATAGTGATCCAAAACATCTCCAAACCCATGTCCCAATAAGGCACACCCAAAACATGGCACAAAGTTCCAACGATGAGAACAATAACAATCCTATAAAACCCAGAAAACTCAACGAATCCGGAACAAAGATCTCGGGTATTACATTCTACCCCCTTAAAAGAAGTTTCGGCCTCGAAACTTAGAACACAAAACGATCAATGCAAAACAATCTAAAATTACACACGCTATTCGTTGCCGACGACCTGTAATGAATCACATGCAGTGTTGTAGGAAATTCCCTCACAATATGCCGCAAGTGCACGGTGTCAACAAGTAATAAAGTGATAAGTAAAGTATCGTTCCCTCGAGGACTGATTTCACTAAGTACCAAAATATAGTCAACTCACAATTTTATTTGAAGAGCAATTATATGGAATTTATACCTAAACTAATTGCCGAAAATAATTAATAGTACTAATAATAATAATACTAATTAGGGTGTAGGATTATGACTTTCACCTCAAACAATCAGGAATGATATTTATTCAATTCAATTCACTTTTATCCAATTGATTGTAAGCCAGGAATTCCTAAATTATTCTAAAGCCTTTCCCAAGGTCGATAGAACATACTATGAATTATTAACTCGATATATCCCTATTCGAATTAGATAATTAATAGCTAAAACAGTTCAAGAATTCCCACAATAACTAGGCTTCACAATTCCATGAGTATATCCCTATATCACGAAAATTATGATTCGTCTCACAAGAACTATGCCTAAATTTCATCTCCCGAATCCATAAATACATTCAAAACAAATTAACTGTTGGCCAGACAATTAAAAGCATTAAGAACAGTAAGAAGAATCCAATTCAATACGAATAACGAGTAAATCGAAATAATAATAAATAAGTCAAACCGTCATGAAATCGGCTAAAATCACAATCCTACTCGAAGAGATCTAAAAACTAAGATGCAGAAAAACTAAGAAAAACCGTAGGGATCCGTGGTCTTGTCGTCGCCCACAAATCTCTTCCTTGTGTTCTTCGCCCTAGCTATCGATCCACCTCCTCTGTCTGGTCCTCCTTTTCTTCAGCCCTTTAATGCTTATTTATAGCAGTCCTAAGCCTCCAAAATGCATCCGTGTGATTAGGTCGAGAACAGGCTCCAAACGCCTAAACGCGGAATATTCAAAGACAACCGCCGGTGGGCCGCGGCTCACTTAACTGTACGCGGCCCTAACGCCAAAGGCCCATACTTGGGCGCATTTTTCCTCTTGGGCCGCGGCTCACTTAAGCTGTGCCGCGGCTCAGGGTACAGTCCGCTCGGCATCCTGCTGGTCACCTGCGTGTGCCGCGGCTCACTTGGTTTGTGCCGCGGCCCCAGGCCATAAATTGCCGTTACCGCTTTTCGCTGCTCGAGCTTAGGACTCCAATTTCCTGCAAAACATAAAATAATAGTGCATTAAAAGCTGATTTATGCTCAAGATGGATATGAAATAATGATATAAAAGCGCATAAAAATACGCCTAACAAATACCCCCAAACTTGAGCCTTTGCTTGTCCTCAAGCAAAAAATATCAATTTTAAACAAAATGTATCGTGAATAATCATGCACGTCCATAGTGCTCAACTTAATCAATACTACCCTGAAAGTCTCAAAGAATAATACAAGTATCGCAATAGCGAGTCGCATCCAGGATACTGATTCCACTAAGTAACCAATTTCAGTCCTAATCAATCGTTCATGAAGAAAATCAAGCTCAAAGATTAACAAGCGTGAATTTAACCGACCGTCAATATGAAGGGTTAGATTAACAAGCTAATTCGCCCAGTCCCACAGTCTAGTGGCAAAATTCAAGAGTTTCATTATCGACATTACTCCTCGGACAACATTCCCTTATGTATGATCAATAATATAGATTCGAGTTAACCACTAGGTTTCGGCTCTCGGGATATTTCATCGGGATGGTCCTAGGGTGGAATTCCATTCTCATGTCTTGGGGAACCGTTTAACGTAAAAGACACTCATGGGGCACATGGATGCTTCTAGTTACTAAGTTCCCCTCCACAGCGGAGAAAAAACTCGAATAGCTATTCCCGCATCCGATCCAAGGTCGCTGTTTTACGCGAGAGTAAACAACGGGTCACGCGAATACCCCCGGTTACTAGGCTCCCCATCATGGCACATGCGAAATCTCTAAACCACTAGTCTAATCAAGGTCGTCGTTTTACGCGACAGTAAACAACGGGTCACGTGAATACCCCCAGTTACTAGACTTCCCGTCATAGAACAAATAATATCACGACTTTTTAGGAAAAAACTGTCCGACTCTAAACTCAATTTAAGTGCCCACATGACTTATATTACTGGACGATTAGCTATGCGAAAAGTTTAACCAAACGTATAAACGGTGATTTGAAAACACGTATGTCTCCTTTCTTATCTGCTAAAATTTCTACAAAAACGATAAAATTTCGGACCTAATTGAATACTCCACAGAAACAGATATCGCTGACTGCAACTAGACTAAAATTCAACCGTTTCTTCCAAGAGACATCAGTATCCTAACATCAGCTTTACACACGGAAGCACGAAAAATTCACGTTTTTAACAAAAACCATCAACAGCATGCGAGGACAATAAAGCAATCGCAATTTATACCCAAGACAATTTAAGAAATTTATCGCATGCTTCCATTTATTCCACTACACCTAACTGTGAAAATAAAAGAGATAAGGAAAAGTGAAACTTATTCCAAATGTCTTCTTGAAAGCCAGCACATGTCAGAGTGGAAACGTCGGTCAATCTATACTTCAAATAACGCTCAGCATCACGAGGGACCCCCAAACTTAGTCTCTAGTCATGAGATAACAATAGACATTAAATCAAGAAAGACTAGAATATGAAGAATAATAACTCATTTGGGGTTAAAATATTAGAGAGATTAAGGGCCAACACGAATACGAATCCAAAAGAAATAACAAAACAAAGAAAAAATTAATAACTAAAATCAAATAAAAAACAACTGACTAGAAAGCAAGTAAAAATGATGGGTTGCCTCCCATCAAGCGCTCTATTTTACGTCTTGAGCACGACGTGACAAACAAAAATTCAACGTGGTTTCTTTCTAGGAAGATTGCCAAATACCCCCTTCTTACAATCTATAAGCCTCTTATTCCATAAGGGAGGCTTTGGTTCATGCCCGGTTGCCAAAAATAATGGATAAGAATAATTATGAGGACAACCAAAAAATGATGGAAGAATATAATAATGATAAGGCATGAAAAAATAAGCAGAGTTCGAATGGGTAAATAATAAAGACTTATCATGAACAACCTCATTAGAACTCGAAGAATCAGCCTCAACAAAATCAGAAGTAATGGGGTCAATCTCTCCCATTATGGATTTAGGAAAGATTATGCGCGGCACCGTTAATAAAATTTTAGGCACATAAGTGTTCACCTTATTAGTCGAAGTTTTATGACAATTTAATGCAATTTCTTTGGAAACATCATCAATGGTAACTTCTTCTACAGGCTCATCACACTTTATGTAATTATCGGGTGCTAGGGGATCGACCCTAAAACTTAGCATGTCTTTCTTCTCAACCTCCCCCTCAACTTCACTACTAAATATATGAGCTGGAATACAACCATAGTGAATCTCAAGACCACGACGTGCACATTCTAGCTCAAAAAGGGTACTATCAGGATTTTTGAGAATGTCTACACATTGTTCAAGCATGGTCTTTTGTTTTGGGGGAGGGGGCTGACTGACCCTATTTGGCAAATTATTGAGAACATCGAAATTTATGAAATGCCAAGGGCCACGATACTCAAAGGAAAACATAATAAAAATAAAGAGACTAAAGAAAACTTCAAATTAAAATTAGAGTCGCTTGGTATTGATATTAGCGAAAAATCAGTGCCCGGCAACGGCGCCAAAAACTTGTTGTAGGAAATTCCCTCACAATATGCCGCAAATGCACGGTGTCAACAAGTAATAAAGTGATAAGTAAAGTATCGTTCCCTCGAGGACTGATTTCACTAAGTACCAAAATATAGTCAACTCACAATTTTATTTGAAGAGCAATTATATGGAATTTATATCTAAACTAATTGCCGAAAATAATTAATAGTACTAATAATAATAATACTAATTAGGGTGCAGGATTATGACTTTCACCTCAAACAATCAGGAATGATATTTATTCAATTCAATTCACTTTTATCCAATTGATTGTAAGCCAGGAATTCCTAAATTATTCTAAAGCCTTTCCCAAGGTCGATAGAACATACTATGAATTATTAACTCGATATATCCCTATTCGAATTAGATAGTTAATAGCTAAAACAGTTCAAGAATTCCCACAATAACTAGGCTTCACAATTCCATGAGTATATCCCTATCTCACAAAAATTATGATTCGTCTCACAAGAACTATGCCTAAATTTCATCTCCCGAATCCATAAAGACATTCAAAACAAATTAACTGTTGGCCACACAATTAAAAGGCATTAAGAACAGTAAGATGAATCCAATTCAATACGAATAACGAGTAAATCGAAATAATAATAAATAAGTCAAACTGTCATGAAATCGGCTACAATCACAATCCTACTCGAAGAGATCTAAAAACTAAGATGCAGAAAAACTAAGAAAAACCGTAGGGATCCGTGGTCTTGTCGTCGCCCACAAATCTCTTCCTTGTGTTCTTCGCCCTAGCTATCGATCCACCTCCTCTGTCTGGTCCTCCTTTTCTTCAGCCCTTTAATGCTTATTTATAGCAGTCCTAAGCCTCCAAAACGCGTCCGTGTGATTAGGTCGAGAACAAGCTCCAAAACGGCCCAGAAACGCGGAATATTCAGCACAACCGCCCGTTGGGCCGCGGCTCACTTAATCTGTGCCGCGGCCCCTAATACTTGGGCACATTTTTCCTCCTGGGCCGCAGATCACTTAAGCTGTGCCGCGGCTCAGGGTACAGTCCGCTCGGCATCCTGCTGGTCACCTGCGTGTGCCGCGGCTCACTTGGTTTGTGCCGCGGCCCCAGGCCATGAATTATCGTTTTCGCCCGTTTTTTGTCGTTCGAGCTTCCGGACTCCAATTTCCTGCAAAACATAAAATAATAGTGCATTAAAAGCTCATTTATGCTGATTTATGCTCAAGATGGATATAAAATAATGATATAAAAGCGTATAAAAATACGCCTAACATGCAGCACGAAGCTGCTAACATCCATATCGCTATGCCGGAACGATAACAAAACAGAACGAAAAAAATTAATATTGTTGACCAACCCGAACAGTACGTCAGTCGGAACGCAATCTAAACGCTGAATAAATACAAAATTCTACCACCCGAGGGTCGGATGATCGACAAAGAAGCTAATTTCCCAGACTCAAGGAAATTACAAAGGAGTCTGAACGCCCAACAATCACGATACGAGACCAACAACAGTCGAATAATCATGTTCGAATCACAACGAACAACAAAAATCAAATAACAACCCCGAAGTCCACAATTCGACTCAAGACAATAGATGGTCTGGTAAGAACGACAATAAACGCATTTATATAAGATTCATAGGGATGGAGCCAAATTCGGAAAAAGTCACAACGGCAAATGAATTTCTTCGAAACAATACCACAACTCATCCAACGATAAAAAGTGAAGGATAAAATGAGTTCAGAAAATATCAATGAGTACAAACGAGTCGACATTACTGGAAATATAGAAGTTCAACAATCCGATCCACTTCTAACGAAAGAAGTTTATCCCTGAGGTTCGAAACAACAAAGTAAGAAAATAATATGACATACAGCTGGTAGACTACACTCTTAGGATCTCCTCAGAGTCGTCCCTGATATCAGTACTCAAGTCCGTGCCTCAGAAGACTCGGTGACTAACTCGCAAAACTGAACCCGGTGTCCCACAAGTCCGCACTTGTAACACGTTACTGGCGGCGAAGGGCAATGTGCACGAACATGTCCTGACACATTGCAGTTGAAACACCTCCTGGCCTTACCAGGAGTCAAATCTGACGATTTGGAACTCTCAGTCCCACGCATCGAATGATGGAGCTTCACAGCAGAAAGACTACGATGTTGCAATCCAGAAACACCAACTCCTCTACTATCCATAAGGTCATCGGACATCCTCCGTTTCTTCGGATCGTGCACACGCTCTGACGATAACGAAGCCAGTTCATAAGCCAAGGCTTGATCCTGATAATCCCCCAACGAAGTGCAAGCGAATCCCGCCATATACTGGCGAATCTCCAACTTCATCTGTCTGTCAAAATGAAGGATCTTCTCTTCTTCGGTTTTCACCTGATCTCGCACATAACTGAGTTGTTTGCTATAGTCGATAATATCCTGCAATACCGATACATCTTGCGGTTCTGCTAAAAAGAATTCACGAATTCTCTGTTCTCTAATTGGTTTCGGACAGAACTCAGCTTCCATAAATGCCTGGCACGATCACGAGGTTTAACAGCTTCCCACCAATTAGCAGCATCTTTGTCAAGAAGGTACTGAGCGATAGGTACCTTCCGCTCTTCAGGACAATCGACAGCCTCGAATATCTTTCCAAATTGGAAAAGTCAACCATCCCATCCCAACACATCCGCAACACCAGCGAATCGAGGGGGGGTTCATACGAACTACCTCTCGAAGCCATTGATTTACACCGACGTTCTGAGTCACGTCAGTGTTGCGTTGAACCGCCTGGGTTAACTGAGTCATCTGTGTTGCTACTTGTTGCAATATAGTAGCAACACCAATACCGATATCATTCCTGAAAATATTCTCTCGATTCCGCATCTGATCCCCGTGGCCATCAGTACCACAGTTACGATCACGACCTCTGCCCCTTGGCATACTAACAAGCAGCAACCTAACGCAACGCAAATCACATAATCACACACATAGAATCCATTTACAGACGATCGACTGCAAAAATTTAGCCTGACGGCAAAATGTAGTTCCAAAACTTTTGCCCAGCTAGAAAGCGCGCTCCATAACAAAAGATGACGTGCGCTAGCTGTGCAAGTTTGGCAATACATACATACTCACCTATCAACGGTACTAGACCGGAGGTTACAAATAAACAATATATGAATCTAAACGCCAACGGATCGCAATATTACAACATCACACAATTAACCACCGAAAGTTAATTAACGCTCAAAACCGAATTTCCACCTCTCGGTCAAGAAACTATCTCAACGAGTGCATACCGAACAACTCAGCATTCACACCACCATTTAATCACAACTTTGGAGTATTATAGCCGAGTGACAACAACATCGTTACCACACACCTTTATAACAAACTGCATGGAACCGAAAAGTTAAAACGAGAGTCACGTTTCAAGTAAGTTTTTGGTAGACCTCATTTGAGTTTTAAAAATAAAATTTTTGAAAACTTGCAATGTAAGATGAAAATGAAATATGTTGTGCGGCGATTTATACGCCTCGATGGCGATCGGCATAATGGTCAGGAGCCAGCTAAAGAAGACAGATGCTCGGCAAGCGCCAAATGGTCGACGTGTAAGGCGATCTTCTTTTGGCATCTGGCGATCGCCTCTAATAGCCGACTGGTGACGATCGTCCCGTGCCACGTATGAATCCGATACCCATCAAAGTCTTCAAAGACC